>JAODYC010000036.1:90282-132110 GCA_026262405.1 Curvularia hawaiiensis
TTTTTTTTTGGGTGTTTTGAGGAAGTCAGGAGACGGACGAACCTTTCCAGCGACACTTAGGCCACTACTTAGACCGACAATCTCGTCGCGTCGCCGATGCTCTTCGTTGGTGATGTAATAGGAAGGTAGATTGCGGAAGCCGTTGGCTACGTTGTAGAAGAAGGCTACTGGTGCTGATCTACAGTCAGTATGGTCTTGAACACTGAAAAGAAATCATTGGCTTTGGATTAGTGTAAGATTTACCTTTCAGACTCGTCTTAGTCAGGTCTCCGGCGTAGTGAAGCGTCGCGCTGGCTACTTGGTAGGCGCATCCTCGCTCGGCCTGCCTAGCAGCCAGCAGAGCATGGATCTTTGCGGTTCCTCGTGGTTCAGGCGCGGTTTCGAAGTTTGCTTGCCAGTTATCCTCGTAGGATTTACAGGCCATTCTGTTTGCTAGTTTGGCTAGATGAGCAGAGGTCATGTGCTGGTCTTCGGTTTGGTCGTCGGTTGCTTCTTTCATCGTTACTGGGAGAGTGATTTGAGAATCTTTTTTCTTCAGGCGGTGGGAGAAGTCCGATGTGTTGATGGCAAGGTTGGTGAAGAAGCTCGAGGCTGCGGCTGCCATACCAATGATAGGGGCTTCGGCGCCTTCGTGGACATCTTTCTCCTTGTTAGCAAGTGTATCTTGGAATCTGTGAACGTGGTCGTACACCAATGTCTGTGGCGAAGCCTACAACAAGTCAGTTTTTGAAATATCTCACGGGTATAACAATGAGCTTGACACGCACAATCGTAGTTGTTTCGGATGTATAAGTCTTTGCTTGGCCAGCACACAAGCAGCGAGCCCACTGAGGTGAAGCCCAGACTTCTTGTCTTTCCACACAGCGAGGCGATCGGGGCAGACGTGGCATCTCATATCGTCTATGCCTAGTGCGCGCTCAAAGTCATGCACTGTCTCGGACGCCCCGTCCTCTTCTGCAATGCGGGACGCCATGTTCTTGACAGCGATGCCAACCTCAGGTCTTAACGCAAACTTGATACTTTCGGCCAGTTCTTGCGACGTCAACTGCTTGTAGGGAATGGGCTTTGGACCCGCGCCGGCTTTGGCGATCATTTGTCCCCAGAATGGCTGGTCACCAAAGAATGGTACGACAACAGTGGGTTTGCCGAGTGCGATACCTGCTGCTGTTGTGCCTGCACCTCCATGGTGAACCACGCAGGAGACGTGTTGGAAGAGCCAGTCCTGCACATGTATGAGTCACCATTTTCGGAAGTTCTGGTTTCTGAATTTGGTATACTTACGTGCGGGCAGTTCCCAATCATGTAGACATTCTCAGGCACTTTGGAAGTACTTATCCCTCCCCAGCCCTTTGCAACAATAGCGCGTATCCCAGCTAGCTTGATAGATTCGAAAACGAGCTCAGATAGGTGGGCAGGGTCATCCACGACGATAGATCCGAAGCCAACGTATACTGGAGTAGGACCGTTCTCAAGGAATGCAACTAAGTCGTCGGGTGGGGAATAAGATGAGCCGGCCTTCAAGAACGAGAAACCTGTTACATTGATGTGTGCGGGCCAATCCGCTGGCTTAGGTATGAGCGCTTGGGACCAGAGATATGAGTGAGGCACTTTTAGCCTATGGAGTAGCTGGAAACCCCATAATGGGCTTATCTGTAGAACACAAAACGGTCAGCCTAGGCAAAGTTCTTGAAATGGCTTTAGTTCTCACTATATCAAGCTTCAACGTGTGGGTTCTGAACTTATTAATGAGATCCCCAAGTCTAGTCCAGTCAGCGTTTTGAATCCCAAATCGTGTGCTAAGATTGATGCAGTTCAACTCTTACCCTTGCCAAGTCATGAGCTCCATTACCGCGAAGCTGGTGTAGTTTGCAAGGGACTTGTCGACATCGCCATATTCCATGGCTGCTAATGGGTGGTGGAAAGCTTTTGTCGGTGACCACGGCATGGTGAAGACAATGTGCAAAGGTATCCCCAGCTTTTCTGCACAGTGGATATGGCCCATGGATGGCGGGTTGGCGATGATAACATCTGCAAGAAACAGGCTCTTGGTACTGTCCACATCTAATGCGGTGATCTTGGGTCCTAGTCCGTCTCCGGCCTCGATGCAACTTCGCCATGTTCCTTCGAGTATTGCAGCCATCTCTTTGCGTCTTTTACTTATCTCTCCAGCTTTGATGCTTTCCATACCTGGAAGCAAGCCTGGGTTCTTCACCATGTACGCCATGAGCGCTTCTGGATCGCCTCCAATAGAAAAGAATTCGAGTCCATTGCTTTCCTTCAATATGTGAGTCGCGCTTGCAAGGTGCAGATGCGAGGAGGGAAATTGTTCTACTCACGACAAAATCCTTGAAGGCTGGATGTGTGCATATTCGTACGCGGTGATTATGTGGGGGTGCTTGGAGTAGCTTGGCTATTGGAATGAACGGCTGCACATCTCCTCTAGAACCGCAAATGTGAATTGCAATGTGGAGTCGTGGTGGAGGCAGAGCCGAGTATTGATCTTGGGAATCTGAAGACTGTGATTTACTTGCTTTATCTTTATTCACTGAGCTGCGTTGCTTATTCCTAAACCAGTGCTCAAGTCGCTTTGGATTATGATGGAAATGAACAGCAACCTGGCCAGACGTATTCACTCTGCTCGAAATCTGTGACAACGGATTGTGGAAGTACGTGTGCTCCGACTGAACCGAGAAACACGAAGACATGGCTGCAGAAACGTTGAGAGGCGTAACATTGGTAACATCGATATAGTCAAACGGCCTTTACAAGGGAAATGCTCAAATCAAATAGCGCAAGATGGCGGTAGTTTGTCCGAAGTACGGTGCTTGCGCAAGGGATGCATTCAGGTCCCAGTGTCGGCGACTGTGGAAGCACCGGAAGCTGACACGGCCAGGCGACGAACGACCGAGGTCCAACGTCATCGCCCGCAAGGTTAGCCGTCGTTGCTCTTGCTATTCCTAAAAGCGGAATTATTTTTCTGTCCTGCGGATGCAAGTATACTTGGCTAGTCGCGGTCGGAAATCTTTTGACTAATGACGCTGTGGGATGGCCTTCATTCGAAACGAGCTAGGATGCTACAAACTAGTACTATGGTATACGCTCGCTTCCGACTTGTCTACGTATAGGCATGAAACAGGCGCCCAACCCTGTAATAGCCAAGTGTATATACTACTGATCCTTATCCAACTTGATCACTACGCCATACAAACAATTCACGCAAACCCGCGCCGTGACACCAAAACAACACGTTGCTAGTGTTGCCTAAAGACTAAGGAATCGCCAATATGGGCTCTACGCTATCTTCCCAAGCCCTACCACCCCGTCCAGCTAAGAGGTACCTGCTTTCTTTCCCAGAGGAGGATTTCCCCCAAGAAGCAAGCAGAGCTCCCGAGGACGTACAGGACTGGTATTACGATTTCTTCCAAACCTTGTCCTGTCTCCCTCACAAAGACGGCAAGGGCATACTTATTGTGGAACCGCCCGACGACCACGTGCCTGACCCGCGAGCAAGGCCGGGTTGGGCGCGCAAGCGCTTAAGGGGGACCTATGAGATCTTTGAAGAGGAGCATCCTAGGATCGTCCGGTACGTGTTGCGTTAGCACATCTTGATGTTTTACACCTCACCAAGCCAGCTATCTCGGACCGCTGGAAAACGACATTGGTGTCATCGTCGAGAGGCTCGAGCCTGGACCTATTGATTGGAACTCATTTCCAGCGTTGACTGTACCGCTCCCGCAAGACCTATCACGTAACGACCGTTTGCTACTAAGCCTGTATTATCGATGGGCTTTGCAGGCGCTTTCAGCGTTCAAGTTCGCCCACTCGCGATCCGTTTTCATTAGAAACTTTTGTTCGCAGCTTGTGTGGTTACGATCTGATTTCTCGCTCGCAATCACGGGCTTTGTTGCCGCCTCAGCACCACGGATTGAGGAAGAGACTAGACAAGATGGAATTGCTAACGCGAGGGAAAACCTACAAGATTCTGCTCAGCCTTATCCGATCTCGCTGGAAGAGTTTGATCGCAGGGTTAGGGAAGAAGGTTATGCGCCAAACTCGTTCAGCGAGGGCGAATGGATTATAGAGGGCAAGTTGAGTGATGATCTCTACGAAGGAGACAACGAGTATGGCAGCGTGAAAGAAGACTTGCAAGTACCGCTGATCTACTCTAAACACTAACTCTGACCATACATACATCTCAGGCATTATTGGGCCACTTTTGTTAAATTCCTCGTCAACAACGTCTTTGCAGATGCATCCGCGTCGCGAAACGAGATTCCCGATGAAATCGAAGACGCGCGCCTGGGCGCTGTTATCACCAGCGCAGAAAACGGTCGTTATAAGAATGCTAGCGATGTTATAGAAGACGTCAAAATTGCAGCTGGGAAGATGGGAATTAAGATTGTTGGTGATGATGAGGTCGATATTGACGGTAAGTGGGAAGGTATCTTTGAGGTTTGTAAGAGGCAGTTGCGTTTCCGTGAGGAGAAATGAACCTGAACGCAGAGATCAGTTAAGTACATTACTACTAATTATAATCATACCTAAATTACTTCTACCCTTGGTCATTTCACCATGGACGCAGATCTTCGTGAAAACCTAGGAAGGGAGGCGATCCATACATTAAGTAGAAGTATGTGTGTAACGACTTTGGGTCCATCACCGCCAATCAGTATGCTTTCTAGAGTCGATAACAGGCGGCTGATACGGGTATTTTTTTCTTGCACATGCCTCATACAGGGATTTCACATGGAAAATTTCGTCACATGTCAGCGGCTCGGGACTGCCAAGCGAGCGAGGGAATTGTGTATCGGCGGTTACCGAAAGTTCCGAAGCCAGATCGTCCATACCAGAACGATTGGAAGTCCCTTCAACCAAAGAACCGAGGCTCTTGAGAGTGCGAGTGATGCTGAATCTTAATGTGTTGGTTGGGGTAATTGGAAGATCCTGGTGTTTGTCCATCTCGTACAAGCCAGCCACATGAGCCTATGGCGATGCGCCCGTGCACCGCCGTCGAACCTGAGTTGCGCAGCAAGACAAGCCCGTAAGGCTTATCGTTCTAGAAACACCAAGGAAATCTCAACTAGGATATGGCTAAGAGACAGAACGAGTAAGCAACAACGTCATTAAACTCTCTACAATGGGACCAACCTCGCACCTTCATCCGGCCGCTTCATCATCACCTGTGATATGTCAGCAGTACAGGTTTCTGAGTTTTGTCTTGCCGTACTGGGAGCTTCTGTCGCGGGTCAAATATAAGCATGATTTCACAACAAGCCCATCGCCAGGCACAAAGTGAAAAGAAAAAGGAATGTCTTCATCCACCAGCAAGGTGCGACCAAATTCGAACAGAGAAGGAGATCAAAGGGTTCAAAATCGAGCATGTACAGACGAGGACGTGATAGAACGGAGGTTCGCGGTGGTTTTGATGGCGATCAGCGCCTTCCTGTGGGTGGAGTTCTATCGAATTCAAGTAGCAACTTCAATCGGCTGCATAGACCAAATCATCTTATTCTGATGGGTTGGCGAGACTTTCTTAAAATGCTCTGACGGTGACGGGAATAATGAGAATTGGACAGAAATGAAGAGTTGGAAACTGAGATGATCGAAACATCAGTTAGAAAACTGCTTTTCAAAGTATTACTTTACTGATTATCACTACGTAGAAAACGTTACACAAGAATGAACAGAAGAACCCTGTTCATATGCAACGTAGATCTTAGTTCGTTCATTGATATCGCGCGAGCGCCGTGCGAACCAGTAAACAGGTTATCCACAATTTAGACAACCTTAGTCGTGTTCATCGCCTTTACCCATGGCTTCCAGAACTCTTCGATACCCCGCTCGTAGTTCCATCCTGACCAATCGTAGTTGGTCATACCCCACGTATCTGGGAATCCTTGCACTCCAGATCTGATCCTGTACGAACCAGCAATGGCCCACATCATCCAGCTCACGCCATTCTCGATAGTAAAGTCCTTCAAGCAGTTTTGGAGAGTATTGTTGAGAAGAGTCTCGTCCTGAGCATAGCCAAACTCGCTCAGAATGACTGGTGTCTCACGCACAGCCTTCGGACAGTCACCCGTGGTGTTACAAGCAGATGGTGCTTCCATGCCCAATGCATTGAATCCATTACGGTAGAGATTGGCCTTGACAATGTCACATGTGCCGGTGTCGATGTCTTCGCTCATATGGTAGAGATGGAGCTCCCAGACGAGCTTGTCGGCCCATGGGTGGTCGTCAAGGTTGAAGTAGACTGGCTCACGCCTCGCTGCATCGCGGATAGCCGTGCATTTGTAGCATGGGGCAGTGAGGATATTCTTGCCACTAGTCAAAGCCGAAAGATCCTGGCCGTATTGCATACCTCCCCAGAGAATAAGAATGTCAGGGTTGGCTTCATGAATTGCGTCAGCACCAGCAGTCATGTTTCCGACCAACGTGTCCCAATTGTAGTACAAGTCGGTGACGTTCCAGGACTCGCGTAGCTCATTGCGAAGGGACATGCTGACTATGTTGGGATGTGCTTTGGCCCAGTTTGCGACATAGGAGAGACCTCGACGCCAATGTGTAGCGTTGAAGTTGAGATCGTCAAACCAAGCAGTGCCGTCAATGTGCGAGCAGCACCATTGCGCCTTTCCAGTGTGCACGTCTGGGCTAATGAAGATTCCTTTGGTGGCAGCGATGCGTGCAATGTCGTCCCAGATCTCGAAACGAGTGGTCTGAGCAGTCCACCCAGGGTTCTTTGCAATGATTTCGTTGGTGACTTTGGTGCCATTGACGTAGCCCAGGGCGTTGATGAGGGCAACTTCCATGGGCACATCCTTTCCGTCTCGGTCATAGATTTGATCAACCATCTCAATGGCGTACCCCATACGGATGTAATTGAAGCCGACGCTCGCAATGTCGTCAAGAATCTCGTCGGCGGATGCCCACTCGAGACCTTCTGGGATCATAGTCTCGCCTGTGGAGAGAGTAAGCACACTTCTGTCTTGGACTTGACAAGCAAAAGAGCTGCTACATACCGCTCATGGGCCAATTGACACCTGCCCAGGATGCTTTCTTGCCATTGCTATCGACAATGTCTCGTCCGCGAGTGCTGTACGGGCCATTGAACGACGGCGATGAGCTGTTTGTAGCCTGTCTCCGCACGTTGTACTGGAAAGTCGCTGCGCCCGGCACTTCTGGCAGGTAACCTGCCGAGACGAAAGTCCCGGCAAGGGCTGCAGTGAGCAATAGACGTGGTCCCAACATAGCTTCAAGATGAAGCACCGAGTGTCCTCCAGGATGCTCTACATCATCACGGGTACATGAGGACTTTTATAAGCCCTCGGTATATCTGATGGATTTGGCTAGTTGCGAAGAGCTTCCTTGTCCATCGGCACGCTTGCTCGATACATGCAACTTGAATGCTGATCGTTCTGGCTTTCTGGCCCGGTTGACGGATAAAAGCAGGCCGAGCAAGGTCCACCTCCACATTTGCGGGGGAAAATCCGACGAGCTAGTGCTTGGCGAAGGATGCTCTTTTCAACCAGCATGGTTCGCGGCGGAAGTCTTACGCTATTCGGAGTAACGACCTGCCCGACCAGGGAATACCCCTTGATAGTTGGAGACGATGACCCTGTTATGTGGTAGATGTAAGACTTGGAAGTCGTGGGGCGGTGTACAGTATAGCGACGGGGCTGGTGGAAAGCCAGTCAGTCACGTGCTGCGTGGTTCTAGCGCGTTTTCCATCGCGACGCCACCATCCGCACTACGCATGCCGAATGCGGGCACCCTATCAACTGCAACACATCCACCAACTGGCCATGGACGCATTGTTGGATGGCCTGAATGATGCGCAAAAGAGTGCTGTCATGAGCCCGGCGAATGTCGTGCAAGTGCTTGCCCCGCCTGGCTCAGGCAAGACGAAAACACTGACCGCACGCGTCGCGTACCACATCAACCACGAGCGACTGCAACCATGGAATATCATCGTGTGTACCTTCACCATCAAGGCCGCCCGGGAGATGAAGGAGAGAATTAGGGGGTTCGTTGGCGACAAGTTGGAGGCCAAGTTGATATTGGGTACCTTTCACTCAGTTGCTCGCCGTTTTCTGTTCCGCTATGGTCAAGAGATTGGAATTGACAAGAATTTTGGCATTGCCGATACTAGTGATAGCGCGGCTATACTCAAACGCATTGTCACTCGCTACCAATACACCATAGAGCCTGGCCATGCTCGTTCGAGGATTTCCAAGCTTAAGGCCCAAGGTGTCACCGCAGATGATTTTCGCAGAACTGCTAAGAATGCCCACGACAACGAATTCGCCATGATTTACGCTTCTTATCAAGAGCACCTCGCCGCGTCCAACTTGCTTGATTACGACGACCTCTTGATCCGGTGCGTCGATCTGCTGAAGAAGTCCCCCTCGTGCGTCTCAACGATACAAGCTGTTCTTATCGATGAATACCAAGATACCAACAACATCCAGTACGAGCTGATGCGCTTGTTAGCTCAGAAGACCAGACGTATCACGATTGTTGGGGATCCAGACCAGAGTATCTACAGCTTTCGCTCTGCCGAGATCAAAAATCTACTTCGAATGCGCACTGACTATCCAGAGTCAGTCGTCATCAACCTGGAGAACAACTACCGCTCTTCCGGCTGCATTCTCAATTCGGCCATGGCTGTGATTGAGCAAGACGAAAGCCGGCCACAGAAGTCGCTGATTGCGACTCATGGTGTTGGCGAGCAGCCCACTCTCCGCCATCTGATATCCGCCAACGTGGAGGCAAAGTGGATCGTTGAAGAGATTTGCCGCACAAGGACACTCACTGCTGGACTGCTGGACTTCAGCGATTACGCCATATTGGTACGCTCGTCTCCATTGACCCTCCAGATCGAACGAGCGCTGGGTCAGGCTGGGGTTCCTTACCGCATGGTGGCTGGTACGAAATTCTTCGATCGTGCTGAGATCAAGATACTACTAGACTATTTGCGCGTTGTCAGCCAGCCAGAGCATAACGATGCGGTAGCACGTGTAATCAATACACCATCTCGGAAAGTTGGCGATACTACTGTGAAAGCTCTACTAGAAGAAGCCGAGACTAGCAAGATTACATTATGGAAGCTGGTCCTTGATATTGCACAAGGAAGAAGAAGATCAAAAAGCAAAGTATCTGCGCCAGCACAGAAAGGCATAGACCAGTTTGTCAATGTCATTCTCAGTTCTCGAGAAAGACTGATCCCTGCTAAAGACGACGTGTGCGATCTATTTGGCCTCATAACCCACATTATCAACAAGATATCGTTTCAATCGTATCTCAAACAGACGTACAAGGAAAATTGGCAAGACCGCTGGGCGAACGTCGAAGAGCTGGTGAATCAGGCGACGCAGATGGCCACAGCTGTTGCCAACGGAGAAGAGATATCCGACGACGTATTGCCTGTAGCTGAAGGCGTCGAACAACGAACCGATAGTGCTGCTGATATTCTTTCCAAGTTTCTTGCCAACGTAACACTATCAAGCGCAGCAGATCAGGAGGGGAGTGAACAGAACCAGGTCACCATCTCCACTATTCATGCCGCAAAAGGCCTAGAGTGGCCTGTCGTCTTCCTGCCCGCCATATACGATGGGTCGATCCCTCACTCGCGGGCAGACGATCAGGATGAGGAACGAAGACTGCTGTATGTGGGTATGACACGTGCACAGGCATTGCTTTACCTCAGTTGTCCAGTAAAACAATCGGGGCAGGAGCAGACAACCCTTTCTAGATTTATTTCCGACCGTAAGGTACAGAAGTTTTTCAGCGAGCGAGGTCCAGATCTTGCGTTCAAACGCAGAATTATCAGCGATCTAGCGCGAATCTTGCGAAGAGATTGCCCCTCTGCTACCGAGCTAGACAGCGCTCTTGATAAATTGGAGCGACCCGAAGATGATAAATATCCAGCAACACGAGAAGAGATTGACGGCAGTGATCCCACATGGGCCGCATCGTGGGATGAGAAGCGCATGAACTCTCGACCGGGTAGTGACGGGCCCAATCAGGCCCCAAAGCGACGGAAGATTGACCCACTAAACTCCTTCTCTGGGGAGTCCGTCTCGGTTACGATGAACCGGATATCTAGCTTCTCTACTGCCACAACGACAATGCGGAAGATGAATGCAGGGTTTACAAGCGCACGGGATCTGGGCGACCTGCAGGCGATGCAGAGAGAAGCAGAACGTATCCGTACGCTGGCCAGTGCCCGAGATATGCCTAGCAGCCAGACAGAAGACAAGCCTGTGAGGGCGAAGACCGCTAAACCGCGAGCGACAGGTCAAGGTGCTATCACAAGCTTCTTCAAGCGGTCAAATAACGCATTATCCGAGCAAACTGAGCACACAGCATCCACAGCAGCACCGTCTCTACAGCGCTCGCAATCATCTTTGTCGAGCAACACACCACTACACGACATCTCCAATGTACAATCTTCAACGTCACGCCCATCTCGTCCTTTCCAACCACTGTCGATAGCAGATCACAAGGTGACGAGCCGAGTAATACTCAACAAACCGAAGAGGAGCGATGTCGACAGCGAGACGGTGAACACCCGATATGTGCTTCTTTCGAGCTCACCGGCGAAGCCCGATGCCGGGGAATCATGCGAGCAGGCACAAGAGATGAATGAGCCCCAGAGCCCTATACAAAAGGTGGCTCCTACTAGTCATTTTACTTCCGGCTCTGGCTTTCGCCCAGCCTCCACATTTCACACCACCTCGGTCAGCCAGGCACAGAGAAGAACATTGGGTACCCGAAGAAACATGCAGCCATGGAGTGTGAAACACAGTTCTATGCCCAAGCCACGTCCATCATGAGGGGTTTGTTTTGGACACATCCGCATGTTTTGCGAATATTGCACTGTATTGCACTGTATTGCATGGGTAGGCGTTAAATTATTTGAAAATAGAAACGGCCTATTACATGTATGGGTAGCGCAATCGTGACTGCTGTCCTGCTCGTATTCTTCCTGTATTATCATCATCTACATAGGACTGAGGGCCGCGGTTGCTCCTACAGCACTGCGAAAGCGCTGCAATACGATACACTACTATCCCTGACGTCTTCGACAAGACTGCTCCTCTCGTATCGCAAGAAGCTGAACCGGCCTTTTCCCTGTCCCAGCCCTTCGGCGTTTTCCACAGCAGCCATGAACAAGCCGATGGGATGTCTTCCACACACCGTGTTGCCTGTTTTCCTCAGCTGTTCCAAGAACTGTCTGTGTGATCCACTCTCGACGGCATCCATGCTCTCACGGTCGACAGCAGCAATGCTTTCGTGTATTGGGTAGTTGTTTGGCACACGCGAGGATGATCTCAGCTGGGTGGCTGCTGTGCCGTCAGCGGGCTGGTAGTACGTGTAACGGAACCGAGAGCCCCAGTGGCAGAAGTCGGAAGAGATGACGAAGATATTGGTTGGGTCGGTGAGATAAGGAGCGAGAAGGGCACCGTAGCGAGATTCGGCTCTTGCGTCAGTATTGCCGACCATGATGGGGACCAGAGGGACCGAGGACGAGTCGTTCTGGAAATCTGGATTCTTCAGAGAGAGCATCTTGTAAATGTAAGGCAAGTGCATTTCCAAGCTGTGCTCATCCTCGTCTGTGCTCTTTGACATGATCTCAAGATCCCATTCTTGTTGAATGGTCTGGACGAGGGTTGTGTCAACAGTCAAGTCGCCCAGAGGAGTCCCATACTTGTCGCAGCCCGTTGTTGCGGCACCTGTCAGATAGTAGTGATGCGATGGACCGAGCAGAAAGACGCGTTTTCTACGAGCCATTAGAATCATTCATCAACACAACTCTCATGAATCGGCGACGCACGCATTGGCCCAGTCGGCGCTTTTGTAGGCCCAGGCAGCAGCAGGCCCAGAGTACGAGTATCCGGCATGCCTGTGTGTCCATGAGCCCTCACATGCTGACTAAAATCATTTCATGGCGCATACGGAGCAATGATAGCCCGGGAATTGGGCGTAGGTATCGACACTTGACCCTGCTTGGAGGAGGCTGAGCCTATGGGGGTGGTGGAAGCAGGCACTGCTTCGAGCC
This sequence comes from Curvularia hawaiiensis, assembly GCA_026262405.1. Classification (NCBI taxonomy): domain Eukaryota; kingdom Fungi; phylum Ascomycota; class Dothideomycetes; order Pleosporales; family Pleosporaceae; genus Curvularia; species Curvularia hawaiiensis. The sequence continues at coordinate 102,344 of JAODYC010000036.1, forward strand.
AGCCGTCGAGTTGCTGTGAGAGAAGTTGGCCGTTGTCCGTGTACCAAGAGCCGGCATGAGAGGCTTTGCGGGTAACCATGGCTGCTCAAAATGTGGTGTTTGTAGAGGGAGACGATGGTTGTGGTTGGTGAGCAGTGATGCGGGGCATGGGTGGGATGCTTTGTGTAATCGACGTAATGCCGTCTTCGCTCGGCACCCTAGCAACCATACACTGCACAGCAAACAAGTTCAATTATATCAGTTTTTTTGTCGTCTCGCTCTGCCACAAGTACAAATACGCTGAATATCTAATGTACACTCCGCGCATGACGTCGTGGTCGTCATAGTGTTGAAGTAGCCGCATTCCGATTCGGTACACGCGACGCGCTCGCGACGCCAGGTCGCGTGTTCGGCCTTTTGCATCATCGACCCCGTACCATCACATCTACAAACTATCTATTTACGCCCCCAAACAACCATACGATCCCCCTGATAGAACCATCGTATTTTCCATCCATAGGTCCAATATTGTTTTCAGAATAATGGGCTGCAAACGCAAGCATTCGTCCGACGACTCGCCGCTCTCCATTTCCAGCTTTGGCGCCGTCTCTACCCCCAGCGTTCAATCACCATCATCTTCCTACCTGAGCCAGCATGCTACCATGGATTTGGATGCGCAGCCGCGATCCAACGGTTGGGACTTCATGAGTGCGAGCCGAGTCAAGAGTAGCGACTGGGGCAACCGGACCAGTAAACGAGTGCGCGACAACCGACCAGATGAGCGTGCGATACACGGTACGTTCGATCTCGCCTGGCTGTAACATACACAAGCTCACAGAAACTACCCAGAAAACACCCTGAACAAACTCTATTCTGCCCAACGCAGCCATCGCGATGTCACATCCACAACATGTCAATCCCTACCAGTTCAGCCTTCCACTCTTGTCACTTCAAAGCCGCAGAAGTCTACGCTACATTCTTTCTGGAAACAATTACCTGCGCCGCCTGTTCAGCCTATCTTTTCAGCCCCTGTACAACAAGACCAAAACCTATCGCACTTGGCTCGATGCGAGGACTGTGACACACCACTGCAGAGCGAGCACGAAAGTATGGACATAGACATGGATGCAGACTGTTCCGAAGTTGCTGAGTGCAGCCCATTCGCTTGTAATGACTGTGGGAGGAACGTCTGTGGAACTTGTGCCGTAGTCTCGGCCACAAGACATTGCTTACAATGCGCTACTACTGGAAGAAACTCAAGACGGTGGTGGTAGAATGCGTATTTTCTTCTAGTTTATTTTTTCTTTGGGTATTTTTACCCATGTGTCGAATGTGTCTTCATTGGTGTTGGGTATGGGACAATTAGCAGCGAGGTGTATTCAACAAGGTTGTGCAGCAGAGTGTGCTGCGGAAGTTGTCAAAGGACATAGGATTGGCCATCTACATAATCAAATTACTGAGTCGAAGGACGACTTTCTCAATATAGCGAGCTCCAACAAGGACTCCGTTCTCATCTTCGAATACTTTCTCATCTCCAAAATCAACATTACCTGGGTCCAAACATGTCAAACAAGTTTCCACAACCTCCGCGTACCTATCGCCCATGTTTCCTGGCAGACTACTTCGAGCAAGCGCTACGAAACAATCTTTTGTAGATTCTTTGCTTTCCGCAGATAGTCTCGAAAGTAGCTGTGAAAGGGTACGTGTCCCAGTAACGCGATCGTAGTCTACAAAACTGTGCCAGAGACCAACTTCCAATAAGCAAACACCGAGACTGTATATGTCATGGCGCATCTCGTAATCATCATAAGGGCTGAAGCCCTGACGTGATGGATGTCTATACAAGTTTCTGTCAGGCATATCGTCACCTCGTCGCTGCGTCCAGCCTTCGTCTCGTCGAAAGTTTTCGAAACCAACTAAGAATGCAGCCTTGGCCCGTCGATCGGCGCGATCGAAGATGATCACTGATTCTGGACGTATGTTTTTGTGTACGAAGCCGAAGGTGTGCACATAACTAACGGACTTGGCTAGATCCCGTGCGACTTCAAGCCTCCGCGTGGTGGATATGGACGTTGGCGTGTTGAGTAAAATACTTCGCAAACTCCTCAAACCATGCGAGGCTGGAGGCTCTCTGAACACTAATGTTATTGAGAGATTCTGAATGAGCCCTGCTGGAACTAGTTCCGCTACAAAACCTTTGCACTTCAGCAAGCCAAAGTTATACGGGTCGTCGGCCTGAAGCTTTCGTACCAGGTCACGGACATTGCGTTTCAGTATTTGTGGCTTCGCACCAGGTTCACACTGTATGTGGTTTAGGATGTATCTGCTTACTGATCCATTCGAGTGTGTTCTGGTTGCTACCGCAATACCGTCGCAGAAGGGAACTGCCTGAATGTCCATGGTCTTCAAATCGCTGGGGCTTAGAGTAACATGTTCAACTGTTGAACTACCCTGGATTGGATCGTCTGTTTGCTGCAAAGAAGTACGTATGGTGGTCATTGCTTTTATAGCCGTATTGGATTCAGGTTCGTTGGCGCTGCCGCACATAGCTAAGGCTTGATCCACTTGTGTGTTGGCGATTCTGAGAAGAAGGAACCAGGACTGGTCGGCTGCTCCTTGCCACTTCTCAAGGTCTTCAATGGCATCATCCAGGCTGCTCTTCTTCGCGGTATATTTCCATCGATGGACCTTGTAAGTGGATAAATTTTCGTCTTCACTTCCAGGCTGCGGTTTTATGAGATCCATCAACAGCGAAATAACGACACCCAATTTGGTTTGGAGAATCCCCAAAGTCTGACAGTACACTTCACGCTGCTCATCTTCCATCACTTGATAGGTACGTTGGAAGAAATTCAGTTGGGATAGAAATCGTACCCAGTTGTTTTCGAGCCGCACACAGCGCTCTGAAACTTCGGTATTGGCATGTTTCAAAGCAGAGCATAAATCTCTTCCCTCCTTGACGTATCTATCTCCTCGTTAGCAGCATCACAACGAGATTCGAACCTTCAGGACAACTTGCTTCCTGCAGAGATCTATGGTCGGAGGAACTGCAAGTAGAAGTTCCGCGGACATGTCGAGCAACTAACAAGTTCACGGTCTAAGTATTTAGTTCAATCAGGGAAGGTCCGAAATGATTTGAATACTGAGGGAATCTGCACGCCAAAACCAATGAACGATAACAAACAAAAATGGAAGACAAAGGAGCTCAGTGGAATAATAATGAACGACAGCTAGACTAAGCACTGAAGCCTGCGCATAAGCCCTGCACCTAAAGAGGCAGAAACCAATAGTACAATCCGCCGTATCATCTGCCTTGCGTAGTGAGCAATGGCGCGTATGACAAGGCTGAGTTGACATGTCACATTCAGCAGGACACTGTGGCTATACGTGTGGCTTACGGCTTCCGGTTCAATTCGTTGTCTTCAGAGCCTAAAAGATCATGGTGGCTCAGCCTTGTGTGCTCCGCCCGCATAACGTGGCAGATCGAGTTGATAGCTGAAACCCCGCTTAGGCAGACTGCCGCCTGACAACTTCACATTACTTCCACTCTTCCTCTCCTTCCTGTATTGCATTCATTGCGTGTTACTGGATTTGAATATTTCGCAGTTAGGTTCCACAACTCTAATGCTCGCGAGATCAGATGACGCCTCTACGCGAGTTACCAGAGCTCGTTCAGGATTCAGAACTTCAAGTAACGATTCGCGATAATATCACCATTCATTTTGAGCCCCTCGAATGTCGAGATAACTTCGCGCCACAAACATGGGAGTTAAGAAGGATAATTGGTCGCGGAGGGGACGGTACTGTTTTCCTCCAGCACAAGATTGAAGGACCTGGTGCCGTGGATATGATAGCTGTCAAGCAGATGAGCCTCAATGCTGATCTTGCTTCTGAAGACCACGACAGTAAAAGATACGTGCGCGAACTCGAGGCTTTAGCCAAGTTTGCTCAAGGAAGAGTACATTACACGAGAACACTATTGGTAAACATTGCTGATACTCAGCGCAGTATTCACGTTACTTTGTAAGATCATATGGTTGGTACCAAGAAGACGGTTGGCTATACAGCTGTATGGAGTATTGTAAACATCTGGACCTTGGAAAGCATCTTAAAACTCACGGACCGTTGTCGGAAGAAACCACCAGGGTGATTGCTGTGCAAATTCTCCAAGGACTAGTCCAGATGCACAGAAGTAAGATCGCCCACAGGGACCTAAAGCCCGCCGTAGGACTTATGAATCTGCATCCTATCCAAAACATGACTGATCAGTTTCACAGAATATCTTGATACACCGCAAGCCCCCAGAGGACGGCACCTGGTGGGTTGTGCTCGGAGATCTTGGTCTTAGTCGACGCAGCGGTGCGTCTTCAGGAACGACTACCATCCGAGGCACCCCAACTTTTATGGCCCCTGAAACAATTGGAGAGCCGTTTCTGGGTCATCCAAATAGTGCAGACCCCTTTCGTGCCGACATGTGGTGTCTAGGAGAGACGATATCATGCGCATTAACGGGACATGGTATGTTTTTCAATAATGAACAATTCCTCTGGTACCAAAAAGGCCTTGAGCGCTTTCCCGATAGCGCTTTGAAAGACTCAGGGGCTAGTTCCGATGTAATCGACCTCATCCGTTCTCTGATGGATGCAGAACCTTTGCGGAGACTGACTGCCGCGCAAGCCTTGAATCACCCTTGGATCAAGGCCAGTCATACCTCGCATGTTCGTACTGACAGTGCCGCCTTTTCGAGCACAGTGCAGAACAGCAGTGGCGAGGCCTCAATAACCATCAAAGAATCCAAAAATGAACCATTCGGTCTGGAGAATCGGAAAATTTCAGAGGTCAACCAGCCAACGCAAGCTTCTGCGCAATGGACACAGACGTTACCGATACACTCGAGCAACAGTAAAGCTTCTCAAGAATGGGCGGCAACTATTGCAGATCATCAGATGCAAGGAATCAGCTTAAGTTCCCTTGATAAACCGGCAAGTCCCGGATGGAACCCGGAATCCACAACTATGCACACAACAGGTACTCAGGCGCTCGGTCAGGCCTTAAGCCTCTCATCTTCCGAAGAGATGGAATTGAGTCTCGAGCAAGGTTTTCAGAAATTAAGAAGAGTGCTCGAACAACGCGGTTTAGAATGGCCAGACGAACCATGGAAGTCATTTTCATCAGCCGAAAAGCCAAGCATATCTGGGGGGCAAACGCCTCTGACAATTAGAGCAAGGCGGCGATACTTGAAACCCCCGAAAGGTCGCATGAATTCTAATCTGAATACTTCTGTTCCACGCTCTATCGAACAGAAAGCATCTATACACAAGATTGAGAGTGGGCAAACATCTTACGTGTCCCCAAAAGCGCCACAAAAAGAACAAGAAGACCCTGCCCTTGAACTGAAAAGAGTATTACAAACACCGGAGATGCATCCACAGAGACACGCTCTGATACGTGCATGGCTACAAATGGTCACTGATGGCCCTTCGCCACGCCGAGAAGAAATGCAATCCCCGGCAGATCTAATTAGTTTTCCAGATTCAGAGTCGAGTGCAGAAATGCAGATTACAGACTATCCACAACTTCAGGCCATATTGAAAGATGCAGATTGCCAACGGATTCTTGATCAAGAGTTTGGTAAGGCGCTAAGGAGGTTTGGTACCGCAATGACGAAGGCAGTAGGTTGATAAATTGCTGGCCTGGGCAGTCCGAATCCGGCTCAGAAGTCACGACATGCTCTTATTCTCATTCGTAGGAAGCTGCTATAAATGAGGGGACTCTACAAGATTTGCGCGCCGGAACGTGTGATCACGAGGTATCGCTATTGATTCAATGGCCTTCTAAACACAGGATGTTTAGCCGTTCTAATGAAGATATGTTCGTAGTTATGCAATTCATGGTAACATCACCGAAAATGCGTGACATGAGTTAGAAGCAGGGCGCGGCGGCGTGTATTTAGACACACAGTCGCACATAAGCCCAATTAGAAAAATATATGGGAATTTGAAATATCATCAACAGACTGTCCAGGCGCTGCCCCTGTTGAGAGTATTCTCGGAATAGGATGGGACACAAGTAAGTGGAGGGGCGTCGGCGGATGGTTCAACCGTGTTAGCGGCGACTGGTCCAAGCGTCCGCCGTGGAGCGCTCTACATCACCGACAGCCGCAACACTAGACCAAACAACACCGCGGTCCCATCCAACGCCTCTCTTCTTTTGAGGACATAGTTTGAATCTGCAGCGACTGCTTCGTCTCAGAGCAACCGAATAAAGCAGCACCCGAAAGAATCCACATCACGACCCCGCCACCATGTCTGCCGGAGAGGTGCTCAAGGCCGACAAGGACTTTACCAAAGAGGTCGATGCGGCGATTCCAGAGGCGGAGAAGCTAGCTGCTGTAGGTCATGTAGCTGCTCTGTTATGCAGCAAAAGCTAATGCACTTGTTTAGAGCAACCCGCAGGCTGGAATCGATAAGCTGCTTGTGCTCGAGAAGCAGACACGCCAGGTAGACCCCGACGTATCTCGCGCGCGTGAGCGTGTTCTAATCCATCCCAGGCTTCCGATCTTGCATCGACCTCCAGAGTCATAATTGCCATCGTCACAATAGCAAAGAATGCGAAGGATTGGAACTTGATGAATGAGCAGGTCCTGCTCCTCTCCAAGAAGCATGGACAGCTCAAGCAGGCGACTACCAAGATGGTCCAGACTGTCATGGGATTTCTGGACGAAACACCAAATCTGGAGACAAAGCTGTCGGTTATTGAAACCCTGCGCACTGTCACAGAGGGCAAGGTAAGTGGCCACAACGTCGAAGACATATTACCTGCTAACGCATTGTCAGATCTTCGTTGAAGTGGAGCGGGCGAGGGTGACTCGTATACTTTCCAACATCAAGAAGGAGCAGGGCGATATCGATGCTGCGACAAACATCCTTTGCGAACTTCAAGTCGAGACATTCGGCTCCATGACCCGACGAGAGAAGACCGAGTTCATCCTACAACAAGTGGCGCTGTGCATACAAAAGGGGGACTGGACACAGGCCGGTATTCTTAGCAGGAAGATCAGCACACGATACTTTGCGCGAAAACCAAAGAAGACTCCGGAGCAGCTCGAGAAGGAGCAGAAGGAGCGCGAGGAGCGCGAGAAGAACCGAAGCGTGGACGATCCTCCCATTGAGCCGGAGGATGATGTGACAGACCTGAAGCTGAAGTACTATGAGCAACAAATCCTTCTGGCGAAGCATGATGACAAGTACCTCGACGTCTGCAAGCACTACCGCCAGGTACTGGATACAGAAGCCGTGGAAGAGGACCCTAACAAGCTTCGAGCGGTATGCGACACCCCCTTTGACCTTTGGACTATCACTGATCCTCACAGATTCTTCAACGCGTCATCTACTTTATCATCCTCGCGCCATACGACAACGAGCAATCCGATCTCATCCACCGTATTCAACGCGACTCCCGCAATTCTCAGATTCCACAAGATGCACAGCTAGTGAAGCTCTTCACTGTCCCTGAGCTTATGAGGTGGCCAATGGTAGCCAAGCAGTTTGGACCTCACCTCACCGAGACTGACGTGTTCGACGCTGAGAAAGGCGACTCGGATGATCCAAAGGCATTCCAGCGGTGGCAGGATCTACGAAAGCGCGTCATTGAGCACAATGTCCGCGTTGTTGCAAAGTACTACACACGTATTCAGATCCCACGCCTCACTGAGCTGCTAGACTTGACCGAGGACGAGACGGAGAAGAACATCAGCGAGCTGGTGTCAGCAAAGACTATCTATGCTAAGATCGACCGACCCGCTCGCATCGTCACCTTCTCGAGGCCCAGGGATGCCGACGATGTATTGAACGAGTGGAGTAGTAACATGAAGAGCTTGTTAGGTCTTCTGGAGCGTGTTGACCATCTCATCACCAAGGAGGAGATGATGGCACGCATTCAGCCGACGAAGGTGGACAAGAGCAAGGCAACGAAGGGCAAAGCGAAATAGAGGTCGTAAGTATCTGCCGATCGGCACCTGTAAAGCGGTTGCCGATGTCGAAGAATACTTGCGCATGGGCTTCGTTATGCTCAGCACTGATGATACATGAAGAAGAGTTATGATTAGTCTAGACATTGGTGAGCTCTCAAGGTTCTGCGCAAGTCGCGTATGTATAATAGACATCAAACTACATGATGCTTGAGTGCGTTGGTCCCATCATGCTGTCCAGTCCAACTCGTCTCGAAGGATGACATTGAATCTAAGCCCCACTCCGCTCACTAGCCTATGACGGAGCCGCGGTCTCTCGGACATGTCGTATCTACCTGCCTGACTATAACGTCCCTACATATCACACCATTGGACTCTTCCGTCGGATTTGACTATCCCACTACATGCGCTTGCGGCACCTCTTCTCACTCGCAGATCCCCGCCTCTACACGCCTAGCAACCTACGCATTCGGTCCCACTGGCGCACCATGGCCGCCGCCGCACCCACACCCAATCGGCCTATTAAGGTCCTGATGCTGCATGGCTTTACGCAATCTGGGCCGTTATTCCAAGCCAAGACAGGCGCACTTCGCAAAACACTAGCCAAAGCCTTTCCCAAAGGCATAGAACTCGTCTACCCCACAGGTCCCATACGACTCACCCCTGCCGACTACGCCTTCAAGTCCAGCAACCTAGACAGTAAAGACGAAAGCCAGGAAGGCGATGAGAAACAAGAGCTCGATGCGTATGCGTGGTGGCGGCGAAAAACCACAACAGATGGTCCCTACATCTTCGAAGGCTTTGAACAAGGTCTCGCGCACATCGCCAGCGTGCTCAAAGCCCAAGGCCCCTTCGACGGCGTAATCGGTTTCTCGCAGGGCGCCGCGGCCGCGGCTATCGTTGCGTCGCTGCTCGAGCCCAACCGCCGCGCTGCATTTGATGCGCAACATGCTGCTGGTAAGAGCATACCGTTCCCCGCTAGCTTCGAAGGCGCCATCCATCCACCTCTCAAGTTTGCGGTTTCGTACAGCGGGTTTGCGGCGATACCGCCTACGGCTGCGGGAGCGGCAGCAGGCGAATCACCGTACGGCGCTTTCTACGATCCTAAGATTGCGACGCCAATGCTACATTTCCTAGGCATGCAGGATGTGGTGATTGAAGAGGCGCGCAGTCTGGCGCTGGTCGAGAGGTGCGAGCGAAGGGAAGAGCGATACGTTGTACATCATCCTGGAGGCCACTTCTTGCCCAGTACGCAGAAGGCGAGTGTGAATGCACTGATCGGATTTATTAGAGAGATCTTGTGGGAGCAAGAGGGGGGAAAGGAAAAAGAGGAAGACGACTTAGATGATATGATGGGCCATTTCGACAAGCCGAGTACAACTCAGGATGCTAAGCAGCACCTTTGAAAGAAGTGGGGGAGGAGAGCTTGAGAATAGGTGTCGTTTTGAGTAAAATCGTTCGCAGATTATGCATATAGACAAGAGGAAGATGGGCTATGTCTAGATTTCACACATTGGTTAGATACAGTACTCGTAGACCACTGTGATACACTATAGAGCACAGAAACAGTAATGAAGTGTTCAAATGATCCATTGCCATGACTATAGCAGTTAAGGAAACAGAAATATACACAATCTCTAACCTCCATAGGAGTGAATGTGTGTGAAACGCCGTTGTACCGCTCCCGATGCAATATCCCGTTCCGTATCCAGTACACATACTGTAAACACCCCCCAAACGCCCAAAAAAAAAGACAAGGGCGGATCTCGAATAGGTACTAAAGCATGCATATATACCACCGACTCGTTTCGCCTTCATCCGGCTGGCTGAAATGGGCTTCCACGGGCGCCAGCTCTTGCGAGGAGGCTGCAACTCAGACTGGAAACCCTCAACCGCCATGATGAAGGATGAAACGAGCAAGAAACAAAAGCAAGACTTCGATATCTATTGGAGACCCTGTAAAACAAAGAAACATAACCTCTTCATCAAAAATAACTCCTTTCAATGCATCCATGATGTTCCTAACACCGCAAGTGGCATGGCTTCGTACAATCAGCACCAAAGTTCAACGACTAGAAGAGACGCAACTTCCGGGGCGGGCCCAGAGAGCTGTTGAAGAGAGAAGATGCTGGGCGCTTCTTGACAGTAGAGAAAGCGTGGGAGGCAGGCTTTACTGCCGAAAAGCTTGGTTTCGACGGGGTAGTCAGGTGGAAAAGTGGCCTAGACGGAGTCTTGATGGCTGACTGGCTGAACAAGAAAGTCGACTTCTTGTTAGGAACGGTACGAGGTGCAAGAGGACTCTTGTCGAAGAATGCGCCAACCTCGCAGTTCTCTTTGTCGGCGTCAAAAGAGCGGTCAAATTCGGAGCTGGTAGGAGTACTGGGCGTCTTGCATTCGGAAGAGGGAGGAAGAGCGTACTTGGAGGGCGTCTTGGCAGGGGTAAATGGCTTCATGGTGGCAGTAGGAAGGGGTGATGCGGGCTTCGCGACGGAGAGATCAACCAAATAGGAATCTTCATCCATACGCTTCTTGTTCGCCTCGCTGTCCAAGACCCAACCGACATTAACACATTTGATAGCTCCCTTGCTAGCAAAGCACTTCTCCAATGTGGACATGCTTCCATCCTTGAACAAGACGTGAGTTATGGAAGGATGCGAGATGTCCGTGACAACTTTAGCCCCAAGATCCTCTAGCAGACCGCGGAACAAGAAGTTCTGCTCCTTTCCGTTACGTGTAACATCGACATAAAAGACCATGCCTTGCAGGATGCCGTCGTAACAAAGGAGTTCGCTTTCGTCAGCTTGAACATCAGTCCAGGCGACAGACTTCTTTGGTGTCTTTGCATCCGTAACCTTTAGTGGCGACCTCAGGGCAGATTTTGTAGGTGATGCTGGTTGAGGAGCTGCGAATGAAGGAGCAAGTTGCAAGGGCTTGATAGACATGCTTGCCTTCAAGTCACCGAAAGAAGCCGCCTTCGGTGTACTCGCCACATAAACCTCGCTGAACTCGCTGGCTTCAGTGATCTCGCTTACGTCGCCAATCTCGCTAGGTTCATCAAGCCCGAAAGAGACAGTCCTGTTGGCGTAGCGTGCAGGCGAAGGCGTTTGCTTCTTGACAGACGCGGTAATCTCTTCTTGAATAGCAGCCTCGAGGGCAAGACTTGGGGTGGTTGGGTAATCAGGCAGTTCAGCAAAGGCGCGTCGTGGAGTGATTGGCGCTGTAATGTGAGCCGGCGTCTTTGGATAGCCAGGAAGGTCGGCCATTGCCGCCTTCGACGTGACTGGGGCCGTGATATGAGATGGTGTGGTCGGGTATTGAGCGGGGAGTTCCTCGAAAGCTTCCTGATCAGTGACGCCCCAGACGATTTGCGCAGGAGGCGTGCCAGGGATGACGGCAGGAGTCTGTTGGATAGGGGTTGTAGCGTGGTAAGGCGTCTGGGCTTGAACAGGAACAGGTGAATTGGCTGCCGGCGTGGCGTCAGTCTCTATAGAAACCACGATCTCTTCGGCCTCTTGGTCGACATTAGCAGATGTTGCAGTCTTTTGAAATTCTTCTTGCGCGCTGATTGCTACAGGAGCCTCAGTTTCAGCATCGTCGGAAGTCTGGTCATCCTTAACGGGCGAGTGTTCATCCACATCGGACATCTCAATGTCGCCGTCATGGTCAACAGCTTCGGTGTTCTCCTGCTTCTTGGGAGATACAACAGGTGCAATAATGTGAGCTGGCGTTGTGGGGTAGTTGGGCATCTCAGCCATTGCGTCCTTGACAGAGATCGGAGCCTTGATGTGAGCTGGCGTTTTGGGGTAGTTAGGCATTTCAGTAAATGCATCCTTGTTGCTGATGGGTGCGCTAATGTGTGCAGGTGTCTTCGGGTAATCGGGCATCGCAGCCAGGGCTTCCACGGAGTTGATGGGCGCCTTGATATGTGCGGGTGTTTTAGGGTAATCAGGCATCTCCGCCAACGCAGCTTCGGTGGTTATCGGGGCTTTAATGTGGGCAGGTGTCTTAGGGTAGCCAGGCATTTCGGCCAGCGCGTCCTTAGAGCTGATGGGTGCAACGATGTGTGCTGGCGTCTTCGGATATCCTGCAAGCTCCGCCAGGGCGGCCTTGTTCGAAATAGGCGCAACAATGTGGGATGGAGTATTGGGGTAGTTGGGAAGCTCAGCCAAGGCTTTTCTTGAGGTGATTGGTGCTGCAATGTGTGCAGGAGTGGAAGGGTATCCAGGATACTCCGCCATAGGCTCTTCAACGGGCTCGCCCACCGACTCAACCGACTTCTCGCAGACATCCTTGCCAGGTGTCTTGTCCATCTCTTCTACTACTTGTTCGATTTGCTTAGGTTCGACCTTTGCAACCGGTTTGGTAGCGGCCTTCTTGATAGGCTTACGGGGTAGACCTTTGATAAGCGGCTCTTGTGTGACTGTAGGTGCATCGCGACCACGCGTGGCTCTCGACGCTGCAGTTGATACTGGAGCCTTTGGTACCGCAGGCTTACGTGCGCGTGTCGCCGGCTTGGTGGCGTCAACCGCAACGTTCTCCTTGGTGACCGGGGCATCAGTCTTCTTGCTGACGGGCGCTTTTTGGACAATTGCTTTGCGCGGCCGTGATGCTGGCTTGGGGGCCTCTTCGATGGTAAGCTCGTCGATGGTAGATTCTTCAACTGGCTCTTCTGCCTTTGGTGCAGGCGCCTTCTTCACTGCGGCGATCTTGCGTGCCCGAGTAACTGCTGGCTTAGGCGCCTCTTCAGCTTTCTCGGCCTCGTCTACGACAGCAACTTCCTCAGCTTTGCGGCCGCGCGTCGCCCTTTTTGGTGCAGCGGGAGCTGGTGCTGCTTTCGTCTGAGTCTTTATTGTGCGGGTTGCCTTTGTCGCGACAGTCTTCTTGGCTGCCGGGAGCTCAGCGTCTTCGGGCTCATCATTGGCTTTCCGTTTTGCAGCAGTCGTTTTTGTGGTCTTTGCAGGAGCAGGCTCTGCGGCTTGTTCAACAGGCTTCGTCCTGGCACCGCGTTTGGGAGCGGCCTTGAGCGTATCGGAGGGTGTGGATGAGGCTGCTGGTGCCTCTTTCGCACCGCGACGTGTAGCGACCATGATGATTATCGATGTTCGCTATCTTTCGGTGTGCGTGTGGTTGCCGGGTTGTGGTTGTGGGAGAGATAAGTTGAGGATGTGTGGACGTGCTTGCAGTGTTGTGTTGTCAAAGCGCAAACTGCCACTAGCCATTCTGGGAGGGGCGTTGTCCCGGCAACACAATTGCCGTCGTGTGCCGGTACCAAAGACAGCGGCAGATCCACAGCGTCACCGCTATCATGCAACAATCTGCACATCGTCCGAGAAGTCTAGCGCTGTTTTGGTTCTAACGCACCCCTACTACCAGCCTCATTTCTTGGTAACCCTGTTCATTCTTCATTCTAGGCGTATAACTTCCATTCCAACACCACATATCAGAACCTTTGCACATGCTGTGCTCCCATCTACGTCCAAAACAGCCATACTCGACACGTCTGCAACGCTTGTCTTGATTTTGTTTAGCCTTTGGATCTTCAAGGGGTCTTCCCCACCTTTCTGATCTAGATCTTGTACGGTGATTTCCCATTGCCTAACCCACTCATCATTCCCAGATGTGAGTAGCGTGAATCCAGATCCCCGCCGGTACATGGCGCATGCTGTGACAGCTGAACCGTGTACACGACTTACGAGTATCGGGGGAGAGACGTATGATGTAGCTGGCGAAGGCGCAGAGCGGGCGAGTAAGAATGCCAGACTGCCATCGTCGCCGCCCGAGACAACAAGCGTAGTTTCGTTGTCCAGGGCTTGGGAGATCATGACCTTCGAGGCGTTTTGGTGTATCTTCGCCGGATGCTGCCAGGTCCATTTCGAGATGTCACTCGAAGGTCCGGTAGATGTTACCTTTTCCTTCTCAAGGATCGGCCACGTGACAGCGTGACCATCTGTGCCAGCTGTCAGTACCTGGGTTGCAGACAGATGTATGCATTGGGTCAGGCAAGATGTGAAATATAGGCCTTTAGCAAGAGGTGTCCACTTTATAGCGGCCACCGGGTCGTAGAGATAGGCCTGGAATGTATTAATACAATATCCACGGTCTACGTTAACGGTTGTCAGAATTCGTACCTTGATGCTAGAATCGGAGAAAACCATGGTGATGAAATATGCAGTCTCGAGAGTTGTCACGTCAAAAGACATGATCCTTAGATCTGCATGTTCGCTTTCTGGTGTATATACGCTTTCACAAACAACACCAATGTCAAGCGATGACGATGGCAAGTTCCGAATCCGCCATATATAGACTATCAAGAGGGTCAGTAGACTATACCACGGTGCCTGTGTTTTGAAAGCGAGGACTTTTAACATACATTCTTCGCATCCGCCGCTACTGAAAAGATACTCGCCATTGCCTGACCATTGAAGATGTTGGATGCCGGTTGTGTGTTTTCGTAGTGTCCTTCGGCAAACCAGATCGCCGTGAGTATATTGGAACAGTTTGATGTCGGTGTCCTCGGCGCCTGTAGCGATCAGATGGTGAGGAGGATCAGTATTCCCATTTGACGAAACTGAAACTGCTTTGATCTCGCGTCCGTGGCCACCGGACCTGACAACTTGATGGTTCATGCCATACTGGCTATAAATATGCATACTAGAGGCTCGAGTCCATACAAGTGTACCTCCCAATGACGAATGTGGATGAAATGTCCAGCTCCTATGCGCGCCTCCTGTATCGATGCTCATCACCTCCTCTTCCATGGTGACATCATAGAGATACCATTTCTTACTGGAGAAGCCATGCACAAGCAAGCGATCCTGCTGCAAGTAAAGGCCTTCTATGTTGGGCCCGAATGATAGCGCGAGATCGTGAATCAATGTGACTGAGCTTGTAGACAGGTTTATGTCATGTACAGTGAGCCGCCCATCTCTTCCAGTTGTATACAAATGAGCTTGCGATGAGTCTGCAAGTGCATTGACCCATTTGAGAGCAGTAACTGTCTCGCCACCATGTACCTTTTCAATGACCTTGAGCAATGTGGCCTGACATTCGCTCTCCTCAATGCTGTATAAGGCAATGGATCCACGTCGAAACCCAATCGCTACAAATTCCTTTCCGGAAGCCTCTAGGTGATCCATGCTGGTAACGACGGAGCCCGTCAGAGACTCTGATATGGGTATTTGCACCTGTCTCAATATCTCCGTGTCATTCATAGGGTCCACGTATAATAATTGAGCTTTACCCTGCCCAACAAGCGTCGCAAGTAAAGCCGTTGCACGACCGGACGAGGGTCTCGACACATCTGCAGCGAATATGTCCCCAACCTTGCCTCCCATTGCGTGCAATTTCGTCAATGTCGCGGCACTTTTGCGGTAGACATAAATGTTGCCGTTTGCGCCTGCGACAAATGCAACACCAGGATGAGAGCTGCTTGCACATACGGAGTAGCCGGCGAGATCTTCCAGTTGTCCAAGCAAGATAGCGTTTGAGAGAAGGCTCTTGTTGTGTCCATTTGAACCTGAAGACAATGACGCGACTACAACTTTGCCAGAATTGGTTGTAAGTAGGAAAGTAGTTGCATCTACGAAACAGTAGCTTCTGAAGAACTCAGCCTTCTTTGAAGACTTTTGGGTGCCTGCCGGTGTAGCACTGGGGCTTTTAGAAACAGGTGGCTGAGTCCAGGAGAGCATATCGGTTACTGTGTATTCCGCTTCGTTGCTAAGGATATTGTCTCTGGTCTGTAAAATCCGAGGAAGCGGCGTGGATGAGATCTTGCTGTCAGCACCTCCTGTCATTACTAGCTGCACCCCCGCAGAATCATGTGAAATGACTGAAGACCACATGTTCTTGCCGCTGTGATGTCCAGCGCAGTCCAGCTCTTGCAGTTTGTATGGAAGATTTTGGTTGTTCCCAGAATTCTGTGTAAGCTCCCAAGTCCTCGCAGTAGCATCTTCTCCGGCCGATTGAAGTAAAAGCGACCCATTACATGGCGAGGCTTCAAGAAAACGTACGGACCAAACACGTGAAAGATGACCCCAACCGATTGCTAGGCAATCAGAGCTGCTGAATTCATGAGTGTCGAAAGCTTCATTACTGAAGCCAGTGTGACGCGTCCGCAATACTTCAACGTCGTCGCTTTGAACTGTTGAAGTGGCAGCATTCGTGTCTACGTCGGAAACATCCCATATTCGAATGGTTCGGTCATCGCTGCAACTTGCCACCACTCGCTTCAATTTCTGGCAGCACCCGCTCGGAAGCTCTTCAGAGATCTGAACTCCAAAGATGGATCCTTCATGGCCAAGGAATACGCGATGGATACAAGATACTGGGCCGCCACCATCGTCGTCACACCATGACCAGTAGATTATTTCGCCAAACGCCGTACCAGCAGCGACAAGGACTCGATCCAGACCTTCCCAGAATAGATGGGCCGAGTAAAGGATAGATCGGGAACTTGAGGTAAGTTCTGAGATACTCACTGAGATAGATCTATGAAAATGTGTCAGCGGGCTTGTGTTGCTCAAGGAAGACATGATTAGGTATGCGCACTCGTTTTCCAAAGTTGTCCCTGTGTCGTGCTGTTGGCAGGTCACTTGCAATAAGGCATTATGCGCGGTAACAGCAACAGACGTTCCTCTATGATATTGCATGTCATCATCCAGGCTCTTCGGTCTAGGGGCAAGATCAAAAATCCAATCTGACGCTTTCGCGACATTGGATGTACAAAACGTCAAACATTTTTCGTCATCCGCCGTAAAATTGATCGCAAAGGCGCGAACTAGTCGGCCTCCCCAGACGACGAGCTTAACAACATGGGCATGCTCTTGGGAACAGATGCGTATGCCATGCACTGCTTGCGCCTTGAACACACGCTGCGATGTGATGTATCGTGAGTCCTTTGCATGGTAGAAGCGCAGAAATGGGCCTTCTGCGGCAATGAGCAGAGAGCCGCAAGAAGCCAATGCCGTCACGGGTACGCGAGTGCATTCATGCTAAGATAATCAGTGGCAATTCGTGTTTGCTCAATGCGCGCTCACATGTAGAGTTGGCGACATTGGTGACAAAGGGTCGCCCGTAAGGTCGGCGTGCATGGTGTGTGGAAATTTGGGGTTGAGTCAGCCCCGCGCCCGCTGCGAATGCAGGCGGGGCAATGACGAAGCCGCCGCTGTGATTTTTTGTCGGCGATGCTATGCGTCTGAGTGCAAACCCGACCACACCACAACGATCTGTCTTGTCCTTTTGAAATAATAGCAGACGAACGCGTGCATACATACCGCCAACATGTCTCTAGCAGGTCCAGCAGGCACAAGAATCAACCCGGAGGAGACTGAGAACTTCGAGGAGGTACGTGGGGCATTTGAGCACAGTGGCTGGCGCAAGCCGACTAACAGTACCACAGATTGAGAAGCAATTCGCTGTCAAAGGTAGAGGCAACTGCGCGCATTTACTATGCCCGTTTTTAACCTGAATGCGCAGTCGTGCAACACATGGAGACATACTGGAAGATTCTCGAGAAGGTTCCCGGCTCCAAACTGCGACTTACCAAGATCGATGATGAGATCTACGAACATCTCAAGAAGGATTTCCCCGAATTCGATGCCGCAGCCACATTGAATGAGGACGAGATGAAGAGCAAGGAAGGCAAGGAGCGATGGCGCAAGTTCATCAGCGAGTATGAGAACAAAGTGGAGGACTACAACTTTGGCACCATGCTCCGCGCGAGCCCTAAGAGCGAGTACAGCCAAGAGGGCACTATATTCGCTGTTCGGATGCAATTCTACGCCATCGAAATTGCCCGGTCCGTTTGCACATCCCCCAAGAACCCTGCTTAATACTGATTTAAATAGCAACCGTGAGGGCTTGAACGACTGGATCTACGAGAAGGCGCAGGGCAAATAAGTGGCGAACAACTGCCTGCAAAATCTGTAATGCCCAATCTGGTCCGCAGGGAATACCTATATTGTCCTAAACGATTGAGATGTGTCGCGCAACTGGTCTCATCTTCGGTTTATTCCATTTGAAAGTTTGTTCTTTCTTTGGCTCCACCGGTTCGTGAACAAGCCGCCGCCTAACCCAGCAAGCCGTCGAAGGGATATGGCAGATCGTGCTGAAATCGATGATATACAAAGGCCATCATGCGCGCAGGCTATTGGCCCTAGTAACTCGCTCCACGAGGACGTACCGTCGGGGTCATTGTCAGATTAGTATACTTTATTAATGACGAACGTGTGTGCTTGGAAACAAACGACTTGGTTGTTCCCATACATTGATGACATGGATGGCTGTAAACCTTATTGGTATCCCCACAATCGGACTTGAGAACAATATTAGGAAGAGACAATGTTCCCTTTGAAAGCAAGTACTCCGAAATATCCGCATATCCACCCACCAAATGACGCTAATCCGAATTCGGCAATCCCATGGACTCGGAAGAGCTCGCCGTATATCAGCGCAAACGCCGAGCATTCATGAACTTCAGCTCGTCCTCTGACTATCCAAGATGTTTGGTATCTCTATCCTGGAGACAAGAAGGATCGACCTTGAGTTCTAGCCTAAGAGAAAGATTTAAAAAGCCGCAGTATACACAACTCATTTGCCGGACGCGGTACCATGCATACTACAACTGTTCAAGAGATCATTAGTGACAACCAGTTCTCAATTAAGAGTCCTGTATGGGTTTTCTATCGGCCACGAGTTTTTCTCAAGGCAAGGACGTAATTAGCAGTCTGCAGCTTTCTAAAGTGGGATTTTGATCTAGCCCTTTACAACAGGCTGCTTTGTTAGCCAGGAGTACGAACTACTACTTTTGCCACTGCAGACTATGTTACTGCAGGGGTATACACAATATGACGTCCAAATCGGGGTAGCTCGCGCAAGCCACAAGACTAAAGGAGTATTGTCATGGTCGTCTATGCAGGTCCCGATTTGTTTTGGACTTCACTTTCACTCAAAATTGTAGCAGCAACGTTATGTAACCCGACGCATTGACTCAATAGTACCCTCCACCCCCAACCCTTTCCCTGCTGTCGCTGTATTCCAGCAGCCAACATGGCGAACACCTCTCTACCGAACGCGACTGGCGAAAACGAGGCGGCAATTACACAGACAGATGAAGAGCAGCGGTACATATCGAAGATTGGCTGGAAGGCGTTATTCGCATTCACTACAAGACGACATGTGCCAGTAATACTGGGCGGTATCGTGTCAACTGTGGTCGCCGCTCTCACGATGCCCACATTCGCCATCGTCTACGGATTCATTTTCGAACAGTATACACTGTATGGTGCCGGATCAGTCGACAGTCATGCGCTCATGAGCAATATGTCGCGATACTGTGTAGTACTCGCGGCAATCTGCGCCCTGAACTGGGTTTCGAATAGTTTCCACTACTTCTGCTTCCTCACATTCAGCGAGCTGCAGGCACGAAGCGCTCGCAACAAAGTCTTTGATGCACTCATCGAGAAAGACATGGCATGGTTTGACACACGAAGCACTGGCATGGCCGCGTTCCTACCGACAGTTCAAGGGTAAGTCAATAATCGCAAAGCAAACGGCACTCATATCGAAACTAACTTAGCCCAGGTATATTGATGAACTGCAGCTGTCGGTATCATCCCCCCTGGGTGAAATATTTCAAGCATCCATAGAGATCGTTACATCACTCGGCGTTGCTTTCTACTTGTCTTGGAAGTTAACTCTGGTTCTCATCAGTGGCTTTCCTGTCCTCTACTTAATTGCGGCATTGATCGAGAACCGACAATCGCTTCGGGCACGCCAGCAATCCGAAAAGCTTCAGTCCGCACTGAAGTACATCACGACCGCAATATCCAACATTGAGACAGTCAAATGTTTCAACGGGGAACAATATGAACTCAGAAACTTCAAAGCAGCCGCAGGCCTTGCAGCACGGCTGCACAGGAGCGTAGCTAACTTTCGTTCTATGCAGATTGGCCTTATGCAATTCTTCACCATCAGCATATTCGTCCAAGGCTTTTGGTACGGCAAACACCTAGTTGACACAGGAGAAGGCAGTGCCGCAGATGTTCTAACAACGTTCTGGGCAGTCCTCATGGCCATGTCCGGCTTGTCAGCAGCGATGCCTCAGTTAATCGTTTTGACTAAGGGTCGCATAGCAGGTGCAAATTTGGCCATGCTTGTGAAGCAGATACCCACATGGAATCAGCAACTTGAGTTACACGGTCAAATTAAGCCCAAACAGTGTGTTGGTGACATTGAATTCAATAATGTATGAGCTTCTTCACCGCTAATTGAGACATCGCTGACAGAATAGGTGACCTTTTCCTACCCTTCTCGAGCCGGAGACGTAGCAATCCGCGATGTCTCTGTGTTCATACCAGCAGGAGAGACGACTTTTGTCATTGGTAAAAGCGGCTCTGGAAAGAGCACCCTGGGCCAGCTTCTTGTACGATTTTATCAGCCCTCTTCTGGTGAAGTCATCCTTGATGGTACCCCACTTGAGCAATTGGATGTCCAATGGCTACGACATAACATCACGCTTGTAGAACAGCACAGTGTGCTGTTCAATGACACTATTTGCAACAACATTGCGATAGGAAGGCCAAGCGAGAAGTTGCACATGTGGGATATTCTCGATACCATCAAGTTCTGCCAGTTGGAAGAGGTTATGCGGGGACTTCCAGACGGGCTTGATACTGAACTTGGTACGAAGGGCGGTTCTCTGAGCGGTGGCCAGAGGCAAAGATTGGCGTTGGCACGAGCCAAAATCCGGGACACTCCTGTCCTTATTCTCGACGAATCTACCAGTGCGCTCGACCACTTCACCAGAACGGACGTGTTTGAAGCGATACGAGAATGGCGAAAGGGGAAAACCACACTCATCATCACCCACGACATCTCGCAGATACAGCCCGCAGATTTCCTTTACCTGTTGAGCAATGGTAAAGTGGTACAGGAGGGGTATAGAAAGGATCTTGAGTCTCAAGGGGGTGTTTTCCGGGACTTTCTTGGCTCGCTTGAAGAGGAAAATAGCGATGACTTGAAGGAAGCTGCTCATGATATGCATGACCGGAGGTCATCTCTCCAAGAAAACCGTCTGTCTCGAACAGCAAACCGACATCCACTCTTTATAAGGCAAGGTTCTATCAGAGAGGCTCAAGGACACGCGATGACGGAAGTAGATAAAGGGGACTTCTGGTCAAAGGAATTTCGCCTCAGTCTAGACTCTCTAGGTTGGCAGCGGATCTCACAGTGTGAATCAGATCGATGTGATCTTCCACTCTCAAAAGAAGTTGGCTGGCGACCAAGATCCATACTATCGATACAATCCCCGATGAGCAGCCGTCCGTATTCCCAGGCATTTTCGACACGCTACTCCCTTCCCCCACGACCAGAGTCACGCAAAGGGCATCGTAGACGTGACCACATTCTCTCCAAAATCCGACACTCACGTCACAAAGATGTATCAGGCGAAGAGGACACTTTGGCAGACTCCCTTTCCATCAAGGAGATCCTCTTATCAGTCTGGCCCGCAGTTAAATGGCGTTCCCGCGTGATGATCTTCGGAGCGTTCATCTGTACCGCCATTCATTCAGTCTGCACACCCCTCTTCGCCTGGGTCCTCGCCCAGCTCCTAGGTACATTTCAAGAGTCCGCCTCACAGGGCGATGACAAAGCGCGCAACTACGCCCTTGCCATCCTCGTTGTGGCTACTACCGACGGTCTCTCGAAATATCTCATGTTCTTCCTCTCGGACTCAGTTGCACAAGAATGGAGTCTATCGCTCAAGACAGAAGCCATGCGGCGTATCCTTATGCAACCACGCGAGTTCTTCGATAAGGACGAGAATAGTACCTTACGACTTGCTGAGACACTGAACCATTTCGCTGAAGAAGCAAGAAATCTACCCGGTCGCTTCGCCTGCATTGTTTCGGCCATTATGCTCATGGTGGGCATCTCGATCGTGTGGAGCATGGTTATATCGTGGAAACTGGCGCTTGTAGCGCTCTCCATGGGCCCAGTTCTCTTCGCAATCACTAGATGCAACAACATGATCAGTAACCGGTGGGAGAGACTGTCAAGTGAGGCCGATGACAAGGTCGGCAAGATACTGAATGAGACATTCATCAATATCAAAACTGTCCATTGTCTGGGGTTGGAAGACCACTTTCGGACAAAATATCGAGACGCAACGACTACATCAGTCAAAGTGGGCATCAAGCGCGCCATCTACTGTGGTTCCACCTACGGCCTGGCCTTCACCAGTGTCATCTTTCTTGCTATTCTGATGTACTGGTATGGCGCGCTGCTCATGTCCAGAGGCGAGCACACGGCGAACACGGTGCAAGCATGCTTTTTGATTCTCATGATGAGCGTCAATTACATCAGTTCCCTGGCCCAATGGATCACACAAATCAACATCTCTCGCAACGCTGGGACACGATTACTCCGCCTAGCACGCCTTCCTATCGACTCGCACGAACTAGTAGGCCAGATTCCCATCCAGTCCGCCGGCACCATCAGCCTCAGAAATGTAACTTTCACGTACCCAACCCGCAAGGACGTCCACGTCCTCAAAAACGTAACCTTCACCATCCCCCAAGGAAGCTGCACCGCCATCGTCGGATCCTCTGGCTCAGGAAAATCCACCGTCGCCTCTCTCCTACTCAAACTCTACCAAACAGATGATTCTTACCTCTCCCGGCGTACCAGCAGGTTAAGCATATCCAACAACGACATCAAGACTCTTCATACACCCACGCTGCGCTCACGTATAGCACTCGTATCCCAGAACTCCGTCCTCTTCCCGGGCACCATCGCCCAGAACATCGCATACGGACTCTCACCTTCTTCGCCCGAAGCCAGCATCGGTTGCATCCGCGCTGCAGCTGACGCGGCGGGTATATCTGAATTCATCGACAGCCTAGCCCAAGGATACAACACGCTCATCGGCGACGGCGGCACCGGTCTTTCGGGAGGCCAGGCCCAGCGCCTAGCTATCGCCCGAGCACTTGTGCGGAACCCAGATATTCTCCTTTTGGACGAGGCGACGAGCGCGCTGGATGTAGCGTCTGCAAACGTGATTCGAGACACTGTGTTGAGACTTGTCAGGCGAGCGCGCCAGGGACGTGGGATTACGGTTGTGATTATCACACATGCGAGGGAGATGATGACGATTGCGGAGCATGTCGTTGTGCTAGATCAGGGGAGGGTGGTCGAGCAGGGAAGTTTTCAGGAGTTGAGGAGTAAACGGGGTGGGGCTTTTGGGAAGCTGTTGAGAGGGGAGGCGATGTAGCTAATTGCTGTGGTAGAGGGAGAGAGAAAAACTGCGTTTTCTGCTCAATGGAGTAAATAGCGTCTTGTGCTTGTGAGTTCGATGTTCGCAAACGTTCGAGGACTTGCTGGAGTAGTCTCTTGAACTTCTTTGATCTCACAAGCGCACCTCATGATTCAGTCGGTTGCAATGTTTTACGAAGAGATTGGGTACAAGATTGTTTGAAAAGCAGATCGAATACATTCTGTGGACTATAACTATAGAAAGTTCGACAATACCTCGTAGAACTATTGACTTCGTAATTGCCCTGCGAACAGCATCCTGGAAGGGCTGAGAATTCGTCAAGAAGGCATACAAGGAACATGTACAAAAGTCTTTCCACCTCACTCGCTTCGTATAATAAACATTGATTTTTGCAATTTGGTTGAAGATCAGTGCGAAAAGGAAAAGACACAGATACAGAAGCAAGCTTTCCCGCAAAGATGCGCACTTGGATCGGTGTGAGGGCCGCGAGGAAACTGACAACCCTGAATTAGTCGTAGGCGTGGCGACAATTGTAAGGATGACCCGAAGTAGGTCTGAATAAACAGTCGTGCTCCGTAAGAACAAGAGGTCCGAGGCTGCGATTGAGTACGTCAGTCGACAATGACACGCTATCATGTCAGGGGAAGCTTCTCAAATCGCTGTACAAGACAGCGTCTGCTCTGCTCAAGCCCTTGCATATGCTAGTGCCTCGTTTTTTTCGGTTGCATTTAGCCTTCTGGTTCAAACGCTCATGATGGTGATGGGAGTTAAGACTAATGCGTCTCTGTTGACGCTCGTTGGCCGGTGTCTAGTTTGGCTCCCACAGTTTTCGCCTGTTACCGCCGCGAGTCGGACCCGTCTTTGCAGCTGGACGAGAGAACGAGTTCGGATCGAGTGGTGCATTGGGGTCGTGACGAGGAGCTGGCGGGGCTCGGAAGGTCGGGCCTGGAGGGACGTATGCGCCGCGCGGCGCAAAATTACCACGGCCTCGGAAAGGCGGAGCGCCGCGACCGCGAGGCGATGCATGACCGCCCCGTCCGCCTCGTGGAGATTGCTGTTGATTTGTACGTGCGAAATCGTTCGGATCGAAAATCCGTTGGTTGGTGTTGGTACTTGCTGATGGTCCTCGAGGGGCGCGCTTGAAGAGTACTTCATCCTCGTCGTCGGATATTTCGTCGGGTCTAGTCTCGTGTGCAGGGCTAGATTTGGGTCGCTCCGCTGCTTTGGTAGCAGTTGGATTGCTGCTCTTAGCCGCCGATGCCTCAACTTCAAGCTTATGAATAGTCAAATGGTTTTTGTATTCACGGTCTTCACGAGCGACGGCATCTCGCAACTGTTCGAGGCGCTTAGCGCGAATGCCAAATTTCTGGGCGATAGCCTGCTTTGCAGGATCATTTGTGAGGAGTATGAAAGATTCGAGGGCGGCATCAGGATTGCCCTCCTGGTTGATGCGCCACAAGATATGGTTGAAGAGCGGCTGAAGGTAGACCGGCACAGGGCCTTTGCTTGTTTTTCCGGAACGAGTGGCACCAGCGCTGTTACGAGCCGTACGCTCAGGAGAAATTCCGATCAACGCGGCTGCCTTGTTGGCATGGGAAACTCGGTTGGCATGCTTGGTACTCTTTGTGGGGGACGAGTTTGGTGTTTCTGGTGTCTTCGACATATCGTCGAAACTGTGGGTTGAGCTCATCGAAGTCTCGTCAGACATGTCGAGGGCATTGAAGGAACTTTCTAGGTCTTCGTGATAATCATCCTCGTCGGACTCGCTGTCCTCCATGGAAAGCAGGGTCTCGGGGAGTAGGAACTGCTCCACTTCCGCCCATGTGGGGTATGCCTCATCGACGCCTTCGAGCTGGACGCGGTCTGCAGCGTCGTTGGACGTGACTTCGTCGAGCCACTTGACGGCTTCGCGTGCGTCTGCGTTGATGCGCTCTGCGCCATTCTTGAGGCGATGGAGTTGGGTGAGAGCTTGTTCTCGTGTTAGCATGGGAACAAGGAAGCGGCAATGTTGTTATCGCCTACTGTGCAGCGGGACAAAGAGGCGGATGGCGTCCTGGGAGATCCACTTGCGGATACCGTCGCGCGTGCTCTTCTTGACGCCGGCGATGAGGGCAGTGTCGTCAACGATGCAGTTGAATACTTTGCGCTTGGGCGGCTCGGGCGCGCGCATGGCCAAATCGGGCTTGCTGGGCCGCGAGGGAAAGGTGCTGCGACGCATGGCTGGGGGCGTGCCTTGTCGGCGATGGGGTGTTTTGTCGCAGCGATGGAGGATGTGGTGGAGTGCGGGCGAAGGCGAGGCGGGATCTTGTTGCTTCTGGGTAGGAACCACGGGTCCGGCTTGCGCTGGTATTATGGGCGGCTTTGTTGGGTGTCGCAGCAATCCATTCGTAGCGGCGCAATGTTTCAGGGCGAGCGCATAGTATTTGCGCTGGGTTGTGGCGGCGCGGAAGCGAGTGAGTCAGGCTGGATCATGACGCTGCGCATCATAGTCGTTGGTGTGACTGTCGCGGTTGGGCAGGTGAAGTTAGGGCCCGCAGCAGCCAGAGATGATGAGGTGCTCACGCCAAGTGGGGGTGCGCCACACAGCCACATGCAACTTTACTCTCCTCGACGCAATGCAATGGCGAGGCAGCCATATTCCACGCTCGAGACTCAGACTATAGATTCCATTTGTGACTTTTCTGGAGGCTTATAGACGCAAAAGACAAGAACAACTCAGTAGCTCTCCACCTCGTTGCCACGAGCACTGCTCATATCTGGCATCCAGCCCTTGGGTCGTTCGTTTCCACGCACAGTGAGGCCGTACAGCCCCTTTTCGACCTTGTCTACACACTCCCGCATCACAGGCATCTTCTTGGTCTCGAGCTCAGCCGCAAACTTGGACCCGCCAGGCACCTCAAACATCTCAAGCTGCAGCCGAACCGTCCTCAAGTCGTCCAAGACATTCCGCGGTTTCTGTGTCTCGCCCGGAGCTGGCGTCTGTTCATCAATGTCCATCTTATCGCCACTATCCTCCTGTTCATTGCCTTGCTTCAGTCTCTTGTTTGAGTCTGCCTGTTTCCCACATGGCAGTTTTCCGCTAGTAGCCATGCTCGTAACGGCGAAGCGCATGAGCTCGCCAGTCATGTCACAAACACCCAAGATATAGTCCTCAGGCGTAAACGAAATGGGTCCAGC
Source organism: Curvularia hawaiiensis (assembly GCA_026262405.1). NCBI lineage: Eukaryota > Fungi > Ascomycota > Dothideomycetes > Pleosporales > Pleosporaceae > Curvularia > Curvularia hawaiiensis. Next base: position 128,743 of record JAODYC010000036.1, read on the forward strand.
TTCCCCGCTCATGGCAGTGATTCGGGACTTTGCCTCGTCATACGAGATGAGTGACTGAGTTTCCAGGTAATGTTGAAAGCTGAGCGCCTCCATAAACTCTTGGTTTCCGCCTGTGATGTTATGAGAGTACCGATAAGCATTGAGTCCTTGGAGATCGGCGGCAATATTCTTGTATCGATCCTCAATTGTTTCCCAGTACTCGGCATTCTTCTTGGTGACCCAGGGCGGTAATGCTTGACCGACAGTCCGAACTCTAACCAGGTCAGATTATTACATGGATGCTATCATGGGGAAGACCCCACCTCTGAAGGGTGAAGATGCTGTCAAACTGTTAGTTGTTGATCAAATTTATCTTGAAAACATTCAATACATCTTCTTGCTTGACGCGGTAATATCGCGCGATGCCTTGATGATCCTCTCCCGGCGATCGTGATGCTCGTCCAGTTCTGCACGAAACCCTTCGAACATGCCTACAAAAGGCGACGAGGACTGATCTGGCTTTTCGTCCGCCATGTTTCCGTCTCTTGGTCGTTTGAGCCCCATTGGTCTGCCTTGATAATTCTTGTAGACGTCAAGCAGATGCTGCGACTGTCTGCTAGCGCACGCCATCACGTGTCGACTAAAGCGCATCCGGACTAGATCCACTCGGTTGCCCTTGCATGCTGCGGAAGCCACCGTCTCCTATCCACTTAGACTTGACCGATCCATTAACCGTCTAAGTGTTGCCTCGTACTTCGTTTTCTTTTGCCGCCTTCTCTCTCTGAGCCATTGCAGGGTTTCTGCCCTCTAATGTCATAATGGCTCTTTCCACCTTTTTCCGCAGTCCAGTCTTGGTTTTTACGGCATCTGTCATCTTGCGTGCCATCTTCCTCTTTTATGGTCTCTGGCAAGATGCCAATTCTCCAATGAAATACACAGATATTGACTACTTCGTCTTCACTGATGCAGCGCGTTATATATCATGTGGTCAGTCACCCTATGCACGGGACACGTATCGATACACCCCCCTTTTAGCATGGCTCATCTATCCGACCGTATGGTCTGGGAAATTCTGGTTCTCTTTCGGAAAAGTTCTCTTCGCTGTTGGAGATGTGGCGACCGGATGGATGATGTTCCGCATCCTGAAAGAGTACAAGAAGATGGGAAATGAGAGGGCCTTGAAATTTGCGAGCATCTGGTTGTTGAATCCAATGGTAGCTACCATCAGTACAAGGGGTAGTTCTGAAGGACTACTGGGTGTGTTTGTTACAGCACTTTTGTGGGCAGTACTGGCGAAGCAGATACCTCTGGCTGGCTTTCTACTAGGATTTGCGGTCCACTTCAAGATTTACCCATTCATCTACGCCGTCTCCATGGTCTGGTTCCTCGATGAAACTCAATTCGGAATGCAGAAAGCGGCCGGGCCGCACCAGTCGCGGTCACTCTTTGATCTCATCCGAGGGTTCATCAATGTGCCCAGATTATCACTGGCATTTTACAGTCTCCTCACATTCGCCCTTTTGAACCTCGTTATGTACAAGATGTACGGTTGGCCATTCCTCGAGCATAGCTACTTTTATCACTTGATCCGTAGTGATCATCGCCACAATTTCTCACCCTACAACACGTTGTTGTATCTCAATTCTTCGCCAAACGTATCAGATCTCGAAGCGGGTTCAACGTCATTTGAGCTGGAGCGGCTGGCATTTCTTCCGCAGCTACTACTCAGCGCCGTATTTATACCACTAGCACTATCGAAAAGGGACCTGCCAAACGCAATGCTAGCGCAAACTTTTGCTTTTGTCACCTTCAACAAGGTGTGCACAAGTCAGGTAAGTCAAGCGACGCATTTCCGGTGTAGCCAAGACTGATTTTCCTAGTACTTTCTCTGGTACATGATGTTTCTGCCATACTATCTGCCCCAGTCCACTTTGCTCAAATCGGCTCCTGTTGGCCTTTCCGCCCTTGTTTTTTGGATTGTAGGCCAAGCCGCCTGGCTCCAGCAAGGCTTCCAGCTCGAGTTCAACGGACACTCGACGTTCGTGCCAGGGCTTTGGGTTTCTAGTATTCTGTTTTTCCTTGTCAACACTGGCATATTGGGTATCATCATCTATGATACAAAGCAGAAGCCGGTTCACGATGGTATTACACGGGAGAAAAAGAAGTCGTAGTTGCCGAGGTAATCCATGGTTGCATACTTTATGAGCATATTGTGTTCTTTCCACCTAATCGCCATTCTAGTGTTATAGTTGTAACTGGTGGCGCCCGTCCTCATAGTGATCATGTCTCAAGATTCTTCAAATTCTTCTCGCGCCACCTCCGAAAACATCCCTAAATGCTGTCGTATCTCGAATGCCTTATTGCTCTGCAACCACGGCATTTCCTCCTCACACAAATCACAGCGCGGCCACGGTGGCGGCTGCCCAACATCCAGATAGGGTTTACTTGCCAATCCATACGGATCCCGTCCGAGGTGCAACCCATTCCAGTGGTCGCGACGTTGCTGCAACAGCGTTGGACTTATACCCTCCACCCCTATCTCTGTCTCCGCCTCCGTCTCCGTCTGCGTTTCAACACGCTTGTCAGCACTGGCATCGGAATGGACAGCAACTGGTCCAAGCAAAGAAGTCTGGCGTGAAGACGCCTTTAGGACTGGCGTACTTGGCGCACTTTGCTGTTCCTCCTGCTCTTTAGTCCGTTTTCGTAGTCTGGGTATGCTGATATTTTCGATACTGCCTGCGCCTACAGCGTCTGAGATTTCACTAGAGCCCTGTTTCTTGTACGCTGGAGATGACATCGGACTGCTGGTGTGTTGGGCAGCCGTGTATGCTCTTGGTTGGCGGCGGGGAGGGAGGTGATAAGTCTTTGACATAGGACCTGAGTTGGGCATCAGGCGCGACTCTTTCTCGTCCATGAGTACATTAGTTGTTTTTGTTTGCGCTTCGAAGACTGGATACTCATGTGACGCCAGCGAAGGCGGTGGTTGGGTCTTAAGTGTTTGTAACATGCTTGCTGATACTGTTTCTGTGTCTAGAACAGTGTAGAACAGGCTTCCTCTGCCGCCCTTTTGCAAACGAGAAATTGTTTATCAGTCTTCTCCATTCCTAGCATAACTGCTTCTTCTACCTGAACCACGGTTCAAACACATAAATCCGATTCTCCCTCACCATCATCCACTTTTTTCTTACTTCGACCCTTATATCGTTCATATAACAACATGTCTATTTGGCGGATCTCCCACCTCTATACCCAGTGCAAGTAACCCCCTCTATCTCCCTCTCTATTTGAGTGAAGAGACTGTTCGATATCTCAAGACCAACCCACCACTCCAATCCCCACCTCCACCATGATACTAAAAACCCACCACCCTGCCTCCTCCTCCTCCTCCT
>JAODYC010000036.1:132160-147463 GCA_026262405.1 Curvularia hawaiiensis
TCTTCTTCTTCTCCTTCTCGTTCTTCCACTAAACCCCAGACCTACTCTGGTGTAGCAGCTCAGCACGAGGCAGGTACACCATGCGCGTCGCGCCCAGACCAAAGGCGGGAAAGACACGGGTCCATACTCTATCTTCACCGCCCTACTCTTGGGAGTTCAAGAGCTAGAGCTGGATTGGGCGGCGGGAAAAAGCGTGTTTTGAGTGCGCTTTGGAACAGGAGAGGGCGGCCGCGGTGGAGGGGTGGTGAGAGGGGGGTTATGCGGCGGGGGGTGATGGTGGAGAGGGTACGAAAGGGGAGGAGTGGATACATACTCTTAGGCTGATTTATGCAGAGAGGTCTTTTCGATGATAGCGTTGGTGTGTATATGGACGGTTTACTTGAAGTTATCTCTAGATTTGGCGTGCGCGAAGTGCGCTTCGTGAGATACCTGGGTGTGAAAATGGAAACTCTAGGTGAAAGGGAGATAGACGCTATGTTATGCGTGGAACAAATGGGCGTTTGCAATGAAAAAAAAGAAGCCTGAACGGGATATAAAAAAAGAATATTGGATTGAGCGATTCTTGATTTGCTCGTTTTTGTGATAGTACAAGTGAGGCCTAGACTGAACCATGGCTAGTGGAGAGTATTCGACATTATCAGCCTATGGAAAATTGTATCTAGTTCCAACATACTCGACATCCACATTTCAATATCATGTGTTTGGCTCGAATACCATAGCATCTCACAGCTCTAATTCAACCATTTCTATCTATTGATCTGAAATCGAGCATAGCAAAAATGCATATATCTGCCACACATCAACTACTTTCATCATACCAGTAGGCATCGCGTAAGTGTTTGCGTATGCATGGATGTATAATAAAATAGGTATCTAACAGCCAAACCCCATTCCAACAAAAAAAGAAAAAAAGCCCACAACATATTTCATGCACGAATACCTGCCCAATCCTTAATATTACATACATAGATATTTCAGTGATAAAAAAAAGAGAGAGAGAAAAGAAATATATATGACTTCTATGTCTCCCAAACCGGCGGCACCCACTCCTGTCCGGGGTAACTCGTAGCCTTCATAACCGGCTCATCGTCCTCGAGCGCTGAAAGCTCAAACACTTGTCTGGCGTTATGACTTCCGTGCCGTTGCTGTTGCTCCCGTCCAGACCCAGCAGCACTGCTGCTATTAAAACTCCCTCGCGCGCTGTGAAGACTGCTAACCTGGCCGCCACTGGAAACGCTTCGTTCGAGCTCTCGGGCTCGGGCTCGCGCGGCCTCGCGCTCCTGACGTTCACGGATCATGGCTTCGCGGCGCTCTTGTTCGCGCTGAATGCGCTCCATGTGCATGATGTTTTCCTGCTGGAGGAGCTGGCGGCGGAGCGATTCGGCGCCCATGTCTGAGAGGGTGCGCTGAGGCGAGGCGGCCATGGAGGCAGGTTGCGGGTGTTGGAGCATACCAATGGAGGGTTGGCGGGGCCGGGAACTGGGGCGTTGGCTGGGATCCTCGCGGTCTACGTCGGTGATGATATTGGGTGGTCGGACCGCGTCGGGACGGCTCTTGTTCATACCTTCGTTGGGGACACCGATGCCGTCGTAGGATGGAGGTGCCTCTTCGGGTACTTGAACGTCGTACTGTGGTGCCCTGTCTTGTGGAGCCTGGTGAGCGTGATCTGCTGGAGAGGGGTTTCGATAGTGTTGATGTCCGTTGGTTTGGTACATTTGTGCATCATGGAAAGCAGTGCCTGATGGAGAGTGCGGTGTTTTGGGTGGCGGATCTCTCATGGAGTTACGCGAGGGAGGTAGGGGATATGCCGCGGGGTGTGGTGATGATTCCGGGCGCACCGGAATTTGTTGCTCGTAAGCTGGGTGACGATAAGTTGGTATTGGCTGTTCATAGTAAGGCGGCCCAGAACGTGGAGTTGCATAAGCCTGCGAAGAGCTTGTAGGCAAGATCTCTCGAAATCCACTATGTGCGTGGTCATGTGGAGCTGTGCTACTGGGAATCTGCTGCTGTGGAGCTGTATTTGGTGAGGGTGACCTGGCAGCCCGTTCGGCTTGTTGCTGTTGTTGAGCATTAAACAGGTCTTGCATATACTGCCCCTGGCGTGCTCGAACAATCTCTTGTTCAGTAGCTCCAGCCGGCAAGTTGAGATGCCAAGGACGATCCTGCTGTTGCACCTCTGTGATGCTACTCATTCTTGGCCTGTGAGCTCTATGAGCGCTCGGGTGAGGCATAGTATTCGGTGGTGGAGCGGATTGTACTATTGGTGAAACCAAATGCATGGTGTTGGTGTCTGGATAAGCGAAGTGGTTAGGATGCATGTGAGATTGTGGCGACATTAACGGCGAAATAACTGGTGTCCAAGGGTCTGAAAACTGAGTCCTGGCTTGGTTGGGCAAAACATGTGATGGTTGAACATGTTGAGGTGGATACATGGGTTGCTTTTGTCGGGCCGCTGGAGCCACATAAGCTCCAGATACATGGTTGTACGCAGCAGGTATCGGAGTTGCTTCGTACCTGGGCTCTGGTGAAGCAGGATGCTGAATGTTGTAGCTGTAGTCCGGCCTCGAAGATTGGCTTGAACCCACCCAAGGCTGCTGTACTGATTGACTTGGCACTGGTTGCGGCGGCTGCTCGTAGCGAGGATCCCTGAGTTGGCTTTGCTCATACGCAGCCTGCTCTCTCTGACGTTGTGCTTGGAGTTGCTCATGTTGTTGTCGTGCAACTACAGTGGCGACATAAGCTCCTCGCTGATCATAAGCTTGCTGGGCATTAGGGTTGTAATACTCTTGGGGAGGAGCTGAAGGTACTCGACGCATGAGATCTGACTGCGCAGCTTGTTGTTGCCCAAGAGAACTCGTACGAACATGTCGATTGTTATTTTGTGGATCGTTTTGACTGCGTTGTTGAGCCTGATATTCCTGTGCTAGTTGCTTTGTGCTCAGAAATGCAGACCTCTCAGAACGGCCCTCGGACACCGATTCTCTAGGCGAGCCCACCTGATGCGACTTCTGCTCCGGCGGCGGTGTGCACATCCCTTTTACGGGATCCTGCTCACAAGAAACTTGAGGTTGTGCAGCGCGTTTTTGGGCTTTGAGTGCATTCCTGTCCCCTTTTGGCGATACTGTGCTGTCAGCGCTTGGGCCATCTTTACCAAAAATTGCACCTAGACCAGAAAACCTCTTCCTGCCGGCTGGCGTTACATCTGGCTGAGGTGATTTGGTTGGCGGACTCTGGAAGTTGACCGTCGACTGGAATTGATGATAAGGAATACTGTAGATGGGTGCAGGTTCTTTGTGTTTCCTTCGGTCAAAAAAGGATCTTTGATTGCTCTGCGACACTTGATCAGAGCTTTGGCGGCCTTTTGACGAGAAGAATTTCGAATGCTCTTGCTTTTCTGCAGGAATCCCTGAATCGCCAGTCTTGTTGTCTTCGCTAGAATGATGCTGCGAAGTGGTGTGGCTGTTTCCACCAAATATCTTAAACTTCGATGAGATTTTGGATTTCGAAGAACCCTTCTCTTGTGCTTTTGACGTTTCGTGAAGAGATGATTGTGTGGATACTGTAGACTGCCGTCCATGTTGATGAAACTCCTGTTGGTTCTCTGATCCCCGTTCTGCGTCTTGTCGTTCAAAGGGATGTCTCAGCGTTGGTTCCTGCAGGTGATCTGGTATTATCTGAGGAATTTGCGAGACTCTTTTGGCCTGGGGTTGGTGTAAAGCTAGACTTGTAACGTGACTGTTTTGAGGCAGTTGTGCATGTATATCTTGTGTTTGTGACAGTAATTCCCGAGAGCTTGCTTCGTCAGAAGGACGAAATTGACCAAGATCTGCGTGCCTTGCTGGTCGTGTAGGATCCAGTGATTTGAGAGCTCGCATGGCATTTCTTGGTGGGGGAGTACCGGGCGTAGGCGGTGATGGAACAGGACTCCGCGGTGGGTCCTGAGGAGGTGCTGGGAGTACCGAGTACACCGTGCCTTGTTGCGACGGGTGGCGCTGGTCAACATAATGTCTACTTTTCTCTGACGTTCGTACATCATCCGGAGTTGTAGACTGATTGATTTGATCCTGAGGCTTTCCATCCTGGTCCGTGGATCCGGCGACGAAGCTCATTGGACGTTCGGTACTGTACCTTGGCTGCTCGGCTTCCTGGGATTGGTATGTAGCCTCAACATTCGCAGTTTCGGACTCGATGGGTTCGTATTGCAGCGCTGGAATGGGCACTCTAGCTTCTACGAGTCGTAGAGGGTTACCATTTTCGTCGCACAAGTCTTTTACAACTCCGTCGCCATCTGCATAAAGGTCGAGGTCATTGCCCTGGTCATTAGAAGCGCGGTCGCTGTGCGACGTGGGACTTTCCTCTTGGATCTGTGCGGGAGCTCTTGAACGCCTGGACGAAAAAGCAGGCCGCATACGACGGGTTGTCGATGGGGTTGATCGTCTGATAGAATTTCGAGAGACTGGGACGCTGCCTTCATCGGAGACCATGGCCGATATCTGCGAAAGGAGAGACCCTGTCTTTGCTGGAACGGCCATGGCAGGATTCGACGGCGGCAACGGAGATGGATCGCGTGTGGATTCCAGGAGTTTATTTTCAAGGTGCGCATGTCTATTTGGTATTGCGCTCTGCGAATCGTCGTCACGCCATGTTGCAGCCGTTGGCGTCTCGGACTGGCTTGGGGCGATGGGCGGAGCCTGCGTAGGAGGCGTGACGAGGCCACTCTCACCGTTCATCGCGCCCAGCTTACCTGCATCAGACAGCGGTAGGAGAGGTGTCTCACGGCGATCCCATGGTGCCGTGGATGGATCAGTGGTCGCTCGCACGGCGTGAGAAGACGACCAGGCAACATGGCGCGTCTGCGAGGTGTCAGCGTCGACCCCCGCCAGATTGGGGCTTAGCCAGTTTCTCCCCGGGATTCGTGTTGCCCCAAGCTGCGCGCCTAAAGCCATCGCAGTAGCAGCAATCTTCCCAGCGTCACTCGAGCCAGGGCTACCAGTTGACTTGTTGCACACTGTCAACGACAAATCTGACGGCACTGGCGCGATGCTCATCTTGTGTAGCCCCAGGAATTGCTTGGCAAACTACCTAAACCCGGGTGTGCGCTCTGCAACTAGGTTCTTGTAGTTGTTCCCGTCTGACTGTAGAGTCGTCATCACCTCTGCCACGAGGCATTGGGCCGCCCTGCTGCCACACCGCGTTCACCAAGTCTGGAATATATACAACAAGTGGATAGTTTGTTGCTTCACTTATCTGTTTTCCAGCCATACGCCTAGCAGAACGTCTATAGCCTTCGCAGGCATGCTGATGGCTGCGGATCTGTGCTATCAGTTTTGCGTACTACTTGTGCCGCCAGAATCGGCAGAATAGCTCTGGTGCCATCGGTCGTTCACCTCGTATTCGGCGCCGCTCACGTCGCCATGCGTCGTGCTATCGTTGACCACCTGCCTTGTTCTTGATATCTGGACGTTTGTTGCCGTCGAGATTGAATATTGCCCAAGTCATGTGCTGCGTGAGCGGTAGAGCATGGTTCAATGCTAGTCGTTGACCGTCATCGCCATCACAATGTCTCTGGCCAACACTCAATCAATAAAGCTTAAAATGACGTCTGGTATAGTAGCAGTACCGAATTCGATGATTAGAATGTTGGACTGCAAACAGATGAAGCCCCCTGCGAGTACGTTTGTTTCCTCCGTGATCATCGAGCATTGAGTCAAGACTTGGAATTATATTCAAACAAATACGGAGATATACGCAAGCCCGCAAACCATACGGTGGAAAGCATATGCAAACGCACAAGGATCAGAACGCCGTACTGAGATTCCATACAGTCCATCCAGTCACATTCCCAGCCTCTCAACTGGACAACCCAACCTGGTATCATCCTCTTTCTACGCCATCCCATAAGCAATACAAGCCGACTATTTTTCTGCCTTTTCACGCCCAAAACGACTCTTGCCTTTAGCGAAGAGACCCTTGGCACTGGTCATACCCTTTCCGCCTAGTACATTGGCAGTGTGCAATAAATCTTTGCCCTTGAGCTGCACTTGCTGGTTAACAATGCGGCCACTGAACCCCGATCCAGACGGTGCGCTGGCAGTAGGGGAGCTTGTGTTGTTGGAACTTGGTACACTGGCGTTGTTCTGTTCAGCAGTATGCTCATGGCTACTTGATCCACCCAGCTTTCCAAACAGTAGAGATCCAGTGTGCCGATGGCGAGCAGATCCGGTTGGCATTCGTTGTACGGGGATTGTCTGCGTTGCCAACTCGGGCTTTGCCTCCAGGGTTGCTGACAGCCAATCGCTCAGTCCGTGATCTACTGTGGCCCAGTATTCGCGGGATTTGTTGTACGTTTCGATCCTTTCCGTCGGCGAGTTGAGTGTTGCAATCTCTCGAGCGCCCAAAGGCTTGTCTGTGGCCGGTGACTTGACAAGAGGTTCCTGTGTCGATGTCACCGGAGGAGGAGTCTTTGGCCCCTCAATTCGTGCTTCTGTCGCAGGTTGTGACTCCGCTGGCTCCGGTGGTGTTGCCTTTTCGGTTGGGTTCGGCTCTTTAGATACCGGTGGAGGTGGCTCTCGATCGGCGCTCAAGCGTGGAGGGAGATCCACGGCTTCAGGATTGGTTTCCGTATTAACCACGTGAAGACCTGGTGAACGTGTAGTCTCTCGATTGAGACTGGACATGGAATGCACGGGATTTAGAGGCGCAGGAGGTTCAACTGGCTTATCAAGCTCACTGACAGGATCAGGCTCGACGATAGTCAAGGAAGTGTCGGGGCCGATAGTAGAAACCGACAGACCCTCAGAAGACGGTAGCTTTTTCGGTTCTGCAGCATGTCCTGCAATGGTAGAAACTTCTGCAGATTCTTGTGGGGTTTCGGCAGGTTCTGCTGGAGAGATTTCCTTTGCCAGTTGATCTGGTATTTGTAGTGGTGAGTCGTTTGCCTCCCAGCTAAACCGCTTGATGATAGGTTTGGTGGGATCTTCGGATTGTGGCAGAAATGCAACAGTCGTAGCTGAGGGTTGCTCTTGAGCTTTGCTCTCGCCGCCTTGGGAAGACCGAGTAGAAGGACGGTCCTCCTCAGCCCAGTAACTCCTATACTCACTCGGTAGAATGGAGCTAGCACGATTTGTGCCCGGGCTGCCTGGTTGGAGCGGAGCTACGCTCGGCTCATCAGCTGGTGACTCTGGAAGTTTCAGCGGGCTTAGACTAGCGACGATTTCCTTCCTCAAACGATCGCTTTCTTGGTCCTCAGCTGAGGTGTCGGTACTCAGTTGATGGTCCAGACTTGGGCGATCTTGGACATTTTCCAATGGTTGGGGGAGCTCAGATCCTGGGCTGTCTTTTTCGGGGGGTGTAGGCGGCACGCTTGAATTGGATGATATGGTGCGATCAAGTTGCAATGGCCTAGGCAGAAAGGCGTTGCCATGATCGGTGGGAGTCTTTTGATCTTGCTGCTTCTCAGATGAGTTGTCATCCCCGCCAATAGTCGTACGGAAGGATTCGACCATTGCGGCTCCAGCTTTCTTGAGTGCAGTCATGGGATCGGTGTTGTTCGCATCCGTCGAATCAACTTCGGCAACCGGATGCTTCGTGGTAGTGGGCGTCAAGTCAACCTTCTGCAAGGATGTTTCGTTGTTATTCGCAGTGTTTAATCCTCGATCCTGTTCCCCATGTTCTGAAGGCGTCATCGCTGTAGTAGTGTATGATTCCCATTGCCCAGGAAGATGAGGACGGAACTCTTTGACAGGACTGCCAGGCTTGGACGGACTAGCTTTTGTCGGAGATGCTGCACGTGAATTATCACGGCTTTTCTCCCACGACTGTACGCTGTTTCTTGAGCGATTCGACTGTGTTGACCCACGTCTTGAAGAGGCCACATCGCCAAACTTGCCAGCCAGTGCCTGCACGCGGCCTTTACTAGGCGATTCAGAACGGTCTCGCGGCAACACATCTTCAATGGGAGACTGCGCCTTGTGGGATTCTAGGAACATGTTCTGTGACTGACGTTGCGCTGCTCCTAAGTCGGGGACCCCACTATTTGGACGGCTATTGGTCGAAGTGGTAAAGTCTGCTTCGCGCGAAGTGTATGCAACCGACGGTCCTTGAAGCCCACCTTCCATGTCCTTGGGATTTGTGTCGTCCTCGGTCGCGAAAAGAGCTGATTTGGGTTCTGGAATATCTCTGTTAGGCGACAACACGGGCGAGCGAGCTGGGCTATCCCCATGTGTTGGCGTAGCAAGACCGCTACGTGGAGTAGACGAGCTTGAAAGGTTGCGGGAATGATTCGGAGAGTGTTTTGGTAGAACGTGATGCAAAGGGTCCGTATTGTTCTCCGATATTGGCTGGGCAACAGGTGCAGCGGTTTCACCGGGTTCCTCTTTGATAACGGGTGTGTTCCCTTCTGCTTGGTTCCGCATCTTCATTGCCGAAGCTGCGGAGCTCGGAACGCGGCTCATAATCGGACTAATACCAGCAGTACTTCCAGTATTGCTTCTCAGAAGATCTGAACTCGTGTCGTTTGATGTCGGTGTCGGCGGGACCGAGCGCTGATCATCGGTACGAGTAAACGCTTGGTCTACAACGGAGCGCAGGCCCTGGTCGTCCGACGGTGACGCAGCGGATGGTTCTTGGTGAGACGGGCGCGGAGTGGTCTGGATGGCTGTAGCATCGAAGTCGGGCAGATACTCGCTCTTGCGCTCGGCGACTGTTTCCATAGGTTGCAGTGACTTTCCGCCCTCGTGAGTAGTGTTGTCTTGGATTGGCGATGAAAGGGAGTCTAAGCTGGGTCGCGATGATTCCAGTGACCGACGCTCCTGTTCTTCCTGGTGGCGCTTGTATATGTCTGCTGGTCTGATGAAAGGCAGTGGTTTGTCAGATCCACTGCCAGTACGCTGTCGCGGAGAGGTTGCTATTGGGGAGCTGACCTGGCCTATACTGCTTTTGCGTGGAGGGAACTGGGGGTTCGAAGGTGGAGTGAAATTGGCCGGAACCTGCGATATCCGCGTTTGCAGTGGTGCGGGCACTGCAGAAGGGCTGAAATCTCCTCTCCCTCCCATGTCGTAGCCTTGGTTAAAGCCCTGAGGATCTGAAGGTCTCTGGGGCTCTCGATTTGGCTGTCCATGAACTTGTTGGGAGGAGGGTATGCTCGACGAAAATGCGCGCTGTTCCTCTCCTTGCTCGAACGAGTTCCTGCGACCTTTGGGCAGTGGTGCCTGCTGCGAGGGGTCGGTGAAGCTTCGCGACGGCTGCTCTAAACGTTGCCCATAGTAGCGCTGCGCAGCAGGCTGTGCAGGTTGGGGGTCTTGGTTAACGCCGTACTCGTCGTACTCATCATACTCGCCCCAGTCATCGCCATCGTAGGCGTTCTTCTTGGCCTGCACCCACTTCTTCGTCTTTGCGCGATTGACATTGGTCTTGAAGGACACGGGCTGGCCGGCAGAGAAAGGAGAGGAGCTTCGATCGCTGCGTGGAGTCAGTCTCTGTAGAAGAGGTGCACGGAGAGGCAGAACCTACAGCGGCGACCTGGCCTCCTCCTGGAAGCGGAAAGGGCCAGCCATGGCGGATATCAGAGTTGGGTGGATTGGGTCAGTCTTCACACCACACTACAGCAGCACAGGGCTCCGCCGGGCTTAACCCAAAGCCAGCTTTGTCCTATAGCGCATACAAAGAGCAGACGGCGGATGGATGGCTGTCTGCAGCGACGGACTCTGCAGCGATAGTGCTATCTGGCGGCCGCGCGAAGGCAGGCTTTGGGTAGGTAGTAGGGCTGCAAGACGGAGAAGTGGCTGGAGCAGGTTGGGAGGGGACTGGACGAGGGCTCGACCGAGCTTCCGTGGGGATACGTCACCTGTTGCGCGCACGACCAGGATTTAATCTTACCCTTACGAGAATCGGACCAGGCAAATGATTATGGAAAGAGAGTGGTGCGCACACATGTGCATGTGTATGAAGCCAGCGAGATGGGCTGGCGTCATTGACTCTGCCGTCTCTCTACGCGGCTTGATGGCTGTAGTACGTACATTCAGCAGTGGGGGCACAGGGCACGGCGCCACATGAGCAGGCCCATTCCCAGTAAGTGTGGCGCAGACAGCCCCAAACGGAGCCATCCGGACATGGGCCCCTCTTGGAACTAACCACGTTCCCCCAATCGCCCTCGACCTTCCTTCACAATTTCCCACCACCGCGGTCTTTCTTCCCCACGAACAAGCCCGATTTGTGCCGCCAACTTGTGCACGTCGAGCAGCACAATCCATCTCGCAGTCGAAGTCGACACACATACCCGCTGCCGTGGCACCATTCCCGAATCGCTGCGCCTAGCCACACAGCCCATACGCGCCGCGCTGCCCCTTTCCGCCTCGGCGACGACGACGCCTCAACGCTGAGACTTGTTGCTACGCTGTAACCCGCCGAAATCATGGCCATTTCCATCCAAGATCGCACGGAGGAGTTCCGCTCCATTCTCGCACAAGCCCAGCGGCGACAGGCGCAGTCCAAGACGGGCGCTCAGAGGCAGTCGCTCTTGACGGCACAAGAGAAGGCACAGGCAAACCCTAGTCCGCGGCGTCAACGCTCCGAGTTTGCGCGCAATGCCGCAGAGGTTGCGCGAGGCGTCGCGAGCACAATGCAGAAACTGGAGCGGCTCTCGCAACTGGCCAAGCGCAAGACGCTCTTTGACGACCGCCCAGTCGAGTTTGATGAGCTCACGTTTGTCATCAAGCAGGACATGGCTGCGCTGTCCGGGCAGGTACAAGCGCTACAGCAGATGAACGCAAAGTTGCATCCCAAGTCGAAGCCAGGCCTAGACCAAGAAGGCGAGCACAACAGCAATGTCGTCATACTGCTCAAAGATAAGCTGCAGAACGTGGGAACCAACTTCAAGGATGTGCTCGAGGTGCGAACCAAGAACATGCAGGCGTCGCGTTCCCGGACTGAGCAGTTTCTTTCCTCTGCTGCACAGCAATCTCACAGCAGCCTTGAGCCCGGCAGGACCGACTCACCACTTTACCAGACACCGCAGCGAGGACGCTCGCCCGGAGGATTTGGCAGAAACACCAACGCAGTGCAGCAAGACTTGCTTTCGCTCGAGCCTTCGGGATCGTCTGCCCTGACGCGAGGAGGAGCGCAATCCGATGCCCAGCTGCTGCTCATGGAAGAGGCGCAGCCGCAGAACGCGTACATCCAAGAACGGGGGCGGGCTATTGAATCGATTGAATCGACCATCCAAGAGCTTGGTGGCATCTTCAGCCAGCTCGCGCAGATGGTGTCGGAACAGGGAGAGCAAATTCAGCGCATTGATGCCAACACCGAGGACATTGTGGACAATGTCGAGGGTGCGCAGCGAGAGCTGATGAAGTACTGGAGCCGGGTGCAGGGCAACCGGTGGCTTGTGGCCAAGATGTTTGGAGTGCTAATGATCTGTATGTGTGGCCCGACGATTGATTCACCTGACATGAAGCTAACAGGCAGCAGTCTTCCTTCTTTGGGTACTCATTTCTGGGTAGACGCGTGCGTGTTTTTCCATGTCTGTGCATGACTGGCGTTGGGGAAGACAAGAAGAAGAAACGGTGCCAGACGGACCTGGCGCCGCTCGGGTAGAGTTTCTTGTCGTACGAGGCGTTGTACATGATTTGGTCTGCTCTGTATTCTTTTCATTTTCTTGTGTTGATTATACTTTTTCTCTCATTTACGTGAGCATCGACGAGTCCACGCGGCATGAGTGGGCTCTCTAGACATTTGTAATAGAGCGCAGCTTTCTCCTTTGTCCTCGTGTACGAGCACATGTGTACACTGAACGGCCAGGACATGGTTTTGCTTCAGCCGAGATTGGTAGTAGTGTAGTATGTCTGTAGTCTCTCCGTGTCTGTGCACGACGATTTAGCTGCATATGTAGGTGCGATGTGCGGGCCGGTATATGTACAGATTTAGCCGCCTAAACCGGCAGCAACACTAGTAGGACGCGTGGATCAGATCGGAGCCGCTTGCATGCTGTGCTCGCAACGGAGGTGGAGTATCCACGAGGGCTCTGACTGTCGCACAGGGGGTCTTGATTGGCTGTGCCCAAGGACATGCTGCCAAAGCTAGATGGGCGGGTGTGTCGCCAACGTCGCGACGAGAGATGGAGGTATGTAAGCCGCTAGGCCCAAAGGGCATTACCGGCGATACCAGCCGTGGACAGGTGGAGACGAGCTGGGCGGCCACGATACGGCGGCAGACCAAGAGGGAAATGGATATGCAGGCTGCTGATAGCAGGCTGACGCTTGACAGACGCCACGGCACGGCTCACGGTTGCAGACGTCGACGGCGAGGTCGCGGATAATGCGTAGTAGCCCTATGCCGCAGAGGTGACGACAAGAGCCGGCGCCACGTCGGCCGGGCATCCATGGTTTCCCGCCGCATCCACCACGCCGTTTTGGAAACATGATGGCAAGCCCGCCATGGACGCAGCAAAAAGAAACAAAGGAAAGAAACAATTGCGGGCGACACAGCCGTACCTGGGTTGGGGCGAGTCCCGTCGCCCGCCCCCTGTCCGCTCGACCTTGACCTGACCACGGCCATGCCCACCACCTGATCACGAGTGGCCTTTTCTCCCTCTGCCTCCCCCACACTAGGCGTAGCGCCCATCTGTCCATCGTCCACTGGCCGTCGAGTCTTCTCACCGACTCGAATCGACCGAAGTTTGTGACGCCTGACCCGCCTTGCCGTGTGCTGGCCGCGTCTGCTAGCCAGCGCCAACGTCGCTTCCGCTGCCTGCATGAAGACGGCCGCCGCCTTCTCTTCTTCCTGACATCACCAACAACCACCCGCTCTCCCTCTCTCGCGCTCTGCATGCATGCGCGCTCCGGCGCAATGGCTGACCGCATATGGGACCAACCCGCTCTCCTCACCACGGCACCCATATTCGACGATGCCGTCTACTTTTCAGAGGCCTTGGGCCTGCCCGTCAATCAATCCGAGGACGACCTGGACGCCGAACTAGTACTGCAGGCTCGCCAATCTGGTATCCACGATCCGTATCGCTTTGTGCCCTCGCCAGCAGCCGTTTCCCGCGCCATGTCCACCATGACGCTCGACAGTGACCAGACGAGCTCGAGATCGATGCACTCCCAGGAAACACAGTCGACAGGCTTCACCGCGCCTTCTCACGCTTCACGGGACCATGTCTATCCAGCTGACTACATGTCCGCTAAGAGGGCGCCTCCATTTGTTGCACACGTCTCAACCTTGCCTGAGAATTGCCACCAGCCTGGTGAGCGTACAGAATTGGCCCTCCTATCAACACCATCTTCAGACTTGTCCAATAGGTCTTCGGTGGCTTCCAACCTGTCATCCTCACAACAAGAGCAGTCCCGCAAAAAGCGAGGTTCAGCCCTCTTCTCCATGCTGCGGAAAGAAGCAAAGCAATTCGCCACCACTGGCCTGCATTCGCGTCTTGCTACGTCTTATAGTTACAGCTGCCCTTCGCCCTTGCACCATAACCCTCACGGCAAGTCACCGTCGACAGAATCAGTGTGTGGCTACTGCGGAAACACATTCGGACGCTCATCACCCAAGAATGCTGCCACAAAAGAAGGCAAGAAGAAGTCTCTTATGGGAAGTAGCAGCCAGGTGTCGGTTGTGATACCAGACGAACCACCGCCTCCGCACAAGACTCCTGACGTCTCCGAAACGTCTCTTCCCAAGGCAGACGTACCTACTCGACGCGCTAGGTACGAACCAATCAGCATTGACTCGGCCTTGGCACAAGAAGCCTTCAAGAGCTTCAAGGCCCAACAGAAGGACCAATGGGAAAGGGTTTCGACATTCGAGTGCATCCAAAGAAAAGCGCTCGCAGCACACTACCGAAGCGAACTAGAGCGACTACAGGTGCAATGTGAAGCCCACACGAGCGAGCGAATCAAGCAGGTTAGTGAGGCATGTACGTCTTTCTATATCAACTTACTCACAAGTCACAGCACGCTAGTGATCTAGACCGACTAGAAGAGCGACAAGTGCTCGCTGAACACGATCTCCTGGAAGCACAGGCACAGGAGACACAGAATGTGGCCACCGCGCTAAAATACATCGAGGCCTATTGTCTCGGCAACAACACTTCACAGGAGCGAACACATACCGTAACCGAAGAAGACTTCAAAAAGCTTTACCGCCAAAAGATGCTTCAACAGGACCTCCCGCGGAGACACGCTAGTGCCATTAGCGTACTGCGCGCAAGACAAGAAATAGACTACAAGCGGCGACTAGAGACGCACGAAGCCGAGCTGAGGCAACTAGAGGCTGACCTGAAGAAAGCAGAGTCCGCCAAAGAAGCCGAATACAAGAAAGAGCAAGAGCAGCTAGAAACCCTGATTGACGCACGAAGAAAGAGGCTGCAGCAAAGATGGGATCTGAGATTCGAAATGTGGCGCCTTGATTGGGAAACGCAGCACAACACGACGCTGGCGGACAAGCTCGAGCACGAGGAGTGGCCGCCGAGAAAGGCTGACCATGTCATCACAATTCCGGATGCGAGTGCTTTAGCTCAGTACATCAAGGCTGCTGCATAAGGAGCTCAAAAAAGTTTCGCTTTCTTTTCTTTTTCCCTCGCTTCCATCGTTGGAAGCGTTTCCTTTCCCAGTAAAGGAACCCAGACACCCGGAAGTTTCTTTGCCGGTTTGCTTTTTCCTATCAATACCCACACGTGCGATGATTCTTTACTTTTTCTCATTCTTTCCAGCAGAAATTTGACTAAGCGTGGCGTTTTTCTGGACCTGGGCAAGCATGGATTATATTATATAACAGTTTATGGGTGTTCCCTGTCCGGGGTTTTTTCTTCGTCGTTTCCACGGGTTGCTGCGTTCTTGCGTGGCTGTGCGGGTTATTGACAGGAAGCAGTAAAGGATACACTCGTCTCTTCTTTCCATTTTCCTCTTGTTTCCTGCTTTATTCAACGAAGTAACGTCACGAACTACAATATACCCCTCCTTTCCTTCTTTCCTTTTTCTCCTCCTTCGTACATACACCTACGCTCTTTCTCTCCTTTGCTTCTTCTACTGCTTCGGTGCCCAACTAGATAGATGGAAGGAATCAACGCCACTCAGCTCTCTTTACTTTTGGGAGGGGGTGGGAACCGCATGAAGAAGAACAAAGAGTTACGTTCGCATACACACGATTTGGGGGTATGTACACTACGTATTCATAATGGAGACAATGTGTAATCTCGAAAAATTCCATTAATGAGTGTGCGTGCGTGTGCATCACTGGATAAAGATGTCTCATACACGCCTGTTCCTTGGCATGAAGTGGTTCGATGTCTTTTGTTTTTGTTTTTGG
>JAODYC010000036.1:147554-179464 GCA_026262405.1 Curvularia hawaiiensis
AAGAAGAAGAAGAAAAAGTAACTCTCAGTAAACGACCGTTCTTGGTCTGCTCGGTACTGTTTGGTACTTGTTTCTTTTTTTCTTAATCGGAAATTGAGTGAATCCACGGGGAAAGACGAGAGAGAGATAAGAGCTACCGTGTTTGTCCACACGTACTACTTTCTTTCATCCAGCAACTTCTACTGCAGGGCATAGTAGGGCAAGGTAGTGTAAAGTATACTCTCTATATTCGCATCATTTCACATGGGCTGGGGTATCTCTCTTTTACAGGTTCATCACTATATACATCGTTAATCATTTCCTAGACCCAAAAAAAGCATAAAAAGTCCATATTCCAGCCCCGCCACTCAAGTACACATGATCACATATCGCCGTTATACTGCTCCACTGGTGCCAGCATATCCCACTGCAGGTCCGTCTGGGCATCTAACGCAGGCGGCAAACCGGCCAGCCCCATCTGCGCATCCATTTCCGCCTCTTCGGCAAGCAGCGAGAGGTGATTGAAGTGGTGGGTAAACAATCTTGAGCCGCTATTGTCGGAGTGCTTTGCATCAGGACAAGGCGGCGCTGCGCCATCTGTAAAGTACGGGCCAGGCGTCTCCGGCATACTAGGCGTAGCCGAGTCAAGAAACGCAGGATTCATGGACTCATCGAAGCCACCGATCCAGAACTGACCGCCGGTCATGGCATCGCGTTCTAGAATGCGTTCTTCGATTTGGTCGTCTGGCAGATTATGCTCGGCGCGCAGGTGGCGTCGGAGGTCACGGTCCAGGTAGAAGCGATACACGCACGATGGAATCAGACATGCTACTTCGCGGGTTTCTTCGTAGCCTACGCCGGTAAGCATGGTGAGCATAGAGGGCTCGGGCTTCTTTTTGGATTTTGCGGCTTTGCGGAGCTGCTTGCGGTTGCCGAGGCCTAGGTGGTGTTTTCGGACATGTTGGTCGAGGGAGGATTTTGCTTTGAACGAAGCGCCGCAGGCGTTTTCGCCGTTCCAGGCTTTTAGATCAGCATGCTTGGAGTTGCGGAGGGCAGAGGGCGCGCAGATGTATTTGCACTCATTGTCGTGGACGGTCTGGATGTGCACGGTCAGGTTGTGCTTTCGGTTGAATACACTATCGCAACCATCCCTTGGGCATGGGAACTGTGGCAGGTCTTGTGGGTCGCCATGTACAGTTTCAAAGTGTGTCTTGAGTGTGGATGCACTTTTGAACTTCTGGCCACATTTTGAGCATACTGGCGGGTGGCATTCGAGAGTATGTGCCTCCAGCTCTGCTTTTGTGGCAAAGGATGGCAGTGGTGCTGGGCTTCCAGACTCGGTTTTTGCCTCATCTTCGCTAGCGGTGCTCGTGCAGAGCATACAGAAATAGCCTTGCTCTTGTGTCTCCGTGTGCGCCCGATGAAAATGTCGATTCAATGCACTCTCGGTCTGATACCCGCTTGTGCACCTCTCGCCGGTCTCGCTATTCACATGTGTGCAAATATATGGCTTGACTTCCAGGTGCTGACTCTTGACATGGGCCTCGAGGGCTTTGGCTTTCCTGAACGATTCATTGCACGGTGGATATTCAATGCAGTAGAACTTGGATTCATGGACCTCCTTGTGCCTCTGCAGCCTCCCGTTGGACGTGAAGCTCTTCCCGCACCCATTCCAATCGCAGATGAATGTTCGCTCAGTCGCTGGGTCGCTGTGGGCATTCTTGATATGACGCTGTAGGTGGTCTTTTCGAGGGAACGTCTTTCCGCATCCCACTTCGGTGCAGGCAAATGGGCGTTCATTGTTGTGGCTGCGCATGTGTGTCTCGAGGCGGCACGGTCGGTTGAATCGCTGGGAGCATGTGGGACAAACATAGTTCCACTGACGACGAGCTTCACTTTCTGCCCTCAATTTCCCATCACCGGTATAGTTTACCGTCCAGTCGGCTGGATCGTCTGAATCGTAGTCCTCCGCCGCATCACCTCCGAGATGTTAGCTTTTGGTACCGACGTCATGGCTGTCGGCGTGGCTGTACCTGTTCGAGATCTCTTTGGGAGTGCGTAGTCGACCTCATTGGCGACCTTGCGCTTTAGAGCCATTGTTGTATCAAAAGCATACAAATAAATGGCAAAGGGCCGGTCGCTGATGCGGAGAACCTGGATCAAAATTCGGGATCCACTGTATTTTCAACGCGCCAAGATTTCACGGGCTAGTGCCTGCGCCGATCGGCAACAAAGTCCAGAGCTTTCTTCTTTGACCGTCGCATCAGGCACACCGTATTGCTGCAACATCGCACACGCCCAAAACCATATCCCCTTGATAAAGCACACGTTCTTTTACAGATCTTACCACGACAATGTCTGACAACGGCGACGACTACGATGGCGGCGCTGGTGATATGTATGTGCATCTGCTTTCTGGTCACAGTCTCAAGACCTGAACGGCGCAAGTGAGCACTGCTGACATGAACAGCGATGAGCCTCTCATCGACTTCGATGAGGAAGCCGAGCCCGATCTCATGGACGACGAGGATGACCAGATGGGCGGCGGCGGCGAGGACCCAGACAACGCGGACCCCAACGACGACAACGTAGTGGTATCTGGCGACGCCAACGCAGCCGCAGCAGCCAGAGAAGCCGCAAAGAACACTGTCACGAGTGAGAAGGATAAGAAGGTTCCCAACGAGAAGCGCACGACCACCCCATACATGACCAAGTACGAAAAGGCACGTGTACTTGGTACAAGGGCGCTCCAGATCAGGTATGCGCAGTATTCTGGATATATCAAGCCCAGGAAAATTAACGCATTTGCAGTGGAAACGCTCCGGTTTTGATTGATGTCGAAGGCATGACGGACCCCCTTCAGATTGCTGCCAAGGAACTGCAAGAGAAGAAGATTCCGCTGGTTGTACGGAGATATCTACCTGACGGCTTCTACGAGGACTGGACTTGTGAAGAACTCCTGATTTAGAGTCCGTCTGTTGGGTTGCATTGGCATGGAGTTTGATTTGCTGGTGAATTGTCGGGCATTTCGGCGAATGGAGTCTTATCTGAGTGGTTGCGCAATTATATCCCGAATCTCATCCGATTCCCGTTAAGTCCAAGCCTTCTCCGTTGCATTTTGCGGACCCGCGGATCTGATTCCTATAACGAGCCAAAAGACTAGAGCAAGGTGGGGTAGCTAACGTAGCTATTCATTCCCCCCGCACTAATTCCAGGCACAACGTCACTCCATGCGGCAGTTCACAAAACTTCTAAAGGCCCCTCGTCTTGCGTCTGCATTTCAACCTTCTGCACTACGTCTCTTCTCCTACACTGCACAATCCGCCATGTCGTTCGAAACCACAGCCACCATTGCCTCCTTTGGGGGCAAGCTCCTCAAGCTCAAGCACAAGTCTGCCAGCACAAACACAGACATGGAGCTGAACATGTTCCTACCCCCGCAAGCCCTCAAGTCCGGCGCAAAAGTGCCCGTACTTTTCTACCTCTCAGGTCTCACATGCACTGGCAACAACTGCTCAGAAAAGGGCTTCTTCCAGCATGGCGCTGCTCAGCATGGCATTGCCGTTGTATATCCCGACACTTCGCCGCGTATGTTTTCGCTGGAGAAAATGCTTTGAGCACCCAACTAACCCCCTCTCAGGAGGCCTCCAGATTGAGGGCGAGGACGAAGCATATGACTTTGGCTCTGGTGCAGGCTTCTACGTAGATGCCACCAAGGAGCCATGGACAAAAGGCTACAACATGTACTCATACATCACCAAGGAACTTCCCGAGGCGCTGTTCTCGTCTTTCAAGGAGCTAGACTCTAGCAGGGTCAGCATCACAGGTCACAGCATGGGAGGCCATGGCGCATTGACCCTGGTATGTCGTATACGACAGAAGCGCCTCTACTGGTACTGACGCCTGTCTAGTTCCTCAAGAACCCTGGAAAGTACAAGTCTGTCTCCGCATTTGCGCCCATCGCCAACCCAATCAACTGCCCATGGGGCCAGAAGGCATTCAAAGGTTACTTTGGCGAAGACCAACAACAAAAGTGGAAGGAGCACGATGCCACTGAGCTTGTAAAGCAATGGAAGGGTCCTCTTGAGATGCTCATCGATGTTGTACGTAGTCCGAGCCGCCGGATCTCATGTCACCTTTGCTAAGAACATCAGGGAACCGGAGACAACTTCTACAAGCAAGGGCAACTGCTGCCTGAGAACTTTATGCAGGCGGCCAAAGAAGCTGGTAACGACAAGGGTATCCAGCTCCGCATGCAGCCTGACTACGATCACAGCTATTACTTTATGGCAACCTTTGCGGACGACCACGTTGCATGGGCAGCAAAGCACTTGGGAGCATAGTAAGTGAGTGCGACTATTGGCGCCACTATAGCTTGCTAACGACGACAGAAGCGGGTCAGGCCTCAAAGGAAAGCTATAGACTGGGGATGGCATTTGTTCGAGATTGGCATGAGCTGGCTCCATATGCCTCTTATGACACAACAGGCCCCACACTTCAGCATAGAGTACTTGTTTTGCAGGAATCTGCAGCTCCTCCATTATAAATTTACAATTCAAGCTTTTTTTATAATATCAATATGAGAACGCGGATAGTGACTTCCTGACGTACTTTTCTTAAAATCTGAATCAGTGTTATGAATCTAGTCAAGTTCAAGTCAAGTAGAGGACCCGCTACCTAAATGTAAAAGTGATCGGGTAGCTACTTCGCCGACCATTTTTTGTGCGCACGTGTCACTCGGTGAAATTGGGCATACCGAAGGGCATCCCACCATGAAAAGCAGGCTTGGCACTCCCACTCCAGTCATTCCTCAGCTCTTTCGCTCGCAACACTGCAACCAAGGCTGAAGCTCACGCCTGTTTTTTTTTCTCTGGGGCTACTGTCACCTTCGGTGTCTAGAAAAAGCTTGTCCATCAATTTTATCACAGATTTCCCTTTGCACACGCCGTACGTTAGCCCCATCGTGCCCCGCCTCTCTGCCTACACCGCTGAACGCTTTCGCGATGCAGACTTCACGCCCTACTCAATGACCCAATAGCGCTTCGATCGACTCAGTATCCTCAAATAACTCCGATGCGCACCACATAGCCCGAAACACACCCGCTCTTGACTTGTGATCCAAACCTACCCGCCCGGAGTCGAGCCAGTGGAGGAAATGGAGGAACAGGTAGGCACGCCCGATTGCCTTGCTACACCAAACTACCTATAATGATGCTTATCCGGACACATTCAAGGTCGAAAATGCCATCCAAATCGCCGCCGATCCTACGTCGAGCCAGGAGGTGCGCGGTCAAGCTATTGGATACCTAGAACAGCTGCGGTCGGAAGGCTCCGCATGGCAAGCAGCTCTTGCACTTTTCACACGCAACCCTCGTGCTACCGATTTCGTTCGCCATACCTCGCTCGACCTCGTCAACAATGCCATCTCGGAGCATCGCCTGGATGAGCAGGGCACTACCTACATCAAGGATACGCTCATGAACCATATCCGCCAGTGCTATGTACATGGTGGAACTCCAGACACGAACCACATTCAGAACAAGCTGATGCAAACTATCACGTATCTTTTCGTCGCTTTATACCCGTCTTCATGGCAATCTTTCTTTGACGATTTCCGCGCTCTAGCGGGCGACCAAGCAGCCATTGGCAGCGTCAACACAGCTACAACATTCCTGTACCTTCGTATGCTCGCTCAAGTCCACGACGAAATAGCAGATCAATTGGTCGCGCGCTCCGACTACGAAAAGAAAAGGAACACGGAGTTGAAGGATCTCATTCGCCAGAGGGATGTGCAAAAGATCGCGTTGTCATGGCAAGAGATCCTTGCCAAATGGCGGGATGTGGATCTTGGTCTCGTGGAAATGTGTTTGAGGACCATCGGGCGTTGGGTGAGCTGGATCGATATCAACTTGGTCGTCAATCAAGCTATGATCACCACTTTCCTAGAAATGGCTGGTCAGCAAGGTATCGGTGACCCTGAAAGTGCTGCTGGAAAAGTGCGCGATGCCGCCATTGACACTTTCTCGGAGATTGTTGGCAAGAAGATGAGCCCATCGGACAAGATTGAGCTGATCACGTTCCTCAACCTCGCTGAAGTCGTCGGCCAACTCATCAACAGTCCAGCTCTGGCTGAGTTCCACAGTCCCAATTACGACAATGATCTCGCAGAGACAGTCGCGAAGCTGGTCAACAATATTGTTTTCGATATTGTTAAGATTCTAGACGATGGAACAGTCGAAGAGCACATCCGGCAACGCGCAGACGACCTTATCCGAATTTTCACCCCATACCTCTTACGTTTCTTCGCCGATCAATATGATGAAGTCTGTTCTACTGTCATTCCATCACTCACCGATCTCCTTACCTTCCTACGCAAACTGCAACAAAAGAACAAGTCCGTCCCCCCACAGTACGCTGCTGTGCTGCCACCAGTCCTGGATGCGATCATTGCAAAGATGAAGTACGATGAAACCGCATCTTGGGGCGAAGAAGGTGAGCAAACAGACGAGGCTGAATTCCTGGATCTCCGACGGCGCCTCCATGTCCTGCAGCAGACAGTGACCGCTATCGATGAGCCCTACTATATCGAGACGCTCAGCCGCCTAGTGAACGGAACTTTCGGCCGCCTATCACAAGGCGATCAGTCATTGAACTGGCGTGATCTCGAATTGGCCCTACACGAAATGTTCCTGTTTGGAGAACTTGCCATTCGGAACCAAGGCCTGTATGCGAAGCGCGAACCCTCGTCTGTGGCCGCCCAACAGCTCGTAGTCATGATGAACAGCATGGTAGAGTCTGGCCTTGCGAACCACCCACACCCTGCTGTCCAGTTACAGTATATGGAAATTTGTGTTCGCTATTACCAGTTCTTCGAGCAGAACCCCGGACTAATTCCCAAGGTCCTCGAAAACTTTGTCAATCTTACTCACAGCGAACACGTAAAGGTTCGCTCGAGGTCTTGGTATCTTTTCCAACGCCTGGTCAAACATCTACGAGCGCAACTAGGCAATGTATCCTACGACATCATTCAAGCGGTCGGCGACCTGCTCACAATCAAGGCCGAGCTGCCCGATAGTTCAGAAGACGAGATGTCTTCTGACGAAGAAGATCAGTCCGCAGATGCGCTTTTCAACTCACAGCTATACCTCTTCGAGGCTATCGGCTGCATTGCCTCGTCAAGTACCGTCTCGGTGGAAAACAAGAAGCTGTACGCACAAACCATCATGAGCCCGCTATTCGAGGACATGGAAAAAACCCTTCCTCAAGCCAGGAACGGGGACGAGCGGGCTATACTACAAATTCACCATATAATCATGGCTTTAGGAACGCTGGCACGTGGTTACTCCGATTGGGTTCCTGCAAACAACAGCAGCGCTGTGCCACACAGCGAGGTCGCGGACGAGTTCTACAAAGCCTCTGAAGCCATCCTTGTCGCCGTAGAATCACTGAACTCGTCCAGCTCGATTCGGCATGCGGCACGCTTTGCCTTCTCGCGCATGATTGCTGTTCTGGGCTCTCGATTGCTACAACAGCTGCCGTCATGGATTGAAGGATTGCTATCACTGAGTTCATCCATGGACGAAATTAGCACGTTTCTCAAGGTCCTTGCCCAAGTCATATACACCTTCAAGTCAGAAATCGCGGGCATTCTGGATACGGTGATGAGTCCAGTCTTACAGCGCATCTTCACAGCCTTGGCCATCGTTCCCTCGGGCACAGATGACGAGATTCAACTTGCTGAACTTCGCCGGGAGTATTTGAACTTCATTGCTGTGATTCTTGGCAACAGCCTGGGGTCCGTGCTCGTCAGTAACGGTAAGTTAAGGAAATCAACGTCTTCATATCGTTGCTAACATTATCTAGCAAACCAAGGCACTTTCGAACCTATCATTTCTTCTATCGAAACGTTTGCACGTGACACACAAGACTACCAGACCGCACGCGTTGCCATCTTCGTATTGACTCGCATGGTTGCTGCGTGGGGCGGACCTGATAAGGTAGGACCTGGTGTGAATGCCACACCTGCTTCACCCGATGCCACCCAGACGCCCTTGCCAGGTTTCGAGAATTACGTAGTAGAGAAGTTCGCTCCCTTGATATGGTCGGTCCCAGGATCGCCTGGTTTCAACGCCAAGGATGCGCAGGCCAGACTGGTTTTGAAGGAGACGGCGAACCTCCAGCACGAAATTATCAAGAAGGTCGGCGAATCCTATATCGAGCGTCTGAAGAGCGACCTTAGTGGCATGGGTGTCGGCGAAGAAGGCCAGGACCAGTATCTACGCACGCTCGCGGGCTCGTTCGAGGGGCCTAAGCAGGAGAAGGAATGGCGCAACTTTTATGCCCAGTTTGTAGAACGCATGCTTGCGAGCAGGGCTTAGGCCGTTTTTCTTTCTGAGGCCTAAAGGAAAAAGAAGAGACTGTCGAGATGGAGATCATTCATCTAAGGGGTACATGGCGTCAATCAGCTATTCAAGGCCGGCTTACTGGGGATTGGAGGAAAATCATTCTGCATGGAGCGTGCGCCAGAAGGAAGCTGGCTCTTTGTCTGGGCATCATAGTGTAATTTTTGTGATAACCCTTTCTTATCAAATATATTTTCAAACTTGAGCGCAGCTTCTTCTTCTGCTTTGGGAATGGCATTGTGTGAATATAAGATAGAAAACCATACTCATCTAACTGGTCCAACTGCCTCCTGGTTCAATTGCCTCCTTGGCGAAGTTGCTTTACAATGATGCATGTTGGGACTAAACTTTGTTCAAATATTAGAGGTATTCATTTTCGCTGTAGCTTTGGGTATGCCGATTCCCTCGAGAATAGAGTCGAGCAGCTCGGGCTGGCTGCGTAGCATATCCCACTCGCCCTGGTTCTTAACCATCATGGTGCCAGCTAGGGCAGTACCGTTGAGCGCGACAAAGCCGACCTCCGAGCCATCGTCGCGGCGCAGCATTGTACCTTCTGCGCGGCGGGGAAGGATGACCATGCCTGCCGTAGTCATGGCGAGGTTGTAACTAATAGGCAGATCGCCATTTTCAACAGAATTCAACGACATCTGATCTGGATGTGACGCTATGAAAGCATCTACTGAGGCTTTTGCGGCTTTGTACAGCTGGTTGTACATGTCGAGGAGCTGGGGGCCTAAGGGCTCGGAGTCGAAGGGCTGGGCAAAGTGTGTGAATGGAACACGAGGATTTTGGAGCATTCCGGGTGGGGTATCTGTGGTAGAGAGGTCTTAGCTGTTTCGAAAAGTTGTTGGGTCGGCTGTTGTTGCTATATGCTTACCAGGTGGACTTGCTTCTTGGCGCGAGAGAATCAGGTCAATGAGCATGTCCCAGCCAGTCGCCTTTTCGCTATCGCGCATGCTTTCGACCGGCAGGAATTGCAGGTGTCGGTGGGGCTGAGAAGCGCCGCTGTGCGCGCCCGAGTTAAAGAAGGCTAAGAGGCGCTTTTGCGAGTTCTCTGCGCCATCGTGCCATGCTTTTAAGCAGGCATAGGTCGCCTCGAGATCGTCTTGTTCTAGCGCGTGCGTCTGGGCCTTGTTGGGCTTCGTCGCGAGAATGAAGTGTTGGGATATTATTGGGAACTTGTTCAGAACAAGGAAGTGGGTGGGGTTCGTGGTCGGGATATCGACCAGGTGTAGGGCTTCTGGTGGATTTTCGAAAGGATCGATTTTCTGCTTGGGTGTGGCACTCGCGAGATTTGGGAGAGGTTTCTTTGCAAGTGACGGGCAATAGCGCAGTTGGAACTGGGTCTCTGTAAGTTGTTGTTTTCGCGCTCGTGTGGGTACTTACAGAAATGCCGTTCGAGGTACGAATGATTGCGAGGTCTGTCGGCGAGAAGAGCAATTCTGACGAGGCCTTCGCGGCCTCGAATTTACGTTTTACAATACTCGGAAGAGCTTCTGCCAATTCCAGCGCCATTCTCATGAGTGCGGGTGGAGAGATTTGTGTGATGGGCATGTTGTTGGTAGCTGTAACTAAGCTTCAGGTTCCGAGTTATCGATAACGCCAAAGTCAACGTCATACATCAAACCGCAACCTCAAAACTCCATCATCACGATGATATAGTCACAGAGCTTCATGAACAAGAATGGCCTTCTAACTGATGACATTGGTTTGCACTCCATTGTCGATGAAGAGCCTAAAATCTCCACCATCCGAGCGACAAATCCTCGTCCTCTATAGCTCCCTCCCCCATGGTGATGAAGACCTGATTATGAAATCCCGATGATAAACCCGTTGACAAACCCGTTGGATATCTCTATGACAAATCCGATGATAGAACTTCCTTAAAAAATCCGAAGACAGCCTCCGACAGAATCGCCATTGGAGCTTCACAAGCTCAAAGCCTTGCACAGGCAAAAGGCACGTCAAGGAAATATCAAAACATGAAAACAAGAAAAATTCAAACGTCCAGATATGAAAACAAGAGATTCAACCGCCCGAATTTGAGAAAAGAAGAAAGGCAGAAGTCAGTCATACCTTTCGTTGAGGGTTGCCGAGTTAGCATCGGCTCTAGCGGTTGCCTTTCGAGCGCTCGAAGGGATGTTGAGCTCGATCCACTTCTTTTTGCAAGTGGTGACACCAAACTGGTATGATCCGCCGTTTGCCTTGATGTTATCGGCGACCTTTTTCCAGGAAACCCTCGAGAGCTTCTGTCGCATGGACAGTATGTCGGCGTGCTGGACTTGAGCGTTGATGCGCTCGAACTCATCGTTGACAAACTTCGTCAACAAAATGATCTACGAAGATGTTAGCTGCATTCTCAGGGGCTACTCAGGGATTATTCACGTCTGTCTTAGTCCAGACGGGCCTGCGGACACGGTCGTTAAGGGCTTTAGTGAGAACGCGGTAACGGCCTCTGAGCGTGGACTCTGCTGGGCACTCGCCGATAAGTTTCGCACGGATTTCCTTGTAGGTTTCTCCCTTCGCCTTTCCTTCGATGAGAATCTTGTCGTTGTAGTCACGTTCCTCCTTGGTAAGGGGGGCGCGAGTGACTGGAGGCTGTATCTCGATGCTGTTGTAGGAAGTTTGTGCTGAGCCATGTCGCAGATCATCGTCATTGCTTAGAGGTTCGACAGGCTCCACGCCGTACCACTGGAGTTCGCCTGCGTTAACCCCGTGGGTTCTAGATAGTGGTGCCTTAGGGACTAGAGTTAGTTGTTCTTGCTCGTTACGACAAGGTGGAAAAGAAATTACCTTGTCTTCCGTAAGGGGCAAAGCGGCTAGCCCGGCAGCAGCAAGGTAACGGTCTTCATCGGTCGATGGCAGGACAGTGCTTGAAGGATTGGCAGATGGTGAAGCTTGGACCGGCGTCGCCATCAATCCTGGAGTGTATGGTGAAGCTTGTGCCGGCGTGGCGGCCGAGCCTGGGCTGTAGTGATGGTCAAATCCATTGCTGTTAGGGCTCTTTGGGGATGAGTTCAGTGTGGCTGCTACACTGGATGGGACAGTGTTGACAGCAAA
The DNA here is from genome assembly GCA_026262405.1 of Curvularia hawaiiensis. Lineage (NCBI taxonomy): Eukaryota > Fungi > Ascomycota > Dothideomycetes > Pleosporales > Pleosporaceae > Curvularia > Curvularia hawaiiensis. Next base: position 158,996 of record JAODYC010000036.1, read on the forward strand.
TGGGGTTGGCTCAGACTTGAGTATCGGCCATGGGTTTGGATTGTAGGTACTCTGGCTGACAAGATCATTGAAAAGGTAATCATTGCTCTGACTATACCCGGGACCGAATTGTTGCCAATCAAAAGGGGTCGAGTCGTCACTGAGAAGCCAGGCAGTAAAGGCCAAGGTCTCGACAGATGCAGCGCCCGATGGCTGGGGCTGACGATAGTTCATATCGTTTAAACTGGCCTGCGAAATTGTTAGTATCAGGTGGCTTCGATCTAGCAGCGACTTACTAGATTTGCCTGTTCCATAGCGACAGCGACACTGAGTTCAGTGGTATTGCGTGGAGCTAGACAGCCAAAAGCTTCTTCGGCCCAGGACAAGCTGTTCTGCTGCTCAAGGTTGTTGTTGACTGTTCTAGATCGCATGGCGGAGTATACAAGTAGCGTCTCTTATGGACAGCGGACAGGAAGATAATCTCCAACGCGGCAAAGCTACGGTGAATGCCTTACCAAAAGGTATCGAAGGACTGGCGGCTGGCAGTCAGTGTGACTGCGGGCGTGATTGTGGGCGTGACTGTGGGCGTGACTAGGGTTGCGAAGGGTTGAAACTGCGTCGAGGTACAGGGGCGCTTCTAGCATTCACTGCGTGCCATACGCTGATTCGCCGAGTGCAGGTGACCGCCTATCAGAGTCGGGCGGTGGGATTGCGGCTTTTGGGCAGTTTTGCCAAGGCCTGCGGAAGACAATTGATGATGTAATTCCTAGGCTTGCTCGTGTCAATGGTAGGCAGCAAATATACAGACAATAGCTGATGTGAATGTTGAATGTTAAGTGATGAAGAGGTGATTCTGGCGACTGATCTGTTATGATACAACACCACAGCCACGCGAGGTACCTAGTCGCCATGTGGCATTAGCTCGCCAGATTGAAAGTCGATGCGTAGACAGTGAATGGTGAAAGGTGGAGACTTGCCGGAAACGGCCACGCAATGACAGCGAAATCGGAGTGTGCGCAGATATGGCGTATAAACATAGACAAACACGTTAAAGTATGCCGTGGTGCGCCGTGACTCGTAGAGCGAGTCTCTTGGGCAGCAAGCAAAAGACAACACGCAGAAAAGGGCAGCTGAACCGTACACTGTCAAGACAGCGAGCAGAAACGAAGCCGAAGCCAGCCGATGAAACAGATCCAATTAGGTGGAAGCTCAGGTATAGAGTCAAAGCTGTGGTCGGCACATTTATACTGTGAGACAAGCCCAACCGGCCATGGCTGAAGCGATGAGACTCACGTTTGAAGTAGCTAGCATCCAGTTGCTAGACCCTGTGCCCATTTTCTTGTCATACTGCTGCGGGCGGAAAGACAAAGCCTGGGCTCCCGGGTCGATCCACCATGGTCTGTAGTCACGAAGCCATAGATCCTATACAGCAACATGGCCGGAAATCTGCAGCTGTCGATCAGGCTGTCAAATGAGCTGTACACATCTGACCAGCACACAGAGGCATTATTTGGAAGCAAGCGTAGTCTCGCTCAGAAAGCGGCACTGCCTCCCAATACACTGAGTGATCTCCGACGTGGCTAGCTGCGCGCGCAAATACTAACAGTCTTACAGAGCTGGTGGCCCAAACACCTTCGGCTCACGCTAGCTAAATCGACGAATACGACCGCTGAAACGTTGGATTGAGTCGAAAGCCGATTGCTCGGCAACTGAGCTGGCAGCAAATGTTCTACGTCGTCTTGTTTGGCTCATGCGTAGAAGCGAACGGTTCACTGCATGACATGGCTTGGCAACAAGCTATACTCTCGGCTGCACCAGTGAGAAGGCAGATGAGATACCATGATGCATGGAGATGCAGGTACGTAGGCCTTCTGATGCGATGGTGTACGCCGGGTTGGCGGGAGACCTTCACGTACAGGTCAAAGATATCGTCAACTGTGCCATGTGGTTACACAATGAGGATCGCAATCACTGCTCGATCGGCACAGCGGTTCCCACGGCAGCGGAAACTAGCCTTGATGATGACAGTTTCATGTTTCGATTTGTGGTTGGCCACAGGCGCGGAGGCCTGTACGCATTTCTATCAATACCCAGCACTCAGCCGGCGACGTGTCCTCAACCCTAGGCGAGCGCGGCCAGAAGACTAACGCGTGCGGACACCTCCTAACCTCCCGTCTCATTTGGAATCCCAACCCATCGGCAGACTGCAGTCTTGCAACTATCAGTGCCGGACATCACTGTGGTTGTACAGAACGTGTGAGACACGGCCATGACATGCTCGACACACTATGTCGGGTAGCGAGCGGCGCCACCTAGACAGGTTGTGGATACTTTATCTTGCATACGGTTATATGGGTCTGGAGAAGCTTGTACCCGCCCCCCTCAGCGGCGAACCGATCCATCTTTCAGCGGGAGAGGCGCGCAATGCCGGCAGCGCAGGATGCATAAGCTGTGCGAGGGCACAGAAGTCAAAGAGAAGTCGCATACACACAGGTGAGCAGGAGAGAATTTTTGAATGAAGAAAGAAAGACAGCAACAGTATCTTGAACGGTAGATGGCGCACTTGAGATGCCAAAAGACTTTGAAACTAATGTCGTAGGATTTTCTGGCTGCACATTGATCACGGCCCCCAATCCCATCTCGTACCTCTCGCATCACCTCCTACCGCGAACCCACTACGCATCGACCCATTCGCAAGCCTGCCGGCGTATACTCTTCATTACATCTTTGCCTTCGCACTGCCAGGCGGTAGAAGCTCGACATCTTTCCATGGCAACCCAAGGAACTCCCATAAATAATGAAACCTGTATCATATATCAGTCAGCATGCTCGGGGTTACTCGAGCGTTCATTCGCCATGTTCCGTAGCTCATAAGTTCCTTTGTGCACACTATGCTATCCTTGCCGAGGGCGGGATCTACTACTAGACGCGGTTATACCCGTTGCCGTCCAGCTCTCCCGTCTTCCACAAAGGAACATGCGAGGCGCTGTAAGGAGCCGAAACAACGAGGGGGCGTGCATTCCACTCACCTGTCACTGCCAAAGAAAGGCTCCTCCTTTCCTTGTGAATTTCGTACAAAGAACCATGGACAGCCGAATGCACCTCGATCGAGCGCCTCCTTGGTGTTGTCATTGAGGCGCTGCTTGTATGGCGCACTGCTTGCCTTTGCCATCACATCCCGGACTTGTTCTTCCTTCAGCCGTTGCTGAAGCACTTCGGTCAATATCTCCGGCGTGCTGACATCCTTCTGATTCTTCCACATAGCACTGAAGATGTCAAGGAAGATATTAACGAAATGTTCCGGATGTGCTTCCTTCACATAGCACAGAGCTCGCTGTGGCAGCAACGACAGAATTGGAAAGAATGACGGAACACTGATGTCAGACACACCAAAGTATTGTTTCGCTCGCTTGGTGTCATATTTGCTGTACTTTGCCTTTGCCTCGAGGGTCCAGGGGGGCTTGTTGCCTATGTCGCAGTGTCAGGATATATATGGCAAGTAAATATTGGACCTTGCAGATGTTGACACAGCGGGGATAGGGGAATCGTACCACTGCCGACATTGATGCCGCCTAGGAAGACGGGTACTACGCTATCAAGAACTAGTCAGCCATGCGCTCGCTGTGGATTCAAGACACGATGTCATTGGTCATGTTTGAAGCAAGTAGAATAAGGGGTGTGGAAGTGACACTGCAGGGCATCAATGACCCACTCACTCGATTTCAACATTGTGTGCTTTGAGGATTGCTCTGTTTCGTTCAAGATGCAGTAGAGCAAAGTACGAGTATGGAGACACTAATGCTATTAGCATGTGACACTGTATACTAACAACAACAAGGCCAAGGCGTACCGCAGTCCAGATAGCATGTAATTTTTCCTGACATCTTCGTGATTTCTGCGCTTCCTAGTGCCGACGAATCAAACAGATTCGCTATGAAGTGTCTCCAGTTGCGGACCTTATGAGCGTCGTTGGTTGCTGTGACGTGACCCTGGCAGTCTTGGCTGCCGAGGTCCACCAGAGCTTGTTATCAGTAATCACAACCTTTCTCCACTCAACCAAACGATGCGGATACCCCGGATTTATGCACGACGCGCAGCTAGCGTAGCAACAAACTAGTGTCATATAGGCGCCGAGGCTGATCTGGATAGAAACTGATTACTTTTCAGCAAGCTACTAACTTTATATGCTTATATCTTGCCAATGACACAAGCTTGATCTCTCCGTCTTCAGTAATGAGCACCAAGTATCGTAATAATGTCAGATAGAACCAAGCAAGTTGCGCTCATTGTTGGCGCGTCTCGAGGCATCGGCCGTCAGATCGCTATTGATCTTGCAAAAGACGGTTACGCAGGTAAGAAGCCAGCTACATTGAATTCTACCCGATATTAGAGTTGCGAACAAGCAAGCAATACAAAGACTCAAAGCACCAACTAACAACGATTCCAATCTCTCAGTCGTCGTAGCGGCAAAATCAACTTCGGACGCATCCGCTGCCTCACCCTTCCCACCAGACCCCAATTCCCCTGCCTCAACCATTTCCACCGTCGCACGTGAGATCCGCGAGGCGGGCGGCGAAGCCACCCCCATACCAGTCGACACACGGGACTACGCCAGCACACAAACGCTCGTAGCCTCCACTATCACCACCTATGGGCGTCTCGACGTGCTCGTCTACAACAGTGGCGCAATATGGTGGGCGTCGGTTGCCAAAACGCCCATGTCGCGCTTCCAATTAATGCAGCGCGTCAACGTCGAGGGCCTATATGGCGTCGTACAAGCCTGTCTCCCACATTTCCAGCAAAAGTCCAACCCCAGCAGTAAAGAAAGCACGGCCGAAAACGGAGACTACAAAGGCCGTATCATCATCGTCAGTCCCCCCATCTACTCGCGTTTCTTCCGCGGCAAAACCGCCTACGCCATCGGTAAAATCGGCATGTCTGTCCTCACCATGGGTCTCGCAATGGATTTTGTACGCGAAGCCAAATCCAACATGGCCGTTACCAGTCTCTGGCCTGCAACTGCCATCCAGAGCGCCGCGACGCAGAATCTTGCGCGCGAGGACGCACAGGAGCTGCGCACCGCGCACATTTTCTCTGATGCTGTGCGCGAGATTATCAAAGCGCCTGTGGAAGACGTCAATGGGAGGTTGTTGCTAGATGAGGATTTTCTGAGGGAGAGAGGGAAAACAGAGTTTGGGGGGTATAGTCTGGTAAAAGGAACAAGTCCGAGGAGGATCATGCCAAGGAAGTTTCCTGATCTGACGGTTGAGGAGCAGGATGATGAGGGGAGGAGGATGGATAGTACAGTTCTGAGGGAGAAGTCCAAGTTGTGAGGAGGGAGAGAGAAGATGGAGTGCTACAATCATACAAGGGTCTCTCTATCGTGCCCTTACTCCCTCTCTACTCATTCAAAATCAAAGCTATTGAAGAGAATTCCACTCCACGCTCGAGATACAACCTTCTTTGACCTAGGAAAATGACACATATACAGAGGAGAACAAACCACTTGACAATGACACCAAAAGCATGGAGAAAGGGTTTGAAATCAGAGAACATTATATTAACCTCATTTCCCCTATCCCATTATCACCATCCATTCTCGTCACTTCCCCCCCCCCCAAAAGCACCTCGAAAGTATGGTGATCAAGCACATATAATTCCCATTTCATTGCTCAACAAAAGACAAGCCATCAACTTCCCCTCCCCACAGTCCCTATACCCATCTCACCACCCGTATTACCCTCATAACCTCCCCCCCCCCATGCTGAATTAAAACGAGGTTAAAAGAAAAGAAATCGACATCATGCTTGCTTGCTTGCTTGCTATAAACATCCACGACGAAACGAGATTAGAAATCACAAAGAAACGCTACTAATACAGGGAATTCGATTTTGATCAATCAATCGATCAATCAACAGAAAGAAAACATGCATCGCATATGCAAAGAACCCCGTTCGCCGATATCAAGTACAGAGAAGGTAGCCTGCAGCAGTAGCAGCAGGACCACCACAGCCCAGAGGAGAGAGAGATATAAAGAAGAACATGCTCAATTAGTGAGGATCCTTTTTTTCCTTCGATGTGAGTGCGTGACAAAAACTTCTTTCATGTAGAGTAGAAGAAGACGAAAAACGGGTATATTTTGTAACGCGCGCGCGAGGATGAGGGAGGTGGGGTGACAGAGCATGTGGTCGTTTGTTGTGATCGGTGGATCTGGATCTGGATATAGAAACAAAACGTAAACGTCTAATGTGTGGGGATGCTTCGCTGGTAACACATGCATGCTAATATGCTGATTAATGTGCAGTGTGTGCGCCCAAAACACAAAAAAAGAAGAAAGAACCAAGGTTGCCATGCAAAAACCGATGGACGAGAAAAAAATTCCTCCCAGCAGGGAAACTGGTTACGCAAATCGCTCGTGTACAGAAGACGCAGGCCGCGGGAAGAGAGGAAAATGCGCTCCATGGGTCTCAGTCATCATTCTAGTATAGACGTCCTCGGCTGGCCTGGCTCGCTCGGCTGGGCGACGTCCGGCTTCTCTCGTCTTCCTCTGGCACATCGCTCAGCCTCGTTGGATGGTGGTGTCTCATACCGACCCATTCATCGCCGTAGCCATCTCCGCTATAGTCTGGCTGGTCCCCAGAAGTGACATAGCCATGGGAATGTGAGGCTCCGCTTGAAGTCGTGGCATAGCTACTCTGCGATGTGGCGGCTGTGCCGTAATGCTGCAGGTGCTCAAGCTCGCGCCGACGAGCGTCTTCTACATCGTAGTCATCTGACTCGGGCGACTGAAGCGACCGGAACGGAATGCGGCGACCTGAATCATCGCGGATGTAGTGGCCTCTGTCATCAAGAGCGAACTCTACTTCCGACTCTTCTGCCTGCGACGTGACATAGGACTGCTCATCCTCTGGCACTCCAGTTTCAGACTCCTGGTGCAGGTACGAGCCTGGCTGCTGATAGAACGCCTCAGGCTGCGACATGGCTGTTTGGGTGGGGGTCCTCTGGCCTTCCGACGTGTAGTAAGGATATTGCAAAGGCGCCGGGGCTAGCGTTGGATCTGCAGCAGAGCTGGTGCCACCAGGTCGAGAGGATCCTGCCGAAGCCGCGCCTGAGGGAACATAAGTGCCTTGAGACAAAGGCGCAGGCATATCGTGCTCCCGCTGGCCATGACGACCACCCTCGGTGAAGGGGTCCGTGTCAGTCGGGGACTGAGGACCTTCCTCGTACGAGTAATGCTGTTCAATGCCAGACCCACCGCTCTGTGTGCCGCCGTAGGTATCATCATGTCCCCTTCCTCCACGGCCCATGTTCTGCGCCATTGGGACCACCTGCACTCCACCGACCAGAGTGGGCTGGCCCTCCCTCAACGAGAACGTGCGGTCGCGCTCCTCTTGCTCCCGTCTCCCAAGCTCTTCCCAAGCTCGGCGGGCTTCTTCCTTGGAGATTTGCAATTCACGCTTCATCTCCGAGACGGCTCGCTCGGCATTCTTCTTCTCCGTGGTTACGCGCTCGAGGTTTGCCTCGGCCTCAAGACGCAACTCGCGCTCCGCGTTGATCTGATCTTGTAACTGGGCTTCCCTTTCCTGCGCCTTTTCCTGTTCCTGGCGATGCTCAAAGAACCATCTCTGGAACTTCCGCTCCGAAGACGCGCGTAGCCGCTGCAGCTCAACGACAGCATGGAAAAGGTTGGCACCGGCAGCCGAGAGATCGGTAATCTGTCGTGACAACTGCTGGGCCAACGGCTCCCTGCGAACTTCATCGGTGTTTTGTTCGAGTCGCCGTATCCAGTACGAGGTAAGCCCTTCCCAGTGCGACGAGAGAGTTTCCCAGCGTTCAAAAGCATGCGGAAAATTCGAGGTCGTAGACTCGCGAGCTTGTCCAGTAGTTGAGCCTGGTGCGGGTTGAGGACGCGCTTGCGCAGCCGCTGACGGCCCTGGCTGTGATGTACCTGGAGGGGCGGAAGGCCGTCGTGCATGACCCGAGCCAGCTGGTCTTCTGCCCGGTTCCGAGGTCGCTGGCACGCTAAGATTTGCCTGAGTAGGTCGAGATGACTGCTGGCTCTGTGTGGCAGCCCTAGGCCTAGACTGTGACGCGCCCGTAGGAACATCCTGGGGATCATTCATGATGTTTTGGGCCGGAATAGGCCTCTCGGGCTGACGTGGCACGCCCCCCGACGATGCCGGGTATTGTACGTACTGGTCACCGGGTCGTGGAGCTGCTTGCGGCTGCCTCTGGGTTCCGGCATCTGTTGTTGGTGCTCCAGCTACACCAGAAACAGCTTGCGCTCTTCTTTCCGCGCTGGCTCTCCTGCGCTCCTCCTCGGCGGCTTTCCTTTGTTCCTCGACTTCAGCCCGTTGGCGCCTAGCGTTCATGATCTGCGTAGGGGTACGTATGTTGGAGCGATCGACAGGCACGGGGCCACCAGTCGTACGGGCCCCGCCATTGGCAGCGCGCCCACCTGTCAAGTCGGACATGGGGGCGTTCTCTTCAATTAGATCCGGGGTGAATGGATGGGGGACGCGAAGGGCCTCTTCGAGCACGAAGCGTATTGCCGAAGCGGTACGTCGGCTGATGCGAAGGGCCGGGTGAGGTTCTGTGGAGTAAGGGCGAGGTGTTTGGAACCGAACGCGCTGTTGCTGCTGGTCCGGTTCGGCCGACCTGGCGCGCTCAAAGTTGGGTGTGCGGCGGAGGCTGTGGGCGACACTGCCGGTCGAGCTCGAGGCTCTCGAGCGATTGTGCTGCGTGCGATAGAAGGCTTCGGCTTGCTCCTGGCGTAGCTGGAGCGAGGTACGATATTCGGGAAAAGCTATTGGCGCGTTTCGGTCGTGGTCTCGTGAAGATGGGTCGTGAGATGGGGATATGTTTGCGGACGAGGGATGACTGGACGTCAGTGTGAAGCCAGGAACCTGCACGCGGGGGCTCAATTGCCCTTGCAGCGTCAAAGGGAGGCACCCGCCGGGTTGGAGCAGAGAGCTAGCGGCGGGCACTCGAGGGGGCACAAACTAAGCGGCGCAGAAGGGCTGCTTATAGCGGGAATGCACAAGGAGGTGGCTGCAGAGGGTGGGATTAGACACAGAGACTGGGGGGATTGCTAGGAGGAGCCATTGCTGGTACGCGGCGGGGATGAGTGCACGCGCGAAGTGCAGGGTGGTTGGGGGGGGGGAAGGTGAAGAAGGGCTGGGAGGTGGCTGGGACGTATCAAGAATGTCGAACTTACACCTCTCACCGACACTTGGACGAGACAGCGGATGCGCGCGACTAGACGAGCACGAATCGCAATGCGGTGCGCGCCCGTGTGTTGTCGCCAATATATCGTGTTTTCTGGTGTTAATGGGCGATGCCAACGTCACCGGGTTGGGAGCGAGCAAGACGTTCAGCCGCAGCGCTCGGAAGCGCGGCGCCCGGGCGAGAGCGATTCGAGTAAAACGAGTGACTGGAGGAACAGCAGCGGGAGTTCAAGTATGCATCGGAGGCGGGCGAGCGAGGGATTCGCGGGCCTTTTTGAGCGTGTAGTGGCTCGTCGCGGGCGCGAAGTGTCACTGGGGCGTGCAGCAGCAGGATGTAGTAGGAATGAATGGCCGAACAGCAGCAGCGGCAGAAGCAGCAGTAGAAGCAGATGCGGCCTTGGGCGGTGAAGAGGGACAGGTGGAGTCGCACAGAGGGGCGACTCGACTGCTACGAGAGGGTCGTCATGCCCGGACAGGCGTCGTGGAGCTTGGTGACGGCAACGATGGATTGCCAACTCATCGTGCTTTGGTGTGCTAAACCTGGCACGGGGGCACGGGGGCATGGGGCCATGGGGCGGTTCAGCCCAGCTACGTAGGTCGAGCGCGGAACGGAAGGCGGAACAACTAGCAGAGCGGCCGGCCCTCGAAAAGCAGGGAACAGCGCTCGGCTTACCTACACAGCCAGGGGCTTACACCTACCGACACACTCTTTTTGTGCTCTTTGCTGTCATGGGCGTGGTACTTGGTGGTCCTGGTCTTGTTACTGTCGTCGTCGTCGTCGTCGTCGTCGCTGCTGCTGCTGCGACTCCATCGCGCCTGCCCCCGCGCTCCCAGACGCGCCTGCCAGTCGGTGGCCCTCCGCCTGAGCAGGAAGGAGCGGCCCGCGCCCACCCAAACGAAACGTGACAACCATCGGCCTGTGCTCCACCATCTCCTCCTGTGCTACTTCGTATATCCATCTAACGGCGACTACACTTCGCTGCGCCGCACGCTCCATCGCTACACTGCCTGCAGCCATGCCATGCCGGCTCCTGTAGCTTGCATGTGTGCCTGTCCCACGAGCCGGCCCACCATACTAGCTGCCTAGCTCCAATACAGTAAAGTGGCCCCTAAGCTCAACTACATCACTTGCTATCACGGCTTGGGGGGTATGTTTGAGACGCGTCGAACACAGCCTTAGCCTTGACCATGTGCGCAAGGAACGTCTGCCAATCCCTTGAGTCATCAATTTGCCTCGGGCTTTAGATACATCCCCAGCACAGTTCCCCATGCCATGATACCATTCCCCCATTTTCATCTGCGAAGCACCCTTCCACCTTGAAAATCCCACCCATACGTCGTGGTATCGTGAATCCTTCACCCTCTCATCGACACCAAAGTCCAGTCCCACCAGGTAGTTGGTCCTAGCAGAGTAGAGTAGGAGCCAATGGAAGGGCATCCACTGCCGTTGCCAGCAAGCCCCGTCCACGTCTCCTCACTCCCCAGTGTTAGCTCTGTGGCGGAAATCATGCTTGAACGCGACCAGAATAAACTCCAAGTAACAACGCAGTATCAAAGTCAAGCAGCATCGCCAAAATCAGAACGCGAACCAGAAAGCCAATCCAGTGATCGCCTTACCTTATGCTTGAAGTTATCGCTCTTGGACGTGGTGTTGCCAGCAGTTGCCATGCCCTTGGATCCCTCGCTTGCCTTGTCCGCGCCTGTGTCAATATCGACAGGGCTCACATTGTCGAAGCTGCTGTCATTAGACATCCTCGACTCCATCGTGCTCGCCGTGTTGACCAGGATCAAGCTTGCTGTCATCGAATAGGGACTACCGTAGGCAGCAGAGCCGTCAACTGTAGCCAGCTCGGGATACTCCGAAGGTGCCACATCGTCAGCCGCCTCAGTGCCATCCGAGCCGTCACCCGTCGCCATGTCAGGGAAGTCCGAGGAGCTTGCATCCGCAGCCGGTTCAGTAATCTCAGAGCCACAGACGGAAATATTCGAAGCCATGCTCATTGCTTTCTCCACAGGTTCCATGTTCTCGAGAGCCGTCCTCAGGTCTTTTAACTCAAGTGACTCCTGGGTCAAAGGCATCGGCTGAGGCGACAATGGTTCATGGACTGGGGTCGAAAGGCCAGTCTTCTGAGAGACAACATTTCCGTGGTCGTCACGCTGGTCGCCGTTGTCGTCGAACACTCCGGTCCAGGTGGGCCACTGAATGAGGCAGTGTGAAGGGGCATAGTTGACAACCTGGCTCCAGCGATTATGGGGAGTCAATGGCGTGATTGGGGCGCGCAGGCCGCTGTCGATACAGTCGTCGCCACATGTCAGCAGAACAAGGCGGGAAAGCTCGTGCTCGAAAGGGAGGTAGTCGACAACGAAGCCGTTGAGCTTAAGGCACCTAACAAGCACGTTGAGTACGCCCTCACACGGCTTCTGTAGACAAGAAGGTGACTTACCAGAGCGGAAGTGGCCTCGCTTCCTCTAGACCTGCGGCAATGCGTGCCCTGCGCATGCAAAAAGCGTCAAGATACTCGCCCGTGCCAAAGGAATGGTGCAAGACACCTTTTCCCTCAATGCCCCTTTGGATTGCGTGAGCCTTTGATCAGACAGCAACAAGCCAGAGCTGTTTAGGAGAGTGTCAACTTACTTGTACTCACTCTGGTTTGAGTGTTGCTTTGGAACCGTCAAGCCAACGACATCCACAGCTTTGCGCCAGTGATCCATGCGAACGATCGGTTCAGCAGCCATCTGCAGGTCAACAACGCGCATGCCGCCCTCGGAAACGTTCCTATAAGCTGTCTCCCAGACAACAGCCTGCATGGAGTCATGCATATTGAACAGACGAAGTTCCTCAAGCTCGGTTTGCTGAACAAGAGGCTTCATTTCCTTGGGAGCAATGTACGACTTGTACTCGAGATTGCCATCACGCTCGATGCGGATCGGCTGGCCAAGGTCGAGGACGAGCTTCGTCATGTTGGTGGGAAGCGTATCCCAGATCTTACCCATGAAAGGAATTGCCGCGATCCAGCTGTGTCTCCTGTTAAAACAAAATGGTTCAGAGAAAGAAATGAGAACTTACGTCAATTCCTTGAGCGCAGGCATCAACTTGATCAGATTCGCGATCTTGTTGACTGCTTCGCACCACTCCTGCTCCAACTCGGTCTTGCCGCCGCCGAGCTTCTTCATAGTCAGTACCCTAGTTTACTTCCACGCTTCCTCCTGGAAGAGAAAAGAAGACAGTGCAAAATCAATACTTACCTTGTGCGTAGACTGGCTTATGGCCTCAGAGTCCTCCGTCTTGGTGCCATCGTCGCACGTAGTGTTCCAATCGCCAATGACGTAGAGCTTGGTGAAGGGCTCAGGGAAATCGCCGCCATGGACGACGTGCTCATATAGAATCTCGGTGACATGCTTGTAGGACCTGATGGGGTTGCCCTTTTGGTCGTGACCGACATCGAGGACAAAGCAATCGCTGGTGGGGCGGTCGGCTTCGAGAGCCTTCCGGAGTGAATACATACCCAAGTTCTCCTTGAGGTCATCCATGGTCGTGGCTGGTCTCAGTGTTGCTGTTTCGTTTTTCGATACAGCAGGTGGTGTTGGTGGGCAAATGGTGGTTGGATCGAGGTGAGCTTTTAGGGTGGGCTCGAGGCTAGTGAGACTGAAAGCGTAGGTGACGGCGGATTCGATTGCGGTATCGGTGAAGGGTGACCGGAGAGTTATGCGTGTTTGCTCTGCTGCTGGGAAGGCGCTCACCGTGAGCCGCAGCACAAACAATGACGTGAGCCCCGTTTGCAGAACGTGGCCCTTCGCCGCTTCATGCTTGCCACGTGCGGCAGACGACACTGCAGTAATTAGCTCTAGTTTGATCAAAATACATGGCATAAGGTCCACAGCGCCAAAAGGACGTACAAGATGTGTGGTGTGGGTGCAATCCCAAATCCTTGGCGTCCCTGAACACTGAGTGAGTGCACTGCCAATGCAGACTTTGGCCATGTATAGTAGAAAAATATTAAGAGACTATGTTGATTTGAGTATATCGCTTTACATTCATGCAGGTGATGCTCTTTTTCTCCGAGGCCCGTTTTCGCTCAATTTCGCCGCAAACACTGTTATATAATACACAAATACTACTAGCTGAACCATCAGTCCAAACGAATATGCTCAACCCAAACCAACCACTACAGACTTTCTTCGTCATTAGAATGCAGACACTACACTACGAGTCCCTCCTCCTCCTTGGTGGAGAGCTGGAATCCCTCCTACGTCTCGGTGGTGGACTCCTACTGTCGTCTCTCGCCCTACCTTTACCTTTGGACGGCGGTGGGCTGCTTGACGCACGCCTGCGTCTAGGAGGCGGTGTGCTAGAATCTCTCCTATGCCTTGGGGGTGGACTCGCGCTATCGTCTCTTGCTTTCCCTTTGCCCTTTGACGGTGGAGGGCTGCTTGAATCGCGTCTGCGTTTTGATACCGGAGATGGCGATCGTGAAGGAGACGACGAATACCTTCGACGGCGCGGAGGTGGAGAGCGAGACGGGGAGTACGAGGGGCTTCGTCCACCACGCGCGGATTTAGATTTCGGTGGTGGGGAGCGTGATACTGAGTATGAAGGGCTGCGGCCACGACGACGAGGCGCTGGTGAACGGGAGCGGGAACGAGAAAGGGAGGATGAATAGGAGCGCTTGCTCTTGAGTTTACGTGGTGTAGGGGAGCGGGAGCGGGAGCGGGATGCAGAACTGTAACTGGCACTCCGACCACGACCGCCACGCTTGCGGTCGGGTGTGGGGCTGCGTGTGTAAGATCTACCTCGCGAACTGGATCTTGAATCTCGCCTTCTGCGGACAGGGCTTCGCGATCGAGAGTAGCTGCTCGAAGTGTAGCTTGACCGCGATGAGACACTTCGGTCGTCGCCCGAATCACTCTCCGGCTCGGGCAGTGGTTTCGGCTTAGGCGCGTTGTTCTTGAGCCAGTCACGCATACCCTCTGTGAGTACACCCATGCCAATGGCAGTGAAGAAGTTGATCGAGAAGCGTGTCTTGCTCTGGTCGTCTGCATCTGTTGGGAAAATGCCGCTAAGGCTGTCCTGGAGCATAGGGTCCTTGAAGCGCTCAACCACCGCCTTCTGACCAAGCGAGGCTAAAAGCTCCTCAAACAGAATCTTGACAAAGATACGGGAACTAGAGGTGGTGTCCTCTTCCGTCATCTTGACTACTTGGAAAACATGCCAGCCGATACCGTCGGATGCTAGCAAGTGGGCGAAGAACTGAGCGATGATGCGCAGGCGGTTCGTCTCAAAACGATGGATCGTCTCGTAGTAATGTGCGAATGCATCCTCAAACAGGTCCGTCCACATCCTGTTCAGTTTGCAGAATCGCTCTCCAATCATGCCGTAGAACTTCTCGTATGTCCTCTCCTGGCTAGCACACTCCACAATCATGGTCGTGAGCTCGTTCTCTAGACCCTGTGGTAAGTTGATTCGCATGAGCTTGTGCACACACTCCTCGAAACCACCACTGCTCTTGATGGTCAAGTAGATTGTTCGGCGCAGGTTGACAAGGTCCGCATTGGTCTGATCCTTGACGTCCATTGCCTTCACCTCTTCGTCCTCCTCATCTTCCGAAGATGCATCCGTATATCCATCGTCATCACTGCCCTCCTCTTCACCAAGAATTTCTGCCTTGATCTTTGCGTACTCCTCCTCATGAGCTTCATAATCGGGATCGAACTTGAAAATGTTCAAGCCATCCTCGACCTTAACGTCATCCTCAAGAGTATGGTTGTGCGTGATTTGGTCCTCCTCTTCAATAAGATCCAGCTCTTCTCTTACAACCGGGTTATCCTTGTACTTTGTGCGCCGGACCTCGAAGAGTACCTCAATCATGTATTGCGTGCGCTTGTCAATGTCGGCTTCGTGCAGGATGTTGCGCATCTGGTCGAAGATGGCGTTGGCAATCGCCGGCTTCATTTCATCGAGGAAAGCGCCGACCTCTTTCATTATGCCGACCGCAATTTCGACGGAATCGTCAGATGGCTTGTTGAGCAGGAGCAACAGGATTTCGGCGATCAGGATCTCGTGGACGACCTGCGTATTGACGAGATGCGAAAGGAACATGGTGCTTGATAGCGCAACCGCCTTGTCGTTCCTCCTGAATCCCTTCCTGAACTGTACAATCAAGCGGCGGACCAGCAAATCGCCGACCTGAGGTAGCTTCGTATTCACAATAGCTACCATGGTTGCGTAGATGGGAGTAAAGGGCAAACTCGCAGCCTGTGCCTTCATAATGGCTCGACAAAACAGGCCACGTCCACGCACCAAGTTCTCGGAAAACAGCTCGGGAACTATCATCTTGATATTGGCCGTGTTCGTCTTGTTGATCAGACCTTGGATCGACTTCTTCAACGCCTCCCATGCCATGCGCTGAAACTCTGCACTCTTTTTGTCGGTAATCGACTTCTGCATCTCGCGCAGTCGGGCAGGTGGGATGTACGCGCCTCCAGCACGTGTCTTGGAGTCGTCGATAGGCAGCTTCCTGTTCGCGCTGAAGGCATTTTGGAAGAGCTTCAATCGCGAATCGTCTTCGGGAAGGTCGTCGGCAGTAGGTTTCGGTGCCGGGCGACGGCTGGCTCCTCCGCTGCGATGGTCATCCTCCTCGTCTCTCCGGCTTCTCTTGGATGGCCCAGAACTAGGTCCATCGTACGGGGAACGCTCGCGTTTGCGCGGAACATCATGCGCATCGACCTCGGGCTCCGGGGAGGGCAGTCGAACGGCAGATGCGACCTCCATCTTCGCTGAGTGAGAGGGTCGCGAGTGCGGGGAGGAAAGGGAAGATGGCAGAGGTGTCCGGTGGAGGCGTGTAAAGTGACGCGCTTCGCAAAAGTTTAGTGTCCCAGCCCGCTCAGCAATGCAGCTGCGGCGGCCAACGGACCGCGGTTTCGCCGACAGGGGTCTAGGCTTGGCGCGTCTCTCAGAGAGGGAGCGAGGAAGGGGACAGCGAGATGGCTGTCATTACCAAGTCACCCTTAATTGATTCATTCGTTTCTTACTTCCACAAAACTTCGCAATGGTATGGATTCGGATGTACACGATACAACGATGAGAACTAACACCGCAAAGGCCGATCGTCTCGTAGGTTTCAGCATGCTCGTCGCAGCGACTGTCGTCTTCGTCTACTACACCGTCTGGACACTGTTCATGGTACGATGATCACTTGACAATTTCCACACTGCCCATTTGTACTAAACAATCGCAGCCTTTTGTTGACGACGACCACATTCTCCATTCTCTCTTCCTCCCTCGCGTCTGGGCCATCCGCATCCCCGTCATCCTCCTTATTCTCGGTACCACCGTCGTCGGCAGTTTCCTCTCGGTAGTCATGATCAAGAGCAATCGCAAGAAGGCGCTCAAAGCCCAGCAGAAGAAGGCCTCGTAAACGACAGCACGTGCTGGACATGGACTTGGCCTATGAGGAGTGGGATGAAACCCGTCATTGGCACAAGGAGTCCGGGTGCAACGCTGCAGAGTCGTTACTGGGACTGGGAGATGACAATGTAATGGTGATGCCTGGTCACAGTGTGTTTGGAATGGCTCAAAACTAGCGCAGGCCACTGAAGAGACTCCACTCTGTTCCAAAGACAAGCAGTACCTTTTTGTTCGACTCTCTATTTTTTCATATTCCACCTACATAATATTGCAATTCTCCTCAGTGATGACAATTGCCTCGTTGCCATCTCCTTCCTCTCCGCCACCGGCAGCCTGACCCCTGGCAATATGTCTTGCCAGCTGCGCAAACACAGCCTGGCTGATGAAGTAATCGTCTCTTCCACCCTTGCGGTCCATGTCATTCTGGCTGGTGATCTGATAACTCTGATGCATTCTACGACGACTTGAAAGGCCACCAGGTTCAACCTCGTCATCACTATCGCTGGGAGTCTCGACTGCAGGCTCCGTTTCGGTCTCAGCTGAGGGTTCGGTACTAACAGCGCGGCCACGGCGACCCCATCGGATACTAGAGAAGGAGGCGGGATCTGCGGAGTGCACGCCTACGCCTTTTCGAGCGTTGCGTTGCAGATGAGCATCCGGTGAGAATATCTTCACAGTGTGGTCAATTCCCGATACCGCCATGAGCGGCTCATAGGGATGGCCTAGGTCCGTCAGCTGCGCATTCAGTCGTGTATAAATTGACAACATACCTTGGACGACATTCACCACCTCCCCATCTCCTTCCAGAATGTTGAGAAGCTGCGCTGTCTTGCGGTCCCAGATGAAAACATGACCTGAATCGCTCCCACTTACGACATATTCATCGTTGAGGCCAAAATAGTTGACGTCTTTTACTGTTTTGACATTACAATGTCCTGTGTAGACACGGGTATGAGGTGCACATGGCACATCACGTTCGACCTTCCATCGTTTATAGCGACTCCGACCAAAGTCCGTACGCCATAGCATATGTCCACTTCGTGTCCGTCGTAGTCCCTCGCCGTCTTCGTCCTCAGTACTATCCTCATCGTCGTCTAGTTCATCATCAGAGTCTACATCCCCGTCACTCTCTTCTTCTTCTTCGTCCTCGTTATCATTGTCATCATGGTTTTGCTCTTCTTCCCGTTCCTCATTTTCCTCAGTATTGGCAAGGATAGTAGATCTTGATCTCGTTGGAGTAGCAGAGCTTGGAGAACCGTCTTCCTGCTCATCTGTCTCTGTTGACGTGCTAATTAGTTCTGCATCACGGACAGGACCTTCGTCGAGCAGCGGGTCGATATCTGTTTGCCTTGCTCTCAACTCCCTTTCCTCGGCTCTGATCTGTTTGTCTGAGATGCCACGGCCGCCATAAGCGCGATCCACAAAAGCAAAGTTGATATCTTTCGAGGCGTTGAGGAGCACACCTCTTCCGACTTGATAAGCCCATCTTCTCCTTGCTTCACTTCGTGATTGTGTGGGCTCATCGGGGGATTCTCCTTCTGTCTCAGGTGCATCTGTGCCAGTTAAATCCGCAAAAGGTATTTGCAGCGCATGACCAAACGCGTCGACCGCTTCAATCTCAGAAGCGAAAAGAACCCGAGTGGCATCAGTCTCGAACTTGGAAGCATCGGGATTGACGATATGGTCATCACCTGCAAGATTCATCAGGTATGGAATCAAGCGCTCTTGCAAAGCATCCATATCTGACCCATGTGGAAGGGGTAGACGAGCATTGCTGCTCCGTCCTGAAAAGCCCTCAACTACTGCGCCCGGACCACTGTCAAGCCACAGCAGAATGGCTTTCAAGAAGTCGTACCCGAATTGTTCGTGTCGAGGCAATTCCCTTTCCCGTGGTGCTGGCTGGATCGACGCGAAGTATTGCGCAATCAAGGCGTCCGAGCTAGACCCAGTCAACAGCTGCCCACCCAACACTCGCGCCAATGTTCCGGCTGCCTGCACAAACCGACGCGCAGCTGCTCGGCTGTCACGAAGCTTGTTCTGCACTGCAACGTCGACAGGATCCGGGTCGATTGGGTAACCCCATGTCCGATCGATGTCATCCATATCAGCCAGTATCGAATTGGCCAATCCTAGGATGGATGTAAAGGCCAAATGCAAGCCGGACTCTCCGAGTTCACTGAGATCGAAAATACTCTTTGCTATTTTGATGGTTGTTCTTGCGATGCGGTAATGATCACTTGATCGCAAATCGTTTAATTCCTCCTGAGTCATTCGACTTTCAGCAGGCGCTTGTATGCGAATATCTTCGCTTTGTCCATTGCCATAGGTGACACGTAACGCAAGGTCATCTTCTGTACTTTCAGTTCGTGGTCTAGATCCCGCCCTCTCAGCAGCTTCATCGGAAAAGACACTCGACTTTGGCCGCTTGCGTTTCCTGTTCGCGTCTTTGACTCGACGACCAGATCCGCTGTCCGATGCCTTTGTTGGTGTAGCATTTTCTCTCGCGTCCGGAGCTCTTAGAATGTCGAAACTGTAGATGTGGTCTTGGGACCAGCTCACGATGAGCTCATTTGGCTGAGCGTCACTTATCTTACATGAGGTGATGTGACCGCTGTCGCTCCTGCTCATACGTTGTTTTCCATTCGGTGCAAACTTCTTAACGCATTGTGTAGCCTTCCCTAAAAGCTCATCATCGTTTTCGTTCCAACTTGCTGGTGTAGAAAGTCTGGATCCACGCTCGCGGTTCAAGTCTCGGCCAAGCATGCGTCGATCATGCAGGAAGCAATGAAGATGCGCACCACCGAGTGCAATGTAGTGAGGCTGGCTAGGAGAGCAAGAGACTGTGTTGAGGTCTAATCCATATCGGCTGTATGAAATGAGCGGAGGCGGGATGTCGTCTGATGTATCCGGGTCCCTCGCCCAGGACGGAATCATGCTGTCTCGAGGCGGTGGGTATGCCCTGGCTGGCTGCCGTATGTCCCACTGCCGAACATCGCCATCGTTTGAGCATGTCATGAAATAGAACGGGTTGTCCTCGGTAACGATTCTCTTTACAGTATCCGTGTGACAACGGAATGCCTTAGCATTTGTGTCTGCCTCAGTAAGTGTCACTCGGTTCCGTGTTGTGCCCGAACTTGATGTATTGCCTGCTCTAGACGTAGATCGGAAGGCTGAATGGCCTGAATGCTCAATGTCGAATATCCTCACATCGTCTGTCGCGCTAACGATGGTACGATCGCCTGAGTAGGGCATGAACTTGACGGAGAAGATGTTGGAGCGATGTCCCGTCATAATCGACGTAGTGAGGTTGAACTGCTCGGTCGAAGATTCAGGATGATAGGCATGGATATTGATACGGTGGTCGTCAGAGCCGGTGGCCAGGAGGCGGCCAGATTTCGACCAGCTAACAATATCAGGTACTGCTCTGTAAAAGTGATGCATGATAGTGCCTTACCTGAGGGCGTTGACGCATCCATTGTGGCCTTCCAGCTCGTTCACGATGTCAAGATCGTCAATCCACTTGCGGTCGCCGTATATCGAGCGGATGTCGGAGCATTTGTTGCGCTGTTCACCAACCTCCCGCTTGAGCAGGCGATCGTAGATTGTGTACTTCATGTCGGGCGGCGTCGAAGCTTGCCTGCAGCTACAGCTGCCAAGTGGAAGGCAACTTCAGAAAGTAGCGGAGAGGCGGACAGAACACAGGTGGGGCTTTCTAGCAACGGCTACGCGAACGTGAGTATGATTGGCAAGGTTCAGTCAGGCGGAACAAGATGTAAATTTGACGGCTTATGTGTGAGCATCTCGGCGCCCTCACAGTAGAGTTTGGGGGCGTGGTCAAAGGCGGCGGCGCGTTGCAAG
>JAODYC010000036.1:179514-212163 GCA_026262405.1 Curvularia hawaiiensis
GGTCTCCCGCGGTCTGTCATGACCAATGAACACCGACACACCTAGAGACTTGCGCAGTGACAATGCAACCCATGCATATATCCCAGCCTTGCATGCAGCCATCGACATGTCTTGCTAGGTTGCGCGTGCTCTTGGTCGGTCTCGATTAAGCAATTCGTCTGTTCACGCCACACCTCATCAGGACACGAGATATCACGACACAGGTATGACTCAGCAATGACCTTGTTTCGATCGTATTTTAGACGCAAATCCTTATTTATTCATATATTGAGAACCATATACACTACAACACAGTCCACCACTCTGAAAGAAAAGACTTATACAGTCAAAAGGGTTTACATAACAAGAACGGCACCAACAGCTCCAACGAGCATCATGAAGCCAACACCAGCGCGACTGGCTGCGCCCTCAAACTCCGATGGCACGAAGGCGGATGGCACGGTGGGCTTGCCAGTGCCAGTGGGCATAGGAACGTAAACGCTGGTAGCGTTCTTGGCAGGGCCAGCGGGGACGTGGGGAACGCCAGCCGATGGGTAAGGGGCGGGAGTGTAAGCGGGAATGGAAACCGTGCTGAGAGTGACGTGCATGGTGCTGGTAACTTCATGCTCCACAGGCTTCTTAGGGTATTCGCCGATGGGCTGAGAGGGGTACTCAACAGCAGGCGAAGAAGACACAGGGTAAGCAGCAGAGGGCACAGCTGAGTATGCTGGGTGCTCAGGAGCAACGGGGTAGGCAGCCTTGGAAGCCTCAGGAACAGCTGGGTACGCAGGCTTGCCAGATGCAATTGGCGAAGCAGGGTACTCGGCAGGGTATGCGACTGAGGGAGCAGCTGGGTACTCGGCTGGGTAAGCAACCGAAGGAACGGCAGGGTGCTCAGCAGGGTAGGCAACCGAAGGAACAGCAGATGGGTACACGGATACACCAGTGGCAGTCGCGATAGGCTTGGTGATCGTGACAGTAACAGTGCTGGCAGTGTATACGCTAGTGGTCCATCCCTCAGGGACATCGGTAGTGCCGGTGGGTTTCGCGCACTTGGTGCAAACCGTCGCAACGTAAGTGGTAGTGACCGTGGTCAGGCCGGTAGGGCAAACGTCGACGTAGGTGGCTTTGACAAGTCAGTATGTATATACCTGGACATGGATGTTGTTTCGAACTTACTGGTGACAACGCTGGTGGTAGAGCCAGCAGGAACGGTCGGGTACACGGAGTGCTCAGGCTTCTTAGTGAAAGAAGGAACGCTGTCGTAGCCAGTGCTGGACGCAACTGGGTACTCGCCATAGCCCTTGGAGCTCTCAGTTGGGTACACTGGGTACTCAACAGAAGACTTCTCGGATGGGTAAGGCATAGCAGATGAAGCTTCAGGGGTGGTGACGGGGTACACATCAGAGCTTGAGTTAGCACCAGTAGGATAGGCGCCGCTCGAAGTGGTGCACGAGGAAGAGATCTCGCTGTTTGAGGGAACGACGGAGCTGCTGCTGACGATCTCAGATGCCGAGACGGTAGCAACCGAAGAAGACTCGATGGTGCTGCTGACAGTGGCGACAGAGCTGGATGGGTAGACCTCGGGGGTGGAAGATGGTGCCACACTGCTGGAAGCGGGATACTCGGAAGGCATCACACTGGACGAAACCTCGACGCTGGACGCAGGGTAGCTCGAAGGGAGGGGCGAGGGGGTGACGTCGATGCTGGAGACAGGAGCGCTGGAAGGCTGGACGCTGGACGAGATCTGGGCGCTGGAAGCGGGATAGCTGGATGGCATGACGCTGGAGGAGACATGGGCACTCGAGGCAGGGTAGCTGGAAGGTGCGACCGAAGGGGTAACATGGATGCTGGAAGAAACGGGAGTGCTAGAAGGCAGCACACTGGACGAAATATGGATGCTGGAGATTGGAGTGCTCGAGGGCAGGACGCTGGAAGACACGATAGGGCGGTAGTTGTCCCGGAAAGTACCCTCAACAGCATACTTCATCCAGGCTCCGTAAGGCCGGTCGTAAGCCTGGTTATTCTTAGAGACAGTAGCCTCCCAAAGCATAACACCGCCAAAGATGCTTTCTCCCTTGTATTTTTCGACCAGGGTGTTGGCGTCCTCTGGAGTCAGGTAATGATCTTTGTGGGTGGGAAGACCATCTGGGCCGGCGGCCAAACCAAGGTAAAGCTTGATCGCGGGGTTCTTCGAGTTCGCCTTGAGCCAGGATACCCACGTGTCGAAAGTAAAGGTGCTTTCAGCTTTGTTCTTGATATCCTGGACAGCCTTGGCAGCAGAGCAGGTCCAGGTGTTGTAGAACTGGGTGAAGAGGAAATCGAAAGGAACCTCCTTGAGAGCCTGAAAGATCCTCGCATCTGGGACAACACACTGAGGAGCACCGGAGAGAAGCATGTTGGAATGAGCCTTGACATACTTGCCGAAGACATCGTAGTTCTTCCAGAGGTCGTCGGCAGTAGGCACCGCCCAGTCAGCGGCTTCGAGGTCGAGATCGAAACCATCGACTACTGCATCGCCGAAAGGGCGCGGCTTTCCAGCGGCTTTCCACTCAGCGGTAAGCGGACCATAAGCTCCAATCAGGAACTCAGCAAACCAGTTTGCGACCTTATCTGAGGGCAGATAGTAGTCCACTGGGTAGCCACCGCCAAGGGAGAGCATGACCTTCTTGCCATTGCTCTGGCAAGTCTTGATGGCGTCGCCAACGCCTGGGCATGAGCTGAGGAGCGCACTGGGCTTCCTGGTAGTGGGATCCAAGTAAGTCGCATCACCGCAAGCATTTGCATGGTTGGTTCCAGGATATTCGCCTACGTTCTTGGGGAACTTGTTCACAACTAGAAAGACCAGCAAATCAGCAGTGTTCTTGAATGGGTAGGTCGAGTCCGTAAGATGCAAACGTCCCAGCATGGGATGAAGGTGTACCGTCGGCTCGACTCCACGCGCCATGTTTGATGTTGCTCATATTAACTTACATCCAATGTTGACAATGTCAATGTTGGGGTCCTCGCAGACCTCCAACAACGGGATCTGGTAGCTTCCCTGTCCCCAGTACATGGCGACATTGGTCTTGGCATTACCATCGAACTTGGCTGAAGTTGTAGACGCAAGAAGCCCAGCAGCAAAAGCAGCACGAGCGAATAGCGAAGGAGCCATGATTACAGTATTAACGGGATAAAAAAACCGACACGTGATTTGATAATGATAGGACGGCCAAAGGCCAGTAAAGATCGTGATGAGCGAAACTCAACGAAAGGACGCAAGCAACAATGCTGCAATTAGGATCGAGACTCGAAAGAGAGCGACGTGAGGAGTCACTAGAAGGCAGGGCAACTCACGATGTAAAAAGAGACATGGGAGATTGCATTCTTTCCACGCTTGGCCCCGTAGTGGGGTGCCTCATGGGCGGCTAGTCACTGAACTGCGCCGTACACCAGCAGGCAACCATGCCATTGTGCAGGACGAGGACGGCAAACATGATGGAGCTGCTGCAGGAACAAGAACAAGGCTTTCGAGATGCTGTATCATTGGTGAGGAGACCAAGACACTAACTGATTCGAGCCTGGCATAGTGTACGGCGTCCAAGAGTGTGGCCCTTCGGCCAGCGCTAAGTTTAAAAATGGCTTGATTCTGGGACCCTGACATACGATGCTTTGCTCTGGACTGCCGACCGGTGAATGGGTCGCTTCGAAGCATCGAAACCATCAATTTCGGCTAAAGCAGTGTGCTCCTTCGAGTGCAGACAGAAGGACGCAGAAGACGCCACGACGGGGCAACCGGTCCAGTGTTCCGGCCGTGGCGCTCATCATCTATCTACATATATGTAGGACGGGAGCCGAACACGAATCCAACATGCTGTCTTTTCGATCATATCACGACGAATGCTGAACCACTGTGGTTGGATAGCCGACTCAGCATACTGGAAAGACCTCCCGGATGTGTTGTGGTCAGAGGAAAAAGAATGGGGCCGCGGTGGCTGCCTGACAGCGCTGCGGGTTGGTGAACAGTGGAAGCGGATGGTTTCGTCCTAATGCAGGAACGAGACCGAGGAAGGTGGTGTTGGAATGTGATCTAAGAGGCGTCGGCTACAGCTTTTGGCGATGCCAAGTCAGGGGCACCCGGCGTCAACCATTCCCTTTCCAGCCAGGCGCGTCTCGACCTGACTTTTCTATCTCCCCTTGAGACAATTTCCTTCTTTGCCGCCTTGGCACCCTTTACTGACAACGGGCGAAGAAGATCCTTCATGCCGAGGCGCGTCTATTCGCGCGTCGTTGCTGGTTTACCGAGCGTGCTCCCCGTACCATATGACCTTTGATCGCATTCCTTGTCATCAGCACATATTTGGTGTAGTGAGCCTGACTACACGCTAGCATCGTCTGCATTAGACTCGTGGAAAAGAGCAATTTGCCGTTCTTGCGACTCAGACCCGGCCAACGCCACGATCCGCACCAACACGTCCAAACTCCAGTCCAGGCGGCACCGGGAACTACGCCGCATTTACGGAGAACGGCCATTACTCTATCCCGTGAGAGTACGCGATTCATTTGCGCCGCCAGCATTGTGCAATATCAGGGACAGGACGGAGTGGGTGGCCTCAGTTTGCCTCTCATGATGCTGCGCGGCTATGTCAGATGTGTAACTTCGAATGATCTACGCATGTTATGTGGACGCAGTTGCCGATCGTTGCCTCGCTGAATAGCATCCTGACAATGATGGACGTGGATGCAAGGCCGCGGTGCGATTGCCGCGAACTTGAGCGCTTAGGCCCGCTGCCGAAATTCCCTGTCGCTGTTCGTCGATCCTTATCTGGATCGATCAACACGATACGCTCCGACCACCCAAGCCTTGCACCACCTAAAGCTTATGAGCAGAGTTTTCAGTGCAAGTGGAGAGTATGGCCACATCACGAATCCACACGTATAATGATACGTGTTGTGCATGATAGTACAAGTCACTATGTTGTGAGACTGGAGTCCTCAGTGGGAGACACTAGCATAGTAGACTGTTCACGCATTACTCTCCTATCTATATACCAACCTATCTAATTACAATTGAATATGAACCATTGAGAATCCCCTAAAAAATTACTCATATATCCGCTAAACCTAAGAGACAGCGAACTTGCTTCGCTCTCGCAGCCTCTTACCAAACATATACAATGCGATAATACCGATCGAACAAAGGACCATACATCCTGCCAGCAAACTCACTCCTCCATCAATTCCGATGCCCTCGAACATGGGTCGGGCAAAGAGGATAGCAGCGAAGGCGAAAGCACTTCGGCTCAGACTGTTCGCGCTGAAGATACTTGCTGCATATCGTGGATAGATGTTGGGAATATAAAGCAGGACGCACTGAGCGATGAAGTAAATTCCAAAGACAGTGAGTCCGAGGCCAATCGTGGGTACGATCCAATGGACAGAAGGTCTCGATGCCCAGGCGAACATGAACAAACCAATTGCAATGAAGGGGCTAGCGATGATGCCAGGCCATAGATGGTTCTCAAGCTCGCCAAACGTTCCGTTCATGAGGCGGGGGAAGACGCGGTACTTGAGATACATGACGTGTACTACAAAAGCAAGTCCACATCCTGGAAGGATCGACAGGAAGATCAGACTAGTCGTTTCGGCATTGAAGTTATACATGACTGGGTAAACCAAGGGAAGAGACTGGGCAGTGTTAGTGAATTTGCATAGAAAATAGCGGGCAGGACGCATACCTCGAAGAACGAGTAGTAGATACCGTAGCACAGCCCCATGTAGATTGTTGTGAACAAGATAGCCGGATCCAGAGCGTTGATCTCCCATGGCTTGATGAGGGCATCGAATAGTAAGCTGCTGACCTGTATGTTTCTCTGCTTCCGTTCCGAGTCTGACATAAGCTCTTGGTTGCCGGTCTCCTCCCGCATTCGCTTAGCCTTGTAGTAGAGGATTGTTGGGCCGGAGCTCTCTGGTAAGAAAAGAATCAAGGCAAGGTATATCGGCCCCGAAATGATAAGCAGTTCCCAGCTCGAGAATCGCCATCCCAGATCCTTGACAGCATAAGAAGAAAGGGTTGGGCCTAGCGAAGGACCCAATGTGGCAACCATGGCCCAGAGAGCGACAGCGAATGGAAATTCAGCCATGGTCCAGATGTCAGCAAGTGATGCGCCTACAGTCGCAAGGCAAGGCGATGCCATAAAGCCCAAAAGAAAACGCAGTACCATCAACCCGGCAAAGTTGTCCACTAGTGCAGTGGGTATACACAGAATGACAAAAAGGAATCCGGATATCGCGTACGGCGGGTTTCTTCCGACAGCTGGTATCTCTGATAGTGGAGAGAACAGCAGACATCCAATACCGTAGCCTAGCACGTACAACGCAATGCCTAGCGATGCTGCGACGTGACTGACATGGAATTTCTCCATTACATCTTGTTGTGAAGAAGAATATATCGAAGATCCGACATATACGGCGAAGGTGTAGACACAGAGTATGACTGTTACAAGAACCTTATGGCTCCGAGGCCAGTTCTGGGGGTTGCTGGGGTCGGTTGGACCGCTCCAGTCTACGAGTGTTGTTTGATGCTGTTTGAGCTCTTCGCCGACAGCGCCCTCAACGGCAGTTTCTTCCTTGGGAAAGGGGAGGTCATCTGTCGATGAAGATGCAGATATTGGTTTCCCGGGTTTGCGGGTGTAGTCGAACTTGCGGTATCTCGCGTAGTGAAGTGCAGTCCCCAGTGGGGAATGCTTTAGAAGATAAGACATGACTGTGGCAGGGTGTGGATGCAGCAGCTATGCTTTGAGATTTTGAATTCCAACTAGGAGTGATGAAGAAGGCTGGAAGGCCTGAGTGAAACGTAATAGTTCTGCCTTTTCAAAGGGATGATAGCAAACCCTCAGAAAATATATGTCCACGGGATGCAAAGTTGAAACACGTTGGTTTTGCAAAAACAATTCTTTCCTCGACCCTTTATACCCTCGAGAAGGCTGTTTCTTCACTGCATTGCCTGCATATGTAGCCGCGTCAGATTGTCAGATATTTGCGTGATACGAAAACACTCTTTTTGGACCAGAGGCGTATAAAAGTTTCCGCGCCAATCAAGCGGACCAAGATGAGGAGTTTAGTGTATCTCTTGTGCGTGTCTCCAATCAACACCCAATCAGGCGATAACCCCCGACAGGGCGCAGCTCACTCTCCGTCACAGACATCCTTGGCAAGGCAAAATCTTAAGCCAATGCAGGTGTGGATATCCTAGACAAGATCCTTTGTCAAGTTCCGATTCGTCGGACACTTTACTGATAGTTGCTTGGAAAGAAGAGTCACAGTGGTGGAACTAACGGAGTCAACGGAGTAAGCGGAGATAGACGATCATGTGACCGTCAAACGCTGATTTTCAGGCAGACCCCGACGTGTAAAAGCAACCATAAGCCCAAGATTATCGCGGAGCCGGACGAGTCGAGGATGAAACAGTGAATAGTGGGTGTAGACTAAATCCTGGTGTGTCGAAAAGCATGTAAGCCCAAATGTCCCGCTCAAGCCCTTGGCAATTCTGTGAGCAAAGATCTCATTCATTGTGTTTTGATAAGGGCAATCGAATAATGCTTTTTAGCAGTAGTACTCCGCGGTAAGCGAAGAGCGAAAGAGACTGTGGTAATGTGAATCCACATCACAATGAATCGACATCTTCTCCTAACAACTCAACGCCCTCCAGTGTAGAACACAAGTTGGCCACGAATTTCAAACAGGCTGCTATGGTTGTCTCCGATGCTGGAGACTTAGGCTTGATTTTGGTCCGAAGCCACCAAAAGTCTCCGACATGTGTCAATCCTTCTTGATTTTGATCGTCTAACACCAAGCCACCATCCGCTGACAAATGAGCCCTAACGCATGCAGGGCCGTCTTATAAGCGGGACATGGCGGCTGATGTAACGCGGCAGGATAAGCGACCGGTGCCATGTGTAGTCCTCTCCTCCATGGCTAGGCAGAAATAAGAACTGTCAGCAATGCCAAGTTCGGCCCCCGAGGTCTCGCTCTATTCAGACCGCCGGTATTTGATATGGTGTGCTCGGGGGTCACAATGAATCATAGAATCTCGAAGTGAGCATGATGGACGCAATCAAAACCCCTCTATGCGTTGTCAAGAAGGCTGGTATTGATATGTCCGCTAAATCCGTGATGCACCTATCAGTGACAATTAACCGTTCAGCTGCAGCGAAGATACACTAGTATGGGATTTACTGAATACCGAGCCATCGGAAAATTGCAAAACACATGCGAAATCCCTGTGTTACATGTTGGAGCCGTTCCGCCCAAGTGCGGCTACCGGGGTGATGCGAAGCGCCTGACGTCACCATCCATACAATACAAAGCCGGTGATTACCAAGCAATCTGGTATACCGAGTGCCCGAATCTTATTTTATCTACTTGCGATCCATTTTAACCAGGCAGCCGGTCCGAAATACTTGCCCAGAATGCGCATCTTTCCCCGAGCATACTCACTCCACTGTGGTTCAACCCACCAAGCGTTACCAGGAACTGCTTACCTTGCTTTATTTCCGGGACGGCTGGCACACTATTATTTGTGAGCTTGTTTATGTTCGCATCTCCGGTCTGTACGAACGACGCCATGGCGCCGGTGTAGCCTTGGTAGGTTAGACGGTCAGTTTGTTGGACGGGGTTGACAAGGTTCCACTGGCAGAAGAGAAGGTCAGTAGGCCAATCAAGATGAGAGACTCATTGAAA
This sequence comes from Curvularia hawaiiensis, assembly GCA_026262405.1. Taxonomy (NCBI): domain Eukaryota; kingdom Fungi; phylum Ascomycota; class Dothideomycetes; order Pleosporales; family Pleosporaceae; genus Curvularia; species Curvularia hawaiiensis. Next base: position 188,215 of record JAODYC010000036.1, read on the forward strand.
ATAGAGAGTATTGACAGAAAACACTTTGGTAATATGGGAAACTTACATATTGTGCGTCGCTCATGTGTTTGGCGGGCGGAATGGTATACTCAGCCAACCATCCCCTTTCCGCCTTGCTAGTAAGCCAATATGCCGGACAAGCGATGACATTATCACGATATACCATGCCTGCTCTAACTGTCGTCGTATTCCAAGAAATCTCTTCCGCTTCTCCAGTCTCAGGATACAACTTCTTCAAATTCGTCAAGTCGTCCGCCGTCAAATCCGGTAAATACTGTTTCAACCAAGCGTCGAACGATGCATCAGAAGAATTGAAGCCATCGCTACCCGAAGTAGCATTTGCGAAGCCAGACGGAACGAAATCCTCGCCTTCATGTAGATTGTACGACATCAACACCGCATCTGCGTTCAGTGTTCCTGCGCGCAACACCTCGCTCAACGGCCTAGTGAGAAACTTGTCGTCGATGATGGGCCCAAAAGTGAATGTCGAAACCAAATATCGTGGGTCCTTTGTCAGTGCTACTGCGCTTTCTCTTAGCTGCTGCACATCCACCTCCTTCAAACACTTGATTTCGTCGGTATCATTTGCGCAGCCCACGTACTGAACAGTGTGCTGGTACAATTCTTCTGCCCAATCGCTATCATACCGAAATGTCTTAACCCATAAAGGGCTGTTCGCCATAGCCCTAGAAAACAACGTCTGACCTCGATTCCCTGTAGCAATCGTCTGCGCAACCACGCCTCCTGCGCTGGCAGACTGACCCCAGATAGTCACATTGCTCTTGTCGCCACCAAAATGATGGATATATTTCTGGACCCACTCCAGTGCTGCTTTTTGGTCCAGAAGCCCAGCGTTAAGATCGACATCTGGGTGTTCTGCAATCTTCGTGCCGGCCAGGTATCCAAATACGCTGGTGCGATAATTCGCATACACAATTACAAAGTCGTTTCTTTCATCGACGTCTAAGACGGGATACCCTGTAGGTGGTATGTTCCATGTTCCGCTTGTACTAAGATAGCCGCCATTAAAAAAGGTCACCAGCACCGGTCGGAGGGGTTGTTTCTTCTCCTCCCAAGGCCGCGAGTACACGCCCAAGTAGAGGCAATCCTCTGATCCATTCACAGTACGCTGCGGACACAGCTCAAACGATTGGTCCGTGTCATACACACCATTTAGGATCGATGCCGGTGGCTGTGGACCCCTAAAGCGGTTCGCGCCTGCTGTAGATGCTGCGAAGGGGATCTTGCGGTAGTACGTCAAGTTGTATTCAGATGAGTATGCACCGCGAAAGGTACCATAGTCTAGTTGGACAATGGGTCGAGACGTATCTTGCGTTAGGCCAGGACCGGAGGATGCGGATGTGACCTGGAAGTTAGAGAGCAAAGCGAGGACGATTGAAGATGTGGCAGAGAACAAAATCATTATGACGGTAGAGATCGGACGATGTCAACGACAGGAACCAGGTGTCTCTTGAATTATATACGTGTAAGCGCTGAATCTTATTCTTAACCCTCGTACTCCGGTCTCTCCGTGGAAGTCTTGTGACCCCGTGCCAGATTGCGGGGACGCCCGTGACTCAAGATTCTAGCAAATGGGGGGAAGGCAATAGGGAATCTTGCTCCGACTGTACGGACTCCCGTCCGCTGTAATCTATGTCAAAGTTTGGCTTCGGCCATAGGTTCGGCCAATATATTTCCCTGCCACCTCAACCAAGCACACGCAATAAACACGGTAGATAACAAATTGTGCGATATGCGTGTAGTAATTCCCGGATACTTCAAACTCAGATCTAGATGTAATCGCACAACTTCAGTCATGGTGAAAAATAAAAAGTATGCAATTGGTATCTTAATAGCCCGATAGTTCCCAAGCCCGACGCCATCGTTTCTCATAACGCTAATTCATGAACGCCTCGATTAAAGACCTCTCAGTAGGAAGTGTAGCAATGCTACTTTCTCTCACCCTTCCTTCCAGTCTTCTTGAGCCTAGCAGCGAGATCGAGCATGGCATCGGCCCATACCGACATGGTTTCCTTATCTTTGACTGCATTCCCACAGAAATCCTTCAAAAATGCACTCATCTTCTCTTCCCCATACTTCTCTCCATATACAACTTCTGCTGTCGTAGTCACCTCAGTCTCTACACCCTCCTTGCCTAGGTTCACACCAAGTTCAAAAGTCGCCTTGACCTTCGTTTGGAGAGTGGGAAGAAGCATGTTGGCAACAATGGCCATGCGTTCATCCGAAAGTATGCACTCCTCCGTAATATAGCTGTGCTCTAACCAGCGGACACCCTCGGCAACTGCAAGTGCAGTAGCCCAACTGTTCTTGACAAGGTGGAGAAGAGAAGAGATGCGTGTTTGCGATTGTGAGATGCCATGCAGATGTGCACGAATGAGTTGGAGGAAAAAGCGCTTGCTTGTAGTAAGGGGGCGGGGATGTGGTGTTGCTGAGTCTCCAATGTAAGCGAGCGAGATGGACCCATTGGGTGTATTGGAACCTGTGGCAAAGGCAGATGGTACAAAGTATAGTTCCAGATCGTTCAAGTGAGTCATTGTGATGCTTGTCGAGGAAGCTGAAGTAATGCTCCAACCGTGGGCTTGTTCAAGGGCATTGACGCGAGCTGTATTGCTGTTAATGAGAGGTTACCAAAAAAATCGGTTTACTAAACACACCTTTCAGATTGCTGACTTCGGTTGTAGACCAACCACGGCACTCTTCTCGCACGCGTTCTGCAGCCTTGATCTCTTCAATGCATTCAACCTTACGGTCTTTTGCTGTCTCAATCCGACTTTCTGTATCGGCAAGTTCCTTCTGGAGCTGGACCAGTAATTGCTTCTTCTTTTCCAGCTCAGCGTCGGTGGCAGTAAGTTTCTCCCTTGTTTGCTCGAGCTCTTCTCGATCACAACTGTTGAGTTCGTCGTGTCGCTGCTGTAGCCGCTTGCATTCGGCAGACAAAGTCTCTTTCTTCTCAGCTAGAGGCGGTAGTACAACATCAAGAAGCTGTTCTTGGTTGGTGAGTGTAGATTCATCGCGTTTGAAGCCATCCATAGTGTGAAGGAGACCAGCCTTAAGATCTTGCAAGAGAGTGCTTCTCCAGGTATACCATTCTCCACGCGCTTCGAGGCGGGCGTTGGTCTTGAGGTTCTTGAATTGATTGTCCATCACAGCACGCTGGTCCGGGGGAGCAGTGAGATATTCACTGAAGAGAAGTGGGTTCTCTTCCAGGACATTGGCTTCCATAGTGCGGACAAAGTGCCGACCATCCGAGATGTACTTCTTCATCTCGTGGCATGCATGTTGATACAACTCGTACTCGGGCAGTGTGCAAGCTCCAGCAGTCACGAAGCGGTCCAGTGACTCTTCCTTCTCCTCCACTTCGACGTCATGGAAAGCGGCAGGGGCAGCAGTATGCCGCCGTTTGGTCGTACTAAGATCCATAAAACGGATTTTGGTCATGTCTAGGAAGTCTTGCAGGGAGATGCGCTCGACCTCAGAGAAGTCTTCCACGACGCCCTCGTCCATTTCAGCCTCCTCCTGTGCTTGCTCGCCGAAGACTACGCGCTTCTTGGGGCTCATGCTCTTTTGTGGAGTCGCTGTTTTAGAGGTCGGAGTCTTTTGCTTAGGCGTCGGCTGCTTTTGAGGAGTCTGAGACTTCTTTGGGGTCATGCCACGCTTGACTGGCGACATGAACGTCTGCTTTCGTGGAGTCGATAGCAGCTTGATGCTGTTGCTCAGTAATGCGGTGCTCTTCAAAACGGGCTCTGCGCGTAGAGGGCTAAACTGTACGGCAGACAATGAAGAACGACGCCTGTTCAGGATAGGCGCCGCGAGTGGATCCTCTGCAACTGCTTTAGGGGCGTCTTTTTCCTTTTCACTGGTTGGCGTTCCTACAGACTTTTTTTCCTTGGAGGCGCTCGAAGGAGTGCGGCGTACAAATGGAGAAGGCTCGACTTCTTCAATATCTTTTTGCCGCACAATTTCAGGAGTACCCGGATCCAGATTCGGATAAACCACGTCGGCTGAAGTAACAGGGGTGACATCTTTCAAGACTTCGGGAGCAGCTTCTGGCTCTGATTTGAGAACGGAGCTCCTACGTCCAGGAGATTTCTTATCTGACGATTTTTGTGGAGTCGATGTCTTGCCAGCTGAAACGGGCGTAATATCGACAGGCTGCTCTGGTATCGCTGATGATATGTTGGACCGCTTGATGCCGGGTCCAACAATCTTGGTGAACTCCATGGAGAGATCCTCGTCTTCGATGTCCTCATCCTGCTCCTCCTGCGCATTTTGTAAAGGAGAGGGGCCGTTCTTAATGTTGCCCATAGCCAACGTGAAGTCCATTGTGGCGTCTTCAGCGGTAGTCTCGATGCTAGTTCGTCTGGTGGATGCGGCTTGTGGCTTTTTCACAATACCCCCGATGGCCATTGTAAAATCCATGGTGGCATCTTCCGATACATTTTCCTCGGATTGTGGACGTGGTCGTAGACTGGTTCGCCGGCTCGTAGGACGTTTCGCCGGGCTTCCTTGGGACATCTCAAGCATCGAGATCCTCCTCTTAAGACTCTTTCTCCGGTTCGCAGTTGCATTAGCTGCCATAGCCCGTATGCTTCCCAATGGCATGGTAAGATCCATGCTCATATCCTCACCCATATCTGAACCCGCATCGTCAGACTGCTCTTCCTGCTGTTGCTGCTGCTCTTGCTCTTGCTCTTGCTGTCGCTGTTGTTGTTGCTGCGGAATAATGCGACCAACTGCACGCGTGATGTCCATACTCATATCGTCATCCTCGGCTACGGTGCGTGCTGGTGAGAAGAGAGGGCTGGCATTCTCCTTGTCGTATTCGGCGACAAAGCTCTTCTTCGCCCATGGTTTGAATGCAGAGGTAATCTCGTCTTGGGCTATATCCATGGTCATATCTCCGTCGTCGTCATCCAAATCCAGCCTTTGGGTGGTTGCCAGGTTCGCGGCTTCGCGCAGTGCAGCATCCAACCGAGCGCTACTTTGTGAGGAGTCCTCCCCGTCTGGCGAAGCGCCCAAGTTCTCTGTCATATCCTCGCTATCATCAGATTCGCTACTATCATCATTATTCCCAGGCGATACATTGTCCCCACTCAGTGGGCTCGAAGAGTAGACGTCATCTGGATTGTTGAAGTTCATAGGCGGAATAGCAGAACTTCGGCGATTCTTCTTCTGATGTTGCGAGCGTTGGTTTGCGGGCGACGAACTGGGCTCGGGCTGGGGCTCTTCGGCTTGTTCTGGTGGTGTAGAGGGGGGCTCGGCGGGATCTGAAGGAGGGGCAGGTGAGGCAGGGGTAGATGCCTGGGACACATTCGAGGCTCTCCTGGTGGCTTCGGACGAGGCGGATGAAGTGGTCGCATCGCGTATGTACTCAACTACATCCCACGTATGTAAAGTAGCCTCTGGGGCGAACGAGACGCGTCGCCTTGCTAGCACATCATTAGTACCGCATGCAGTGCATTTTTAAACTACCATGCTTACCCAAGGACTTGCGACGGGCTTCACGCCGCTTCTTCTCATCTTCGCTATTTGAGGCAAGTATTGACTTGACCGCGGGGATGAATGCAGACTAGACGATTAGTATTCTGTATATTCATGGTCGCATACAACCAACGTACTTTTCTCCTGTTTCCCGCAGTCTCTTTTAGTGGGGGCGCTTCCAACTCTTCTAGGCCGCCAGGGCCAATACTCTTACTACGCGTCTTTCGCGATTTCTTGGGCGACAGGGAGGCTCTATGAGAAGATCCTGAGGGTGCCTTGAAGGAGGCATTGGCGACGAGACCATCGGCAATGTTTTCTTTGCCGCCTATTTGTGACATGGTGCGGTTGGAAATCCGGAGTGTGGTTGTGGTGTTCGAGCCCGGAGTGTTCAATGTAAACACGACAAGCGCCAAACCAAACAATGCGACGTCAGGTCCGTGCGCCCTTCGCCTGTTTCTGTCATCGTCGACTCCCCGCACCACCAAACATCATCACCAGCTGCGACTTTAGTTACTTTTTGCTAACTAATATCATTCAAGGGTATCTATATAAAAATCGAAAGCTATGTATGAGTCCACAAAATCGGAGCCAAGCAATTGCGCAAACCCATTGGTTATCCTATCCTTGCTGTTGCAAGCGAGCGACTCAAGGAAATCCGATGTCTACAAAACAATCGAACTCAAGAACGCATGACCCAGAACGCCATTATACTCCTGCCGAAACTGAAAACTGAAAACAAAACAATCCAACAATCCAAATTTAATCTCCATTGATGATCCTGCGGCGGCGCCATCCACTCAGTGGCCGAAGCTCTTCAGTGTTTGCCCCGCTGACCCTCTGGTACCTGCTCCATCTTTCCGCTGAAGTCTCCCTCTCCCTTTCTTCGAAACCTCCGAAGAAGCTGTCTCGTCGGATCCTGCTCCGTTCTCTCGACTGAGAGCGCTCACGCGACTCCCAGCGCTCAGCTACCCACCTGTCGCTACGGTGGAGTGAGTCGCTAGGCCGGAGATGGGTCTCATGGAAGTGGTGGTGAGACGTGCTGGGCCGATCCAAGGCCGAGTTGATTCTGAATCGAAATCCGCGGTCATTCCTGTCTTCATCATCGCTGTGGTGGTGATGAGCAGAGTACTTGTATGTATGGTGTGCCTCGTAGCTGCGTCGTCTCTCGTCGTCTTCGTTGCTACGCGTGTCATTTGACCAGATGTTGTAGCGTTCGAGCTGAGAGGGTTGATCGCGAACCGTCAAGGCGGTGGAAAGCCTGCTCGACCTGTGGTTCGCAGGGTAAGGATAGTCATCATGGCCATCATCATCGAGATCGGAAAGCGTGATGCTACGGTCGTGATTGTTGGTGTTGCGGCGCACAAGATGACGAGAATTATGAGCCTCGTATTCTGGAGTGCGCTCGCGAGAGTGGGTGTGGGTAAAGTGCATATAAGGCATTGCGGTTGCCTTGTAAGCCTGACTTGGAGAAGACGGCGACAAAGTTGATGAGGTGTGGGAATGAGATGTCGTATTGAGAAAGCTTGTGCTGGAGATACTTGTATTCTTGCCTGTAAGAAAAAGGTGAAGGATACAACAGTCTTGTCACACCCTCTATATACCATTTGAGCTTATGTCTCAACTGCCTACACGCCAGTGGACATTGTCTCTGGCCAGTTTGGACCCACACCACCCGTGAACAATCGACCCAGCACCGCCTCTCTCTGGTGGCTCACAGCGTGGCTGATGCAGGCAATGGCGCGCTATGGTTGGCTGCGCCTCGTCGTTGGCGCACTCCGCATGAACCATTCCTTACCGATGAACACTTGACCGCCAAACTATTGAGGCTTAACGGTTGCTTCTTGGTCAGCTACACCCTCATGAAACCCTTCCGTGGTGAACTTCTGAACAGGTCGAAGCAAAAAAGTTGCGGTCGCCACCACGGGGCTGTGACATTTTGGAAGTGTGGGGGCCGCAAACTTGACGGTAAGAGGCTGGTTGCTGTGATCGAAGCAACGCGACACGACGGAACCTGCCGTTGTGCCATGTGTCTGCAAACACACGCCAGCTTCCACCCGTGTGTTGCAGGTCCTGTCGATTGTCATGGCTCCAGCTGTTCTACTAATCAACGTTTGCAACGCTGCGAACGACATGGAACCTGGTAGATTACCATCATCGCGGGCGCTATTGGTTACCAACCCTTCGTATAGATGGATCGGAGGCTATGGCCGTTCTGAACTGAGGGTGCGGCTGTAAGAGCTGGTTTGCGAGACGTCATCAGGCTGAACGCACTGATGTGCAGCAGCCAGCCAGACCCTCAAGAGGGCTGTGCTGTTGTATGTGGTATGTGCCATCTCAGAGAGCAAACTGCCAGGTGTTGCAGAGTTTTCCCTCGGGCCCAAAGAGGCCTGCAACAAGAACTCTAAGCCTGACTCACAAACAGGGACGCTGGTCACCTGGATCTTGAGGTTGCAATGGTTGCCTGGAATGACGCTACTGGCTTTCGGAGGCGTCCTCCAGCGCAGTCCCTATGTTGTCGGTGGCTGGCCTAGGCTACCTCAGGCAGCTCGGCCCTATAGACAGAGCTTCCATTCACTCCCGTAATGTTGAAGAAACAACAGTAGATGTATACGTAGTGTTGGTGTTGTTGAAGAGGGACCGTGCTCACGGCTTGCTCTGGCCCCCAAATTTCTTGCCGGGAGTTGTCGTATGCTCTAGGCTCCGAAGGTAGCTTGGACTGGGATGTCTGAGTCTAGAACTATTACTGTGATGGGAGAATCTGCGCATGCTTCAATCTCTCCGCGGGTGAGAACGGGTGATAGTCGCTTTCGAGGTCCAATTCCTTTTGTTCAAACAGGTTGTACTTTCAGGCGCCCAGTCCAGTAATCTCCTAGGCCTCAAGGTCCCTGATTATGTAGTCAAGGCTGTTTATAATTTTTCCGCTAACTTAGACTGCACCTTGTGTGCTGCATGAAGCGATAGCTTACCTGAAACTCGGTATCGGTGATGGTAGCAAAACGTGCAATTCCCGAGGAGGATAGGTGATGAAGCGCGTGCCAATGGCCTGCTAGTAAAGTATTGCATTGACTTGGCGCGTGGTCGCGCCATCTTCATTCTCAGCCTAGCCGAGATAAGGAGCTGCTTGCGGCACAGTTCATGATCTTCAACGTTTTCAGAAAATGCTGGTAGGAAAGGGGTTGCAGTGATTAAGGGCGCGAGACGCTTCGTTCTCCGCCTGTGTCCGCCCAACGTCCGCTACAAGCTGCACGATACAGATAGCGTTACTACCATGTTGATGTTTCTACCGTCAGAACTCCTGACTCTCATGGTGCTTGGCACGGCTGTTGTAGCTTTTCCACGTGCGTACCCAGCCACTTCAACGTACAAGAATTTCAAGACTCACTTCTAGAAGAGGACCCAATTCCAGTAGAAGACTCAATAGCCGTAAATGCAACTGCCACCATACCCGTCAACACAGCTCTCTTGACTGAATCGGAAACACCAGCGGCTCCAGACGATCGACCCGGTCTATGTATCATCGATCCAAACGCATGTGCCCACCGAGAGATACCCGAGCTTCCAACAGCAACAGGCTTTGAAGACAATGGGCGACACATTGTTACCGTTACCCCTACCACTCAGGCCAACGCGGTTGTTACTTCGAACATTCCGACCATTATCGACGTTCAGACGAACACTGTAATACGTGAACCAGCAGCCAGCGTACCAATTGGTATACCTGTGGCCAGCTTAAGAGTGGATGGCAACGATGCTGAGAGGAATGTGGGGCAACCCAACACAGCCGTACAAAAAGATATCGTTGCTTCTTCCGGTACTCCAAAGCAACCTGTAGCCAGCCCTGCAGGGATGATCCCATCTACGGTTGTCCTGCCGAATCCGCAACAGACATCACAGAACAGTCTGCTATTAGATGTAGTCTCGCGGCTGGGTCAGACGGGTTCCGTTGCACAACCAACTTCACCCTCAGTGGGGACGACAGTCGCTTCAGGCGAGGACTCTCCTGTCAACTCCATGGCACATTCACAAAAAGATGACATCACGCCGGGCCCGGACATGCCAACTGCCACAAGTCCTCCATTAGTGACTGTAGGCAACTCGATTACTCTAGGCTCAGCGGTATTGACGCTGACACCTGGTGTTTCCACCACCATCGGACCAAATTCCGATCAAACATTCATTGCGATAACCACCAACGTGGCTGGAAGTACCCTTGTCACAATCAGCTCAAGTGGAACCGCCGTCACTGCCACTGTAAGCACTGCGCCGACTATTCTCACTTTGTCGAAAACGGGATTTGAAGCGAGTATCACGCATGGTGCTCGTCCTGAGCGTTATACCGGAAAACCGAGTACCACTACTAGTAGTGGCCTGGCCGTTGTGAACAAGGGGAGTGAAGTAGGGTGGTGGACAAGTGCGATCCTTGGATTCTTGCCACTTGTCTTCGGGCTCTGAAACTGCCAATCACTATAAAAGACTGCACCTCTCAGCGGATTCAATGATCCCATTCCAGATGACAAGGACACGGAACGCGGAACATGCGGGTAATCACGCAGGCGGCTTGCTCACTTTTACCACATCCCGCTACTCGCCCCCGCATCAACCTCTTTCACCGGCTCGCTTAGCATGTCGCCATCACTAGTCGCTTTCGAAGTCTACTAAAGAAGGCCTTCATTGTACTCCAATCTTAATCGTCTGAACTAGCAATTCGTGTGTCTCGAACACTTACAACGAGACCCCACATAATGTCTCCAAAAGACAAAACGTCCAGCCTTACAACTCCTTACAGAGCAGCCAAAGCGCTGTGGTTTGATGGCCTCCCAACATTTCTAGCATCTTGTTGGCTGATGTCTGGTATCCGTTATCTCATGGAAGAGGGCAAGGAGATACTGAGGGGCATGGGATATAATGTTTTATAAACTATTGAAGCTTCAGGAAGAGAGAGAAGCTTGATTCGTGGACAGCGAGTACCGTGCTCTTGGAGTGAATACCCACTCTGAGCAGAGTGAGCATATTCTCTATGGATATATGTCGGGAGAGTTTCTATCATACAATAATGCTACACATGTCACCCGCATCTACATTTGCCAGGTCTATTCCTCCACTTTCAAATGATATGTCGCCAATTGATCCCGAGTCATCTGGTTTGGGCTCTTGACAAGCAGATCCTCACCCCTACCACTCTTGGGGAAAGCAATAACGTCTCTAACACTCTCCTTGCCACACATGATAGCCATCAGCCTATCCCAGCCAAGCGCGATACCTGCATGTGGCGGACAGCCGCTCCTGAGCACATCAAGCAAGTGTCTAAAGTCCTCGATCCGTTCAGACTTCATCTTGAGGATATCCCTAAAGATAAACTCCTGCATAGGCGCTGAGTGGATACGGCGACTTCCGCCACCAAGCTCGACACCGTTTACAACAATGTCGTAGTGTGCAGCTGTAGCAGACGAGGGAGAAGTGAGAAGAAGGTCAACATCGGCAGGAGTTTTCGGAGCCGTGAAGGGATGGTGCGTGGACGAGAAACCTGCTGTACCGCCCTGGCCTGGCTCGCTCTCGCTGGACGGTGTAAACAAGGGGAAATCTGTTATCCAGACAAACCGGAAGTCATCTTTTGCAGGAGGTTCCACGAGGCCTTGGGTAATGGCTGCTTTGTGTAGCCCCAGACGCAAGTTTCCAAGCATGGTTGAGCCACCAGAAAATGGAACGTCCGGACGTGCTTGTAAGATCAGCAGGTCGCCGCTTTCGACTGCGAGTGCTTCCGGGCCTTCCATCACGAATTGATGGCCCAGAGGACCAAGGCCCTGCATGGGCTTGGAAAGATCGCCAATGAAGACACCGGGCTGGCCATTGGGATTCTCAAGGTACGGCTTACCATCTGGGCTGTCGAGGAAACTAGAGATGAACTTTCGGGTTACCTTTGGATCTTCAGATATGGAGATCTTCACAGCATCTACAGCTGGGTCCTCCAGTGGGGTAATCTTGCCAATCAGATCAGGCGTCAGATGCTGTGTGATATTGTGTATCTGTCTTTTTTAGATTGAGGTCAGGATTTGGATGTGCATATCTTACTTTTGACGGGTAACGCAAATCAGGTTTATCAGATCCGTACGATGCCATCGCATCGTGATATGTCATCCGTGGAAAATTTTCAGGAGTCTTCAAGTTAAGTACACGATGCCACAGTTTTCTCAGGAGCCTCTCCGTTTCTCCCATGACGTCTTCCTCATTGGCAAAAGACATTTCCATGTCGAGCTATTGGCTATTATTAGCAGAGGTGAAATCATAAATTCATCGTCACTTACCTGTGTGAATTCCGGCTGCCTATCAGCCCTAAGATCTTCGTCCCGGAAGCATCGGGCGAATTGGTAGTACTTCGTAATACCGGAAGCCATGAGAATCTGCTTGTACTGCTGTGGGCTTTGCGGCAAAGCATATGCCAGCCCTTTGTGACGTGTTGGCACAAGAAATTCCCGCGCACCTTCAGGTGTTGACTTGAAAAGAACAGGCGTCTCAATTTCTTTCCAATCGACTTCGTTCAAAGCCAACCTGGCCCTGGCCATGGCTTTCGACCTTAAAAGCAGGTTGGAACGTAGTTCCGAGTCCGTACGAAGCTGTAAGTGCCGCTGTTCGGGCCCAAATACAGTGTCATTCTTAATGATGATATCATTAGAAATCTCATTGAGCGGCTCAACATGTGATACAGCGATTTCCCTAGTGGTGACCAACTTCATACCGAGAAAATGGTCGTCTTTAGCTGGTCGGCGCTCCGCAAGCGTGCCTCTTACGATGACCGGAGTCCACTCCTTCATTGAACGGAGTCGTATGTGTGCATTGGCTTCTTCTCCTTCAGCATTGTTGGATGTAGAGACTAACTGGATGCAAGATGTTTGGTTTTTGTTACGAAGCATGGTGAAGGAGAGCTTATTGCTGACATCTCGTCGAGTACTGATGTACCCAAAAATCTCGACGGTCTTACCAGGCTCACTTTCGGTTAGTTGTCCATCATTCCAAGCGCTGTCGAGCATCTCCCATGACGAAGTTCGGACTAAGTTTGAATGAGTGCCTGAACCTGAGTTATTGTAGAAAACATACAGGTCGTCTTGAAATCATCCAGTGTCTTCCTGAGTTCATTGTCTGGTGTCAAACTATGCGGAGTTTGCTGCTGGGTTTGAAAACATCGTACGGAGGTTGTCAGACATGATGTTATGCGATTTGGCGTGATCTCGTGATTTCGTGCTCTGAAGAAACGCGATATCTCAACGTAGGAATTGCGCAAGCATGTGCTCCGATTGGCTACATGCTTAGAAGCATGCAGAATACTCATAGCCATTGATGCTAGCCAACTGACCTTGCGATATGTCTGAATGCAAAGATGCTGGTCTAATGTTCGCTGCCAAATCTCGATATGGTGCCAAGGCTGATATACGACTAACCCCCGTCTGGACTAGCTTGAGCATCGACCACCCGTCGCAGCTCAAAATCTTTCCATAGCCCGGCCCGGCTTTCTCTCGCTATCCCTCCAGTTTATAACATGTAAGCCGCCCTATCGCAACAACCTCGAGAAACCGACTAACAGTATGTCTCAGATGATGAAAGCCTAGTGTGTATCAGCTGAGCAGCTCTCTGCATCTGCCTTCGAACTCTCCCCTTCGGGGGCTTGAGTGGTTCGCTGGTGGATGTGGATGTGGCTGCATGACTTCCGCGTCCGGCACACCCACCTTGTTACATAACGGACGCTTTGACGGCATCTCTGATTCAATAAACTGGTCGGTGTCAATACTATCGCGATCGCGCGCATCAACAATTCCGATTACGAGCAAAATGTTCGGCTCGAAGGGATTATCATAGCGTGGAGGATGGTCGTGTACATAACACTTGATAGGTATAATGAAAAAGTTTGCTGTCCTGCATGGTGCACCTGTGCTGGGTGATGTTGGAGGAAGTTAGGAGGCTATAGCCAAAACACATTCGCCAAAATTACTGCGAGAGGTATCGGAGTTTCCAATCTCTTACCTACTCTCCGAGACGGCGATATATGAACGCAGTGTCAATTACCCCTTCACTATTCTTCATGGAAAAAGGGGCGTAACACATTTGCAACATACCATCATAAACTCAAGTTTGTGTGTACTGAGAGGCTGTCACTGCTCAACAGGAAGACTAGTCCTGATAGTGCGCTTATATCACTATACGAATCTGCAAAGGGTTGTATACAGTCTTGATTGCTAGTTGAAACCTATCAATGACCAAGCTGGGTCGCTTCCACATAGTCAACATGCAAAGCAGCGTTACCAGACAATCCAGCAATGACATCATCTCTTCATGAGAACTCATTCTTAAAGTCCGAATTTAACATTTCTGAAACCAAGATCACTGGAGCCTCTACATGGTGGTTTACATTCTCAACGTATATCTGGAATACCATTCTTCAGAAGAGTCCAAGTAACCCAACAAGTGTCAGTGACATGAGGCTATTGAAAGATTGTTCTTTGTTGCTTTGATCATAGTAAGCTAGGTGTTGGACACAGAAGAGCCCAGCAAAATTCTATGGCCTTTGGACGACTGCGCGGAATTGGTAGTGAGCAAATTGGAGCAGATCGTCTATTCATTATAATAGAAAAATCTCCGCAAGTGCACATATAGTAAGTTCCAAGACTTTTGCCAATGTTTTGAGTCTACAATAAACTCGAGGCTAACAATACTCAATGTTTTTTTATTGAAACATGACGGTTAATCGCGAGGCACCTGAATGAAACTGCACATTCTACATCTCATCATTCCATATGTTCGTGCTTGTGGACCCTGGCTCGACCCTGTACTTGTTTTCTCCAGCTTGAAACATGCATCGACGATAGGGATTGTTAGATGACGTCGAATGTATAGAAACAACGGAACCAGAGTTGGCTGAGCTCTCATCTCTACCTGGGGTGGATGCTCCGTCGCTGTGGTCGCTATCACGATGATGACGACGAGTAGCTGTGGACATTGCAGAACTCTCTCCACCTTCTGTGTCATAATTGCTATCTTCGAAAGCTTTGAAATCATTGTCTTCTGAACATGCAAATGGTGTGGGGGGCATCGATGGCTGATCTGCTTCACAACTCTGAGTGTCGGAACGGTGAGTTGGTTTTGGTGCTTGATCGGCTACTTTATTAAAGTAACCTTGAAGCTTACGATTTGTTTGCCGACAGTGGGTCTCGTTTATGGCAAATGACTTTTCCACAAGATACTCAATGTGGCGCTAGAAAGGATTAGACTCAGTTCTATTCACTGACCCCTGTTGTACTTACATAATCCACCCGCCCGTCTAGAACATAATTTTCCTTATCTCCTACCTGGTACTTGAAGTCTAACTCTATCAATACATCTTCATGCACTATAGATTTATGTATAAGGACGAACTCATTGGTAGATGAGTCAGTGGAGTGAGAAAACTGAGGCTTGTAATCAGGGCTAAAGAAATAGGCGTGTATGGGCTGGTCTCCAAGAAAGTGGGTGTGGCCCTTTTCTTGAGTGTTGTTAGCACGATTGTATGAGAACAACTTGGAAAGATCCTACCAGAAATCCGCGTATACGCTGGTCTCCAGCCAGCGTGTCTCATCGTCAACAGAAGCTCGCTCCCTGTCGAGAGCATTGGCGCTTCCCAGATGATGGTACTCCGTACCAAGTGTTCAACTGAATCACCATAGTTGTATGGTACCAGTTGACTGCGAAGTTCGTATTCCGGATCCTCGAACATTACATCAATACCTAGAGAAGCCAGCGATGACTGAAGCTTCGCCATTTTTGTCGAACCTCTATCAGCTTTCGCTGGGAATACAATCAACTGTTGGGATGATCCATTTGTGTTGAGTGTGTTTGCAGCCCCTACTGATGCATATGAAGACTGCATGGATGTGGTGGAACTGTGAAAACTATCGCGCCGCAAGTGGCGTGGATACTGATGTTGAGCTTGCGGTTGCTTGAAATTGACTCCCAACTGCGCGAATCCATACTGAAGGCCTCTTAGATGCGACGCAGATGCGTGGAATGGATTGCGTTTGTCAGTTGAGTACTCTGTGACCTCAACACTACGGTTGCCCTCAGCAATGTGGGTCCGGCGTATCGGTAACTGGGTATCTTGTTCTCGTTTCGCCAGTTGCTCTTGCAATTCGCGCACCTGATCTTCGTAACGCTTCAGTTTCTTTCTGTGATCATGTTCGAGCTTTCTCAATTCGGTATCTATCCTTGCGTCGGCTCGTTGCTGTGCTTGTATTTCTGCCTTTTCCATTGCAGATTGCACAGCAGCAGCTTCCTTCGCCATTGTAGCTCTCGCTTCTTGTACCCTTTCCTCAGTTTCTACTTGCCAATTACGCCGTAGATTTTTCTCTTCATACCTCTGTTCTTCCAAGAGGGTTTCGAGATGTTTCAGTCGTTCCTCAGCCTTGTCATGCATTGCTTGCATTAATTTTGCTTGTGCCTCAGTTGCTGCATTAGCCCGTTCCCGTTCATTTTGGAGTTCGTTTTCCTGCTGCATATTGAAGAGTTCCATCAGTTTCAAGAAGCGTGGTTCGCTAGCATCGAGCTGTTTGTTCTGCTCTCGCTTTTCTAGCAGATTCTGTACAGCTTTCATAATAGCCTCTTCTTTTGCCGCTATTTCGGTTCTGTCGGGCTGTGGTGGTGACGCTACTGGCGGCGGCGGTGGTGGTGCTGGTGCGGGTGCGGGTGCTGGTGCTAGTGGCGGTGGCGGCGATGGTAGTGACGGGACAGATGTATAATGAGGAGGAAACCCAGAAGCCCGGTTAGCCCAGGGATCAGCTTGAAAGCTGAAGGGATTTGATGGCCTTTGGTCAAATGTTGGAAACTGGGTCCCTCGAAACGGATCCTGCCACGGATGATATCCAAACCTAGCAGACGATGAGGCGAGATTTGGGTCAGAAGGATTGGAGAGGTCTGGTCTAGGTATAGTTGTAGTGGACGAAGTCTGACCACTAAAAGAAGTGCTTCCATCGTCGCGCCGTGAAAGGGAGAGCTCGTCGGAAGATTTCTCTGGTCTCCATCGCACCCGCTGCTTTCCTCCTGTCCTTCTACGAGTGTTACTGTCAGAGGCCAATCTACCAGATCTTGTATTATCGAGCGCCAGAGATTCTCCAGGTTTTGAGGGCCACGTATCACTTCGTTCACGACGGTTGCGACGATCTTTATCTACGTTATGAATATTATACGGTGGCGTCGCAATTTCACTCAGGTTGTCTTCCTCGCAGCTCTTGACATCCTCATTCTCCCGCTCCCATTGGCGGTAAGTCTTCTCGTCTTCTTTCTTTGCTTCTCTAATATTTTTCAAAACGACTTCTCTCCATTCGTCGTCATCTTGTTTGGCTGCACTGCGGGTGATTTGGTCAGGAGAAAGGATAGTCCAGGAAGACAGAAGCCGATCTACCACTGAACTGGGTTCTGTTTGTTTGCTCCACACAATCATGGCCTTTTCGTCTGTGTCCGCTTTTGGTCTGGTGAGGGTACTTTCCTCGTCGGACGAAGCGGATCCCTCGCACACGGACGCCTGGTGCAGGCTACTGGTTTCTACACTTTCTTCAGATGGAGAAGGTATATCCGGACTGAAGACTAGATGATATAGCCAAGTGGCGGTGTCGTAAGAATCCTCTTTCCATGTGTCCAACCCAACATTGGGATATGACTGCTTTTCCGCCCTGGAATCTTCGTCGTCTTTCTGGGCATTTTCAACCACTTTTCGGTTAGCCTGAACGGCACTTTCTACCAGCTTTCGAAATCGATTGGGCTGTGGCAGAACCCTAACTAAGTCACTGGATCCCGTCTTGGAAAATCTGCTAAAGTAAGCGGACGAGTGTTGTTCGATCAGATGGTGGGCTTACGGGCGCTTAAACTCTTCTCTTGCAAGGTGTATAATGCTCAACTGCAAACTTAGTAAAGTCTTTATGCTCTCAACCTTCTTCAAAAGCCCCTTTGCTTTGGGCTTATTGAGATACCACTGGAGTCCAACCAGTTTCTGAGATGTCTCAGTGAGTTTCTTGATCTCATCTTTGACTTGATTGTAACGAGATAAAATCCTCCAGGTACTCTTGAAAAGCTCTGGCCTGCAAAAACTGGTATTCTTTCTAATCGCATCTGCAAGCGTCTGCAGAATTCCGGAAATCAAGGAGAGCTCCTCCGCTATCGTATATGAGAAGGCTGGTGAATAAACATAAGGCCGGACGACTTACCGATCTCCGCAATCTGTCGAGGGGCGCTCTTGAGTGTCTGTACCACATCGAACAGTGCGAGCGAGACTTGAGCTGCACTCAGTCCGATCGTGATGACAGACGCGATGAGGCCAATTTCAGCCATCGGAATATGTGACGATGCGAACGATGGGTCCGTAACCGTGAAGAATGGGATGATGGCCCAGTTCCCACAGGATATAGCCTTGCACCTTACACAGCCTCCACATGGCCTCGTCTAGGGGCCAAGCCTGAACGTTATCGGTTTGCTGCAGGCTGACCAGCATCAACTGGTCTACAAAACCGGTGAGGTGGCGCAGTAAGATATGCAATCAAAATCGTTGGGGGTATGCGATACGCAAGTCCTCGGCGATTGTACCGCCGGCACCGCTCCCCTACGGTATGGGATGAACATGGTTCGGTAAGCTCAAAACCAGAACAAGCAATGTGGATCCGGATTTACATAGTCTTGGTACCAAGGTGATACAGCATACTGGCTGACGACTGTGTGTGGGCCTTGGATGTAAGGCTTACGAATGGGATGGCCAGTATTAATTGGCGGTGGCTGAGTGGCTGGTGCAGCGGGGTCTTGGCACCGCGTGCATGTGCCTTCCGAAAGTTCACCATCGCCAATGTCCGCCGCCTGCTGAGACTCAGCCTAATGCCGCCATGAGCTTCCGACCAACGCTGCTACAGCCAATTGCAGTCCGGGACAAAAGTTCGGTATGTACACAATGCTGGCGAAGGCTCGCCAAAGCCCCGCTCCGGCCGCGACAGGCGTTCTCCGTGATTTCATCGTATAGAGCAAGCGCCGTGACGGCTGGGAAAGACGGCAATGCTTTCAGCAAAGGCTACTTCCGCGCGAATCCCTTGTTGAAAGACTCGTTCTGGCGATCGACACACGAATTACAGAGTTCAATCGTGTCGATACGGTCTATGAATGGACGACCATCGAATAAGGAAGATGTCTCAGCTACGGTAGACGAGGTGCTCCCGCATAGACGGCGAAAGAAGGCGAAAGAGCAGACAGCAGAAGATACAGAGACGGCATACCCCATACCACACGATGCCTCGTCGAAACTGGCAAATATATCCTCGAGCCTCCCGAATCAATCTCTCAAGCGGTTGTTAACCACATACCTTTCGCTGTCGAAACCGCGCCTGTCCTTCCTCGTCGTCCTAACCGCAACCGCCGCATACTCTTTATACCCCGTACCTGGCCTGTTGGCCCCAGCAGCAACTGCTGCCCCCTCCCTGTCGACCCTCACCCTCTTTTTTCTCACATCGGGCACTGCGTTATGCTCGGCCTCTGCAAATGCTCTCAACATGCTCATGGAGCCTGAGCATGACGCAAAGATGAGTCGTACACGGAATCGGCCGCTCGTGCGGAAGCTCATCAGCCCGCGGGGAGCTATTGCCTTCGCCATTGCATGCGGTGTCATGGGTACGGGTGCTCTCTATTACGGAGTCAATCCCACAACGGCTTTTCTCGGCGCGGCAAATATTGTCCTTTATGCGGGTATTTACACACCGATGAAGCGCATGCATGTGCTAAACACGTGGGTTGGTGCGGTGGTGGGAGGAATTCCTCCATTAATGGGCTGGACGGCGGCAGCGAGTCAGTATGCACACGACGGCACATGGGAAGAGCTCCTGTTCGGAGAGGGCTCTGCTGGCGGGTGGTTGTGCGCTGCGCTTTTGTACGCCTGGCAGTTTCCTCACTTCAATGCGCTCAGTTGGTCTATCCGCGACGAGTACAGAAATGCAGGGTATCGCATGTTAGCCTGGGTGAATCCCGCGATGAACGGTCGAGTAGCCCTAAGGTATGCTATACTCATGTTTCCGATTTGCATTGGTCTATCATACAGCGGTGTTACCGACTGGAGCTACGTGATTACGAGCAGTGCTGTCAACGGCTGGATGGCGTTGAAGGCCTGGCAATTCTGGAAGGCTGAGGGCCACAAGGGAACAGCAAGAGGTCTGTTCTGGGCTAGCATCTGGCATCTTCCCATCGTCATGGTTCTGGCTATGGCTCAGAAGAAGGGGCTAGGAGAGCGC
Organism: Curvularia hawaiiensis; assembly: GCA_026262405.1. Lineage (NCBI taxonomy): Eukaryota > Fungi > Ascomycota > Dothideomycetes > Pleosporales > Pleosporaceae > Curvularia > Curvularia hawaiiensis. The sequence continues at coordinate 207,990 of JAODYC010000036.1, forward strand.
CTTTACAGAAGCGTGTTTGGATATGCGGACATTGACGAAGAAGACCTCTATTATGAGGCAGGCGACTTTGAAGAGGAGGAGCAAAGGCAATTGGCCATCGTCGAAGGCGGACGGAAAGCATGAAGATATATTCTGCAATCATGCGGTTTCTTTGGAGACTTGTAACATCTGGCTCCTGTGGACAATTACTCTGTGGTCTAACCAATGACCGCGTTTCTCAATCTTCAGTGTACTGTACTATATGTCTCAACACAAATAAATGTGGCCGCACATAGTGAATCAGGCCTCGTCAATGACATTGAATCACGTTGTAATTCCGGATCATGTCGGCTGCTTGTTCGTACCTGAATATGACTCAGATGCCTATTTACATTCTTCCGGTCTTGGTGGTTCAAAATTTCCCTTCGTATCCGTCTTTAAGCCGCGATACTCGACGATACACAAGGGTTAGGGCTACGGTAACCTTGCGAGCTTTTCCGTCTGGCCCCTGACCCCCAGACGGAACCGGGCGGATGGTTAAAATGGAGTTCTTCCCCCACGTATATATAGGCGGTCAATCGGCGCTATTTTAAATCCAGATAAATCTCACCAAAAGATTAGGTTTATAGATATGTTCAGATCTGATGTAAGATTTGGGAAGAGTTTACACGCACAAAATTCAGAATGGTAAACAACGCAATTGTCCATAAATACGGGCCACGGTCCACCACATTCGAAAATATCTCTTGTCAATCCCGTCGCCATCAACTTAGCTTCTGGCTCAGAAAGACATTTCCAGTATGAAGCTTCATACGAGTGTCCTAGCAATTGCTGCTAGTTTCTTCAGCAGCGCTGTTGCGTATCCTTCCTCCACTTCCCACAGCGCCCCACAGGCGTTTGGCTTCTTCACCAACAACACCATCTACCAAACCGTCGGCAACGAAAGTGTCACTTACCCCCGCTATGTTGAACTGGACGACGGCACCATTATCGCGACGTCCTCGTTCATTGGACCCGACCCGGCGTATTTCCCTATCTTCGAGTCCAAAGATGGCGGCGCAACATGGGCGCACATCTCCGACCTGAAGGACACCGCCAACGGCTGGGGCATGAGTGCTCATCCGGCTCTTGCCGTCTTAAAATCACCACTAGGCGGCTACCCAGCGGGCACGATCCTAGGCAGCGGCAATTGCTGGGGTCCCAACGCCACGAGAATCGATCTCTACGCTAGTCGCGACCGGGCACGCACCTGGGAATTTGTTAGTCATATTGCAGAAGGAGGGAGGGCAGGGAGCAACTCTGCCATCTGGGAGCCATATTTGATGTAAGAACGCCCACGTTACCACCCCCCCTTTTTTTTTTTACCCAAGTATTAGGCTAACGCTCAATAACTAGGCAATACGAAAACGAACTTGTAGCCTACTACTCCGACGAACGCGACAACAGCACCCACTCGCAGAAGCTCTCGCACCAGAGGTCGTCTGATCTGAAGACATGGGGTCCCGTGGTCGAAGACGTAGCGTATGAAGAGCAATCGTGGCGCCCTGGCATGACCATCATAGCGCATATCCCACCGATCAAGAAATGGATCCTCGTGTATGAAATGGGAACCGGCACAAAGGTTGACGGGTATAGTTACCCTGTTTACTATGTCATGGCTGATTCGCCGCTGGAATTCCGCTCGAGCAAGGGCCAGCTGATTATGCAGGGAGAGAGGGCGATGGGATCGAGTCCGTACGTTGTTTGGAGTCCCATTGGTGGAGAGAACGGCACCATTGTCGTGTCGGATGCGTCACAGAGGCGAGTGTTTACGAATTCTTTTGGTGGAGCGGCGGATAAGTGGGAGGGACATATGACGCCAGCTGGAGCGACGTACTCGCGTTCGATTCTGATATTGAAGGACAGGCCGGATCATCTTATGATTTTTGGGGGTGAGACGTATTCGCATATTCGTAACACAACGCTTACGCCTTTTACGGCGACGGTGGTGAACCTGACGGAAGTGTTGAAGGCACCGTTTTGATGGGTAGTTGTACACTATGTATTTGGCTATGCCTAGAGGAGTAATTCGTTGCGCTTCGTATGCTTACATATACTGCCCTTACTTTGTGCTAGAGCTAGCGTGCGAGCCTCCATGTTTCCTCCGGCTCGAGCTCTTCTTTTCCTTCTTCTCGCTCTTTTCCGACTTTTCCGGCTTCTCAGGCTTTTCAGGCTTCTCAGGCTTCTCAGGTCTCTCTGGTCTCTCGGGCTTCTCTTCCTCCCTCACTACTTCCCTGACCTCACTCTTGCCATCGATCCTTCTTACCACGCGGACAATATCGTCCGCCCTCTCAATGGCAACTTCGTGACCTACACCATCAAGGACCTTGACTCGGACATTGTCCTCACCCAAGGCTGCCCGTGCATCCTCGGTGATCTCATCAGCGACGATGATAGGATCTGTTTCGCCGAGGACAAGCCAGACTTCCTTCAAGGGTCCAGCGCGCGACTCAATGTTCTCACGAATGACGTTCCAGCGCTCATGATGGTTGTGAATAGGGGCGTGGCGGATAGTAGAAATAAAGGCCGGGACGAAAGCCTTGTGATGCTTGATCTGCCAGTCTACGACTGAAGAGACGGTGCTATGTGGGTTTCCAGGCAAAAGCATCTGGTTGCTTGAGAGGTACTTTTGGTCGCCCTCGCTTGCCGTTGTCGTAGTTTCAGCATTTTCAATGGCGTCAGGATCGCTCTCTACCTTCTTAGCGCCCGTCCATAATTTACTTGCGACCACCTTGCGGACCATCCATTCAGGCATCCAGGAGCTGTTGTACAGCATCTTGCTTGAGAGGGAGATGTGAGATTTGCGAATCAGACCTCCTGGTGCAACAAGGACCAGACCCTTTACCAGCTGTGGGAAGTAAGACGTGAAGTCTGCAGCGATGGCGCCGCCCAGGGAGTAGCCGACGATAGTGAAATTTGACCAGTGCAACGACGAGGACTGCAATGCCAGCATGATCTGGGTGGTGTACAGGGTAGCGTCATAGTTTGTGGTATCGGGGGATGGTCCGTCGGAGTATCCTCGGCCAAACAGGTCTAAGGCGTTAATTAGCGATGATATGATATGCGATGAATGAGGAGAAAAAGGTTAAAGTTAATGGGTGTCGGACAGGCCTAGAGACATGGTGCCTTGGATGCCCAAGGCATCCATGTCTTGCATGGCTTGCGATGCAGATCGTCAGCTAACATGCAGTGCACGTGCTTCACCGTTTGGTAGGGCTGGCGGGACCCTTGCCTAAACAGGTAAAGCGCATGCGCAAAAGCCGATCCAACCTGGGCGCGGGGTATCCAAATCCAATGCGTCCAGTAAGGCACTTTGGGTGTGTAGGGAATGCGCGGGGACACGCTCACAAGACAGTTGCTTGTATTCCCAGGTGATTGATGCGAAAAGATTGCTGGACCAAAAACTATTCGGGGTGATGACAACAGGAGAGGGACCCACCAAAGAGCATGACACGTCGTCCCCTGCCAACCAACTTGTGCGCAAGATCGGTCATGGCTATGCTGGGGGTCGAGATGCCGTGAACCAAGAGCACCTTCTCTCCATCCCTGGGACCGAATTCGTAGACACGGATGGAACCAAAGGGCGAATCCACGTCGCGTGCTCCAGGCAAGGCGGCGGGATGGTAAGGTAGCTCGGCCGCATCCTCAGGGTCGATGTCGGGCAGCAGAGTGCGCCGGGGAGAGGGAATAGGCGGTTTCCTGGCAGGTTTGGACGAAGCAGTCAGTGCCCATAGCAGCGACAGACCAGTGACCGAGGCGGCGCCGATGATGGCATAGCGCTGGACCTTTGGGAGGCGCTCGAAACGCGACAGCTGGGTGGCCGACATGTTTGAAATCTTGGTAATGGCAACCTCTGCGGCTTTGGGAGGCGGCTGCTTGTCGCTGGCGAACCTGGAGAACATGGCGGCGGCGGCGAGGCAAGAATTGTTGTAGAGAGTCGGACCCTGAGGCGGCGACGAAATAAACCGATGGCCAGCGCGCTAAACTGGGCCGATGGATGCACCATGGCCGCCTCCCGCTAGATCTCGACGATGTGGCACCTGGACCGGTTCTGGCTGTGGCTATTTCAACGGCACTGGGTGGAGGGGATGCATCCAGGGTGTCTACCCACAGCCGCCCTGCCACGCGCATAAGGGCGGCGCTGGCGCTGGCTCTG
>JAODYC010000037.1:2335-35794 GCA_026262405.1 Curvularia hawaiiensis
CTACCACTACCGCTACCACCACTACTCCCACGCCACAAATAACCACCATCCCAGCAACAGCCTCTACAGTAACACCCTTTACAGCAACTCCCTCCACAGCAACCCTCGCACAAATATACTTCGCCCAGCTAGAGGTCCGGCTAGATGATATACGCAGACGCGCGGATAGACAGGAGCAGGACCTTAGGAGTGTGCTGGAGGAGTTGCAGAGAGGGCCACCAGACACGAACAGTGATCATGATAATGATTACGATAGTGGGTATGACGTAGAGGAGGACGAGGACGAGGGGAATAGTTCGGACAGCGAGGTTGAAGAGGGATTAGAAGATCATGAAGAAAGGGGAGATGAAAGTGTAGCTACAGCAGCCACAGGGAGAAAGAGAAGAAAGCAAGAGAGTAGCAAGGACGAGATAGACGGCGGGAGAAGAAGGATGGAGAAAGAAAAAGTAGATCAGTAGTGGGATATAGCGTCAATAGCCATTGGAGAAGAGGATTGAATGAGTTCGAAGCGGATTTTCAGATTATAAATCAGTTGCCTACATATCTCCTACAAGAACCAGCGCCTTATGTTTTTATGTTAAAGGAACTCACGATGAACCTTCTCGTCTTACTCACATAAATCTCACTTCCTAGCTCCCACATACCGCTGTGACAATTACAATGCTATTTAGTCGTAAGTGCACTACTGTCACTCTTGAAAGTCTCCGGACAAATACAGAGCCCTCAATTCCTAGCAATTCATCGTCTTCTTTCCACCCACACGGTAGCTAACCCTTTTCAGGTGCCGAGGCAAATACGGCGCCCTCAATGTCCAACGCACCAAGGACACTTTTCCAAGCCATGTTTTCTCCAAACCTTACGACACCGTATACGCCCCAAGCCATCGGGTACTGTAGACGAAGCAAACACATAGATCGTCACACGGGGGCACTGCACTAGCCTGACTAACATGTCCATCTCCATTCGTCGCCCTGACTGCAAAAAAAAATCCCCCTTTGCTCTTCCTCCACCCATAGCCCTGGACCCATATACTAAGCCTCTCTCTCTCCTTCTTTTTTAAGTGTGGGGATCTTCAATCTACTCGGAATATTTGCATCGGAGCCGCCGTGTGATGGAGGGGTGATCGGCATTCTGCAGCAACTTCCTGTTCCTGCCAACCTACTAGTGGCCTCACTTTTTGTTTTTGGAAACTCAGTACTGCAGCCCACACGAAAGAAAAGTTGTGTTGTGCTACGGGATTGAAATGTGGCAGATGGAGGTATCGTGAGATTAATCAAAGATACGGGAAAATTACGGCTTGGGATGGCTTGTTTTGATGGCTTGACCGCAATGCCATGGCAGTATCCTTACGAGGAAAATGTGTCTTCAAACGTGTAGCGTTTAATCGTGTTTTCATCTGGCGCCTACAAACTAGACGCGCGCAATGAGGCTGAAGGAATGGCAAGCGATTACGGCGGCCTGCTTGTTTAGTGACCACATGCTCAAAGCCACTCGTTCAAAATACGGATACTCGTCCGAGCCAAATACTTCGCCTTACTTGTTCCTGATCAACGCTGCCCAATCAACACACGAGGCGGGTGGCTTCCCAAACGAAGCCAGACAGCTGAAAGAAAAGGCGGAATGCGACATCGTTACGTTGGCACGACAGGCGCCAGTCGATGGGTGGCCCACCGCCAGGGTCTTTTCCGGGTTCGACAACACTTGTCAATGGGAACGCCGGGCAATAGAACTAGGTATCCTGGTGTCCATGGCATCCATGGCAGACACATACGAGGTATGACGCGTCGTCGACCGAGGTTCGATGCGGCAGCTGAGTCTGCAAAGTTTGTAATCTCAAGTGATACTTGACACGGCGGCTGTCCGGTTGAGATGAAGAGACTCGCCGCCATTATGGACTCATGAGGTGTTGGATTTTGGCCTCATCACATGTGATGTCGGTGACTGCAGTGGTCCCGAAGAGACGAGTCCCAGGAGTAGAGGTAGTCTATCCAAGGGTCTTGTCTTGCTTACGCAAGGAGTTCAAACGACCTTGACAAAAGAGGCGCATTAGTAGATACACCCTGCTTGGGGAGAGCATTGCTCTGTACCACGCCCCGCATACTATCTCGTAGCTATCAGAGCCCCGCATATATTTACCATGCCGCTATTGAGACAGAATTGCCACTGCATACCCTTCCGGTAAGTGATGAACGCTTGAATCGGACACTTGGTGGGCTGCGCCAATCGTAGAATACTCTCGGGTTGCGCCACATCCCGCCGAACCTTCATTTATCATGGAGAAAACTGGAGACTCGATCCAGGTATGGCGTGACGATACGTATGCCGTAGCAAGGACGTCTTTGTACTACCGCGGTAATGCCGAGAGGCAGAGGTTCCCCGACTGTTCCACATCTTTCACAACGCGGTTGTAGATCTTTTAATCTTTGCTGCATATCACCGACCGGAGTAGTCGTATGTCGCCAATCCCGGGCTCATGCAAGGTGAGTTGGCGTATGAGGGGATTGAATTACAGCACTCGCGTGGTAAGCGTCATGCAGCAAGAGTATGGCCTGCTGGGATGACGGATGCTTGGATCTCGGGCATTGGGCACATGTTCGTGCCCTTGCACACGTGTGCACGAGTCGTGTGGCCTTCACAGTAGCCGAGACTGCTACTGGATTACCAACCTATCAAGGATGTCTTGTAGAATACCGAGCTCAGAAAAAGCAAAAGCACGCTTTGCTGAGTTACATCGGTTACATGGAATTTCTATCCCAAGTATCAAGTATGACATGACATTGAGTGGCCTCACATTCAAGCAAAGCGTCATGACACTCGTGCGTTTCATCGTGTCTTTCCATAGCCCGTCCCTGTTGCTTCCAATGACCGTGGCCGGTTAGCTTCAAGGTGACAAGCGGGGTAATCCAAGCTTACATGATCAACGCGCTGTGTATACTCCGTACTGTGTACTCGCCACTTTGATTGCTCGGACTGCGTTCACAGTGGGAGATGCCCGGACACCCGGTTATGATTGATGCGTAGCGTTCACACGCAGACGAATAGTAGCAGATCGTGAGGAAGCATGGTGTATCGTGGCCTTGGCGTATCTATGTGCTTCGCTGCAATCATACCCAGTGTGTGGCGTACGTGAAGGGATCTCCCTGCGACCTTCTGCCTGACGAACCTAGCGGTGAAACCAACGTAGCTGGCTTGCCCACGCCACCCTTACACACATCTCTCCATGCGATTACCCTGGTATGGTAGCCGGTGTCACCGTGTCGATCACCGTTTCCAGAGGTTCCATGACTATCTGTTCGCTAAGAAGCCATTGGTGTGTCGTTTGTTGTACTCAAACAATATACGCCGGACAATTCGGGCCTCGCGGAAGATGGAAAGCAAAGAAGTGATGTTGCAGCCCTCGTTTGAGGCCGTGGTGGCGAAGAGATCGTCTTAAAATACCTGCAGTGGTCATGTACAATCCAAGTCTGTAGACGTGGCAGTTGTGTTGGCCATGCCAGACACTAATGCCGACATGTGAGGCATATTGAGCTCAGTTCAAGACATTGGAAGATGCCAGATTTCCTAGACGGTTTGGGAAGTTGTGTGAGTGATCGATTTCCAGAGGGTGTCCTGCAGTTCGGTCTTTCTCGCTGCCCAATGGCGTCGGTTGGGCTTAGCAGGGCGAACAATGAGGCGAAAGGCATCAGTGCGTCCACGCCCAACAAGGACTTGGTCGCAACGGAAGTGTCGCACCCTCGCCCCGAGGGATGACCGGTGTAGGTAGCCAGGTGTAAGCAGATCCGGGACAAGACGTCGTGGATCATGTGTATAAGTCCTCTGCGTGCCCGACCTCGATTTATCCATCCACACGCAATTAATAACACACGCCGATCCTCATCGTAGTTCTCTCTCGTAGTCACCTCGGTCCATACAAAATGACGCTACCCAACTCGTACTTTGTTCCAGGCTTCGGCATCTCAAGAGCCGTCATCCAGAATGAGATCCGCTATCATTGTGGCCCGGATGCGATAGTCCGACCATACACCTTTCAGGTATTTGGCAGTTGCTGTTGGATGACATGACAGGTACTGATCTGATACCCAGGGTCGTGATGGTTTCCTTGTCACAACAATCGGGCCTCCATTGACCAAGGTATATAAGCCGTACCGTGCGTCAGGTGTCCAGACACTGACAAGACAGGCTCAAATCGAGGACCTGAAAATGTCTTCCCTTGAATACGAAGAAAAGCAATCCCGTATCGCCGACGAGACCAATGTCTTCGTAAATGCACCCATCCCGATTAATCAGCGGATACGACGAAGCACCTGACGAAGGTGCAAGAGCCAGCCGTGGCTTCTTCGAGGCCACGATCGTGCCACCCGAAAAGAACCTGTCTTATATCCATATTCGGGCGGATGTATCCTCTTCTCTTTTGCTGGAGTATTGATTTAGCGTGCATATTACCTCTGGATTGGCTGTCTGATGATCTCTTGTTATACGTTTTGGTTCTTATGACGACCTGGATTTGGTGTTTGGATTTCCAAAGAGTTGATCTCTCCTGATGGAATTTTTTTTGCCTGAACAAGCTGAGTGCGCTGTAGTCTTAGCATCAGTTGAAAGAATCTGTTCAGTTCTGAAAATCCATTGGTCCCAAGGATTGCTGTACCGCCGTAAGTGGCCATGGCCTGACTCTGGTCAAGTTTGTCGCTCTATTGTTTGGGCACTCCTTGTGCACGGTCAAGGCGACAAGGCTGGTCTGGTTATGTGTACTGCCTGTAACACCTCCGAAGCCGATTTGGATGTCGTTTTCTCACACGAGTAGAAATGACTGTTGACTCGGCGTGCATCGGTCAGCCTGGATTGGGGTACTGAATTTAGTGGGCGGCAAGGCGGACAGCACTGGCTGCCTTCAGCACAGGTGCGTCAAACTTCGATACTGACCGGCTACCTTGTTAGCCATAGCCTTAAACATCACAGCTGCCATGACGTGATGTAGAGATGAGTCGCCTGCAAAATCTGAGGGGGATGACGGTAGGATATAAGTGTCAGGTTTGGTTGAGGTCGTGGTGATGAGGCAAAGCTTGAGCCACTTCCAAGATGCAGGAACAACTGGCGCGTGATTGGGCAAACGGCAAGCGAAACCCTGACTGGTGTGAAGTGTCACAAACAACGCAGCGACTGTTGTGACGAAAAGCGTCTCGACACGTCGCGGAATCGTTGTTTTGTATTGTCAGGTGCGTAGATGACTCAAAGGCCAGGCTACTATGGGTCGCATGCTAAGGTGCGTACTTCTGTGAAGAACGGATTTGCATAGACTTTGAGCGTTTGTTTGAGTTACATGCCAGCGCGCTGTGATGTTTTCAGAGTTATAAATCCTTTTATCTTTACTGGCGATTTCAAAGGCAATGCTCTGTTCCCGCTCGAGCAATTTCCAGGTTTGCTATTATGCCAGCAAGTGAACAACGGCTCTGCACGATTGCTGATCTTCAGAGATGCAGCCAGGTTGTCATGCCTCTCGAGGCTGGGACCCGAGAGCGTGACACTGCTGAAATCCGATCTAACCACTTACGACATAGCGCCAGAATGGTCACAAAAACAAGAGCAGTATGAATTTTCATACAAATTTTCGTTTTGCACCTTTCTACAAGGCTCTCATATCCTGCGCTCCCTACGACAATAGATGGCAATGCTGCTATTTCGCACGCCACGCTGTCTGGCGAGTCGTTCTTACGCTCAAACGCCTATCATCGACGCATAACTGTAAATCAGTCCACCATGGCAACCGAGACGATGTGAACGCAAATCTACTCTCGGTAGAGCACAATGCTTGCTATCCAGCCCCAGTTTACTGAGCAAAAATGGGATGATCTGCAGTTTACTGGCGTTGATTATATGCACAACGCGGGTGACACTGCTGGTACTTTGAAAGGCCCCGAATAGATGCCATTCTATTACCTTGATAAACATATAAACTCACTGATTTGTCATCAAGATCACAACTCGGCACTTTGGCGGAGTGGTTAACGCGCTGGCCTGCTAGTCCTGTATTGGAAAGTTAGCCAGTTCCTTCGGGAGCGTGTGTTCGAATCACACAGGTGTCGCACTAACCATGCATTTCTTTTTGCCGGTACAGATCATATCTTTTGATACCAGAAGCAATACGGGAGAATGATGTTCTAATGTTTTTGCTACGATCACGATAGAGAAGCTTCAAGCAGACGCCTTGTGAAAGTAAGCTACATCATATTGCACATATCTGGTCCCTGGCTCTTTCCGCCAGCCTCGGTCGTCGTCTTCGCGCTTGTCTTTGCGATATCCTCTAATACTTCACGACACAGCTCACCCGTCAACGCGCTGCACTCTGCGTAGTGATCGCACAGTATCCTTTGTGCGGTCTGCACCCCTTCGTGCGGCATGACACTTGGGCCCTTGCCCTTCTTATCCGGTCCATGTTCCTCTATCGTCCACTGCTTTCTCAGGTCCCTCTTCAGTCCCAACACCATAACCGGCAGATTCTCGTCATAGTTGAAGTGCTTGTTCACAATGGGCAGCCATGTCGACGATAAAGACTCAAGCGACGCGCGTGAGGAGATGTCGTAGCAAAGGATCACGAATTGGGGTTGCAGGAGCGTGTAGTTGTACGGTGAAGCAGTGTCGAAGAACTGCAGTCTATATGGACGGCCATAAAGAGTGATGTCGAAAGCGTAGGGCTGGTCAATATCACGCAGCTTCGGAAGCTCATATGGGGGGAGGTTGTCACGTTGGGGTTGGACACCGAGCGACAGACGCCTGCTGAGAGTTAGTAGTGTACGTTGCACACATGGCTTCTTAAGACGTGCGTTGTGAGGAGTGCTAGATAACGCGCGATCGTAGTTAGACTCACGATAGGAACGTTGATTTGCCAACTCCCGCGTCGCCGAGCAGTAGTACGTTGATCTCGGGGGGCAGTAATCTGTTATCCATGTTGAACTCCGAGTGCTTTGTGGGTGCGAGCTCTCAAGGCGGCTTCATGTTTGCTATTGCGATAGAGGTCGAGAGTGATGGGAATGCCTAGGCACGGAGATAGGCGTTAACACTGTCTTGGCAGAGGAGGATACACTGCTTCTTGTTCCTTTTTCATTAAATCCTACCTTCGTCCTTTTTTGCTATAATTACAAGAGCCCCTTTTTCTATTTCAGTATTGATCGTTTGAATAGCTTGTGAGCAATCCAATGTAAGATTGTGTGTGTGTGTGTAACTCCAAGGTAGCTTATTATGTGAGATCTCTTCGACATGCTCAAGGTTCGAGCGAAATACCAATTGCGACCTTTACAGTCCCACTTTCGGATATGTAAACAGTACTAAGAATGGAAATGTCGGCAGCTCTGGGTTAGCCAGTCGTATCGCGTCTGACCTGACGCGTCTGTCTCCTCGCATACAAGAAACTGAGCAATTTGAATAACGGATTTCTTAGGGAAAATGCAGTTCATGGTTTCTTTACAAAACACCCAAATTCAATCCTCAAGCCATCCCAGATGCCATTTACAAGAAGGAAACTCCCCTTTCCTACCATGTGGGCTGACGTATGTGGCCTGTGCATAGGTATTTATTAGTACATTACTCCGTATCTATGAGATAACCGAAGTCCGACGGTAACACAATCGGTCTTTAGCATCGTCAAGCTGCTTCTTGGTCCTACATGCAGTACAATCGGAGCTGACTCGAGAAGCCCACTAATTCGTGTTTTCGAGATTATCCGATTTACGGCTCCAGAATCATCCTGGCCATAGCGTGCTGGGTTGCACGCCACAGTCGCCGGGGCCCTGGTAGTAGTAGTGCTAACGGCTCGGCAACATGCTCATGACCACAAACCAGAGGTCTGGATCCTGTGAAGCCAACTCCGTGATGCGTACCACAAATTGTTTGCTTGTTTACGTTAGGCGACCAATCGGTGTGGCCATGGCTCAGAGATAACAAGTTTGACCTGCTTAGAACCGCTGGACAGGACCGCCAGCCAAGGACGCTTACGGGCTTGGAGGCTTGGAAGACAGCATCCTCAGTTACCGAATGGGGAAGCTCGTAAAAATGGCCTTGTATTACCGCCGCGAGACGGCAAGTCATTTCCTATGATTTGAAGTACATAAGGTGCACTGTGGCAATGCCGTGTTTCTTCACGCTCTGCATCCCAACTTGTCGTAGCATTCTTACTATAGTTCGTCATGAAGGTCTCTACATTTCTCAGCCTGCTTCCAGGTGCTGCGCTTGCTTCTGATGTATTGAACGTCGCCTTTTATGCCAAGGAGAGGAATCAGCTATACGACTTTATCTCAGCCAACAGCGAAATCGACTACGGCTGCCGCCCTCAAGTCCTGGCTGCTGGAGACGAGCACAAACTGCACGCTGTGATTTCAGAACACGACCTGGATCACTTCAAACGCAGTCTTGATCCTGCCCTTGTCCGTGTTGAGCTTTTGGATAGCCTGAACAAGCGCCAAACCGCCACCGCACCGATCGGTAGTGGTGACCGGTTCAAGGGAGGAAAGATTGCGCCTCGCGGTCTTGGTACAAGGAAGCCTAGCGAATATGCCGCCCTGCAAAAAGCAGGTATTCTCAACGCCGATGAAGTCTACACCGCCATGAAGGGTTTGGAGAAGGAGTACGGCATGACCCTCTTCACAACGCCCCACAAGACATTCGAGGGTAACACCATCATTGGTGGTGTGGCGAACAAGGCCGAGAAGATCAAGAAGGACAAGCAGTACATTTACTTCACAAGCGGCATTCACGCTCGTGAACGCGGAGGACCGGACAACTTGATCTACTTCATCTCTGATCTGTTGTATGCAAACAAGCACCGCATTGGTTTGACATACGGCAACAAGACGTATACCAACAGCCAGGTCAAGAAGGCTCTTGGTGCAGGTGTTGTCTTCATCCCTATGCTGAACCCTGACGGTGTCCGTCACGACCAGGCCAACAGCAACCTATGGCGGAAGAACCGAAACCCAGCATCGGCCCGACCCAATGAGCCCCTGAGCGTCGGTGTAGATCTCAACAGAAACTTTGACTTTCTCTGGAACTTCACCGAGAAGTTCGACCCATCTGTTTCCCCGGCTTCCGCCAACCCAGCCTCCCAGGCTTTCTACGGCACAGCGCCGTTCTCTGAGCCCGAGTCCCAGGATATGGCTTGGGTGTACGACGAGTTCCCAAACATTCACTGGTATATCGACGTGCACTCTGCCGCAGGAACACTCCTTTACTCTTGGGGCGATGACATTGACCAGTCTCACGACCCTGAGCAGAACCTGTTCAACACTGCCTACGACGGAAAGCGTGGTATCGTCGAGGACGAGGTGTACAAGGAGTACATCTCCCAGGAAGACTGGGACAATATCCGCACTGTTGCAAACCGCACTACCGATGCCATGGTGGCGGTGGGTGGCCGTGAATATGTTCCTCAGCAAGCTGTTGGTTTGTACCCAACATCAGGTGCTACCGACGATTGGTCTTTCAGCCGCTGGAATGGAAACAAGGAGCTCACCAAGGTCTACGGATACACCATGGAATTCGGTTACGCCACCAATTTCTATCCTACCGCTGAAGAGTTCATCCAGAACATTATTGACACCAACGCTGGCTTCATGGAGTTCATCCTCACTGCTGCTGAGATTGGACTCAAAGCTTAGATGAAGTCTGTATTTGTTGATGTGTAATAGTAGCGAGAAATGACTGGGGGTGCATGTACATAACGATGTTACGAGAACGAGATTTAATGTAGTAGTAGTAGAATAGTATTAGTCATTAATACACTGCCAACAAAGCAAGACACTTCTGCCGTCCCACAAAAACAATAAAACAAGTGAACGAGCCTACCCGATGTCGGTATTACTACGCATAGACCTTCACGTCTCGTGGGGAAAGAGGTACCATGGCCCACGCTAGTCTAAAGGAGCCTAGCCTATCCCAATGCACATGCAAAGCACACGCAACATGTCACACTGCCAGCCTGTCAATGCCCCTCATTCCTTATACATATTCCTGTGCATTATTTCAAACTTCAAGCACCAAACCCTGAGCAATGTTCTGCCGGCACGATGCTGCAGTACATGGGTACGCGGCAACCCCCACGCAAATATGTTGTACCTGAACCACACAATACCACGCTTCCACCAAATCATCCATGCGAGATCTGCTACACACGAGTATGGATACCGGAGACGTTCGAAGTAATCAAAACTGCGCCATTGGACCAGAATAGAGTTTCCATCCATTACCAGATCACGTCAGAAGAGCTGCGAAAATCGATCGGGGAAGGATGTAAGTTTTGCAAGACACTTGGTGATGGAGTGCACGGCAAGGTCTTTCTGGATGAACTCTACGAGCGTCTGGAGAGAAGTGACAGTTCTTCTGGCGTCGATACATCTGACGGCGTCGAAAGCAGCGATGAAATGACGGACGAAGAGCCAGAAGATAGTGAATCTGCATTCGATGAAGAAAAGTTCGACAACGATATTACTGGAGGCTGGGACGTATGGGAAGATCGTGATACATTCGTCGAGGCATGTCAATTCAGGATTGATCTCTTCTTCGAACGGGGACATGCAGGGCTCTTCACATTTCTGAATGTGCGAATTGAAGCTGTTGGTGATAAAGATCGTCCCAACAATCTGCAGAAGCTACGGGGAGAGAAAGCCGTAGAGCTACGATATCATATAAACAGCAAAGGTATGTTTTCTGGGTTGCAGTACTCGATGGCCTGCTAAAGACAAGAAACAAAGGACAGAAAACATTATCCATCTCCCCACGTTGGATGGCAGATTGCATGCTCGGAGCAGAGACTAACATGCAGATGTTGGAAACCTGGATGAGCAGTCTCGAATCCCTTCCAGAACCTTCAGCAGCAACAGCGAACTATTTGCCATCACGCCTAATACACGTGGGGAATGATAATAGCCTACGAGTTGTCCGTACATCGACCATGAAGGGCTGCGTGCCAGAATTCGCTGCACTGAGCTATGTATGGGGCACGAGCCAATCTTTCATTTTGCTAAGCACCACAGAAGGTCTACTCACAGCTGGGTTTGAAGTCGGGCAACTCCCCAAGACGATCCAAGATGCTGTCGCAGTCACCCGTCGGATTGGACTGGAGTACATATGGGTAGATGCGCTGTAAGAGTCTTTTTCCAGGTACTTTTTGAAATGCTGACGGAATGATAGATGCATTATGCAGGATTCAGACGAAGACAAAGCACATGAGTTGCCAAAGATGCGATCCATCTACAAGTTTGCTGCAGTGACACTAGTGGCTTCTGTAGCCAATTCTGCAACCGAAGGCTTCTTACATCACACTGAAGAAAAATACGACTACTTCATTGAACCAGTCACGATACCTTTCCCCATGGACATGGATTCGTCTACTTGTTCACAAATCGTCCTCAGCTACCCAGCGGACTACAAGCGATGGAAGGATCCTATCAACAGCCGCGCTTGGACATTCCAAGAGCTCATTCTGTCGACTCGTGCCATCATCTTCTCATACCGTGGGATTCAGACAATCGACCGTACCAGCCCAACATGCGCAGATGGCATCTCTTCTGGCAAAGACCCGCAGCTGCCGAACTTACCGTGGAGCGGCCAAATGTTCTCACTTGCCACCACACCTGAAAACACACGGCAGGTATGGCTGGTAATGCGCGGAGAGTACAGTCGCCGTATGCTATCCTACCAGGGAGACAGACTGGTTGCGATTTCGGCCATTGCCGAGGAACTTGGCCAAGTGTACAACAGCCGTTATCTCGCGGGCATGTGGGAGCGCGACCTTGCTATAGATCTGCAGTGGAATTGCCCACGTACGGCGGCAATAGATGATGGCCACAACCGGAAGCCTCGAGCTCAAGAGTACATCGCTCCATCTTGGAGTTGGGCATCAGTGAGCGGCGCTGTGGAAGACTTTGTACAGGTTTGGGAAGATGAAGCCGATGACGGAGGGATTGGCTACAAAGACAACTTGGGCTTTGAAGTGATATCCTGTGATGTCGAGCTCGCTGTGCCGGGCTTCGAATATGGAGCCGTGACGTCTGGCACTCTGGTTGCCCGAGGTCGCCTCTGTAAACTTATTTGGCATCCTTACCCTGATGACGACTATCACAAGAACTTGGAGTACGATGGCTGGCTTTCGGGACCAGTTGACGGTGACGAGAGCGATTCAGTGCACCCTGAAACAGAGTTTGGCGAAGGTCTATTGGATGCTCTGGATCCGGATGTATATGAGGGCGTTGAAGTGTCATGCCTCGCTGGGAAACTGATCGAGAATGTACCCGGACGAGACGATGTCGAAGGCATGATGCTCCTACCGACTACAGACGAACGTTACCGACGCATTGGCTTCTTTCGAGCCAAGCCATGGATATTCGAGAAGCGCGAGGTTGAAGTGGTTACGATAGTTTGATTGCTAGACAAGCGGGCGGCAAGACGGAATAAGACGGATAGAATGAATAGAGCCGCTACAATTTACTACCAGCCTTGTCATCCGCTTGGGTTCCTTAAAGGAAATGATCTGATGGACTAGTCTTGTTTGTCAGACGGTCAGCCATGCAGGAGACAATCCACCGTGTCGTAGGACAACGATCCCATGCATATGCTACACACGGTACAAACTCTGCTGGCGGCTTGTAGTTCGAGGCAGCTCGCTATACCTTACCTCCAGACGTCCAGAACTCCAGAGTGTCCCGTCGACCCGGCGCCGAGGTGAAGAGGGAGGCACGTGATAGGCCGATCCCGGGCAGCGCTAGTGCCACCGGCTGCTGGTAGAATGCGGCCACACAGGATGGCGCCATTACTGACCGCTCGCCAGCCGCATGTATTTGCACGGAGGGGCGGCGGGCATGGGTCCTGAGTCTGGTTTTCTCCGGCGAGCTCGTGCAGAGTGCAGCATGCATCATGCACCAGGTTCTGCTCTAGAAGCTTTCCATGGCTTCAGGAGGCGGCATGACGCTGCGAGGGGCGTGCACGGCAGAAAAAAAAGTCCAACAGCCGAAGCAAGCGAGACGCTGGCCGGGTCCGTGACGACAGACAAGCGTCCGTCCATGTTGCTCACTATGCTGCCCGCGTTCTGAGGTACAGGCTGCTCCACTCGGCGCCATACACGGCGGACGACTAGCCTAAATCTTTTCCCTTTATCGATAAGCCGCTTGCCCACGCGAAAGCTTCGCTGCCTTCTCCATTTCCTTCCAGCTACTGCCTGGCGCAAAATAGTAGTCCCCTCCCCGTCTTGTCCACCACCTGTCAAGATGAGAAACATCGTGGTTCTCGGCGGAACCTCTCACCCGCAGCTTACAGAGTACGTACAAGCAGCAAGGGCGGCGCGGGGCGCTGGCTGACTGGGCCCAGGACCATCTGTAACCACCTCGGCATACCCAAGGCCAAGGTGCTCCTTGACAAGTTCAAGGGCGGCGAGACGAGAGTGGAGATTCAGGAAAGCGTCCGTGGAAAGGATGTCTTCATCATCCAGTCTGGTGGTGGTAAAGGTATGCACATTCCTTGCCGGCTTCAAGCGCGTCGCATTTTTTTTTGTTGCAGCAGCAAGTTGCGCAACCATCCCAGCGCCTGTCGCACGACAGCAGCACACTGGACAGAGAACAACACGACCAATGCTTGATCAACTGCGCTAACTCTTGGTGTCGCGCACAGTCAACGACCATTTGATGGAGTAGGCCCATCCTCATGGTATAGTTGAGTCCAGTGCCCTGACGTACTCTAGACTTTTGATTACCATCTCTGCCTGCCGAACCGCCTCTGCGAAGCGCATCACTGCCGTTCTCCCCCTCTTCCCATACTCGCGACAGTCGGATATTCCATACAACAAGACGGGCGCTCCGCTGTCAAAGGTCCCGGGACGCTCAAGGACCGGCACCTATTCGCTCGACTCTCGTCCACAGACTCCCCACCCGGGGCAGGCTGAGAGCGCAGGTCTTACAAACGGCTCAGCGTCTTTGCACCAGCAGCTTAGCAAGATCAAGCTGGACGAGCGCAATGGCACTGCCTCGAACCCTACCAGCCCTGTCAAGTCAAATGGCATCAAGCGTAGTGACACGGTTGAGTCCACCAAGGGCGAGAAGTCTGCGTACTTCAACACCGACCATGCTACCAACGGCGTCAACGGCACGAATGGTACCCAGACGCCCGGTATTCCTGGTGCTCTGACACGCCAGCCAACAATCACAAAACCTCCAGCTTTTGAGCCACAGGTCGGATACCGCCAGTGGGTTGCTCAGGCCGGTACTCTGATCGCCGACCTTCTCACATGCGCTGGTGCCGACCACGTTATAACTATGGACCTCCACGGTATGTAGTACTATTGCGTGGGCAAGCCATCTCTTCTAACAATTCTTTAGACCCGCAATACCAGGGATTCTTCGATATCCCTGTCGATAACCTCTACGGACGTCACCTTCTCCGCAAATACATTCAATTCAACATCCCCAACTACCAACAAGCCGTCGTCGTTTCTCCTGACGCAGGTGGTGCCAAGCGAGCCACTGCCATCGCCGATGCACTCGGCATGCCTTTTGCTCTTATCCACAAAGAGCGTCGTCCCACTCAGATCAACGACCGGCAAAATGCGACCATGATGTTGGTTGGAGACGTAGCAGCGCGCACCACAATTCTTATCGATGACTTGGCTGATACCTCAAACACCATTACCCGTGCAGCTAAGCTTCTGAAGAAGGAGGGTGCTACACAGGTGATTGCGCTGATAACGCACGGCATTCTGAGTGGAGATGCGATTGACCGCATCAACGCCAGTGCGCTCGACAAGGTCATTGTGACCAACACGGTACCTCAGGATGAGCACAAGTCGAGGTGCCCCAAGTTGGAGGTCTTGGAGGTGGGCAATGTGTTTGCCGAGGTATGTTCCAAAGACCCGATCCGTGTTGGAGTGTACTAACAAAAACTTAGGCCATTCGCCGTGTCCACCACGGTGAGAGCATCAGCGTGCTTTTCGATTACAGTTAGTATCTCTGCTCGTTTAGCTTCCGATACTCAAAAGCCATATCAACTGTTCCTTTACGCCACGCTGAGTAATCTCCCTATAAAACCTCGCGAGCGACGGCGACAGACTTGGGTAGTGATCCTGGTTTTCTATTTTCATTTGAAGGATGTATACGCTCTGGACCCTCCTTTTCTATGAGATCTCAGATTGGGAAAAATGGGGGAGTGTATTGTTTGAAACCTTTTTCATGCTTCCCCGTATTCGTTAAGACTGCTGAGGAGCGGTATATCAAATACCTAAATGTGCATCATGAGCAGAAGTTGCATGGATTGGGCGTTTTTAAGGAGGACAGTTCCGTTTTTGACAAAACTTAAGATGGTCTTAATGGCTATTTTGTTGATACCGTGGCGCCATGACAGCGGGGGCAGTGTGCTATGCTGTTGCATGACCGCATGCCGTGTGTGGGTGATGTTGTTGTTCCTGTCTAAACGACGGGGATAGTAGGACAGCGCTGGTGGACGTTTTTGACGTTGTTGGTGCTACAGATGGATTTATCGTAGCAAAAGAAAGGCTATTTTAGCCACGTTCTTGAAGAAATGTACGTGCAGATAGATTGTAAACACTGGCTTGAATAACACACAAAATCAGTCCTGAGCATTCATCTATAAAGTGGAAAAATTGAATAGGTGCGTCTCATCGCTGATTCCCCTCTTTCCTCTTTCTTCGGAGCGGGTATATTATCCTTCCTTTTCGTAAACCTTGACCTGACTGCCTCATAGTGGACTTTTCTTTCCCTTCAGCACCTCGCTATGTGGATCACTCTCCTTTGGGTATATATATGTGCACGTGCCCAGCACATTCTCCACCTCGCCACCACCTCACCACCATTTTATACCCCCCGTTCAAACCATGCCTTTGCTCTTTAAACCCTCCCCATCTTCCTTGCCTTTCCAAAGTACCCTAAGAAGAAAAAAACTCCAATTCCATCACTCCCCCTACTCCCCCTCTGACACCCAAAAAAAGCCAAACGCCATGAGCATGCTCCCTCTTCCTACTTTCATCTGCCTTCAAAGAAAAACCTCTCCATAATGCAAAAAATACCGAAATAAAAACCTCCCCACCCTATCGGTGAATTTTCTTATAGAAAAAAAAAGATCACCTAATCCCATCCTCCCACCTCCCCACGCCACTATCCTTCCTCCGCCCTTTCGTCTGCTCCTCGCTCCCCGGCGTAAACAACTCGGCACTCAGCACCAACACGGCCGGCACCACGGCCAGCGCATCAATCACCCCGTTTCGCCCCACCTTCTTACTCTGATGCCGCAGGTCCATCATGGCGTTTACTTCGCGCGATTTGATTGTGTCTTTGCGGGACCGCGGGGTGTCGGCGCTGTGGCGTGTGGTGGTGGTTGTTGTTGTGCTGTTGCTTCTTATCCTGCTGGATGTGGATGTGGTAGAGGTGGTGATGGCGGAGGAAGAGGAAGAAGAGCGCGGGCGGAAGCGCGAGAGGGTGAGGGTGCGGCTGCGGGGCCTTTCCGTGGCTATGGCAGCTGTTTTTGAGGTTGCAGATGGGGATGAGGTGCTGGTTGGCTGGTAGGATGTTGGTATGTGTGGGAGGGGAATGTTGATTTCGGTGTATAGAGGGCCTTCGTATTCGAGTTGGAAGAAGGGATCTGACGAACTGGATAGCGCTGGAACTGCGCAAGCGTCGTGTCCTGAGGTTGTGGGGGCCGAGTCCAGCGTGGGGAAGGGTGAGATGGTTGTTGTGGTGTCCATGGTTTTGTGTTTCCCTCTCTTTTTTTCCGCGCTTGGTGGAATTTGACTGCTCTCGATTGTAGGTGAAAGAGGAGAAAACAAATTTCTGGGGGGAAGTAATCTGATTTAGGGTTTTGGTCCTTTGGAGGCTGATGTACCTTGTTGTATATAACACAACACGTGAGGCAGCCAGCCGCCTAGCACAGCCTCTTTTTAGGCAAACCGTAATATTATCACCCCGAACGTCGCTCAGAGTCAGATTTGAAATTACGCCGCCTCTTTCCTGTTGATTTCGGTTGATGGTTCTGGAAACCTTGTAGATTTGAGGGCTTTCATGATCGTTTGGAAAGGTCCCTTTTTATGTAGGTATCTGGTTGTCGCGATTCTCAAAACATGGAAGACAATGTGAACGCAGTTCCCAGCCACGCTACACAAACATCTCACCGCACCGCAAACACGTCATGCTCTGCGCTTCAGCTGATCGCGATAAGCCCCATTCCGCGCACCCATTTTTCTTCGACTCAGCCGCTGTAAGAACGGGGCCGACAAAGCGGTCGGGTAACCGCTTTATCCGTCCTTTGTCTGAATGCGGTCAAGGATTGGCGCCCTGTGGCGTGGGGCTGTACGATGGGCATGGTCCCCGCGCGTAGTTTAGGCGGCTGAGATGAGGTGGCTGCAAGCAAGTGGCTGTACGAGTCAAAGAACATTTTTTGATTTGTCAATGGCTGGTGGGCAATTGGGCCGCAACAAGACGCGAAATCTGAGGTTTAGAGCCAAGGATGGGGTTGTTAGTTTAAGCGCTGCAACGATGAGTCGTTTACTTACCGCGTCTAGTATTTGGAGCTAGCAGAGCTCCTTGTCAGTGTCTAAAGAGGAATGACCGATTTCTTGCCTATTCTGGCTTAGCAAATCAGGAACAATCCAAACTGGAGATGCCTGTACCATCGAGCTCAATAATGTACTCTTGAAATGCACATGGTTGGTAGCAGCCAAAGTCCATCTGTCTTAAGAAACAGCTCACTTAGACATTTTCATATCTGCAAATAGTAGATCAATCGTTTACGCTTTCTGGTGTTCTCTATTGAAAGGCCAGCTTGGGCGTCGTGAGCAATTACTTGGCTCTGAGCAGCCTCACGACCTGCTCGTGGCTTTGAGATGGAGCCACAGAAAGTGCATTCTCATAGCATCCAATGAAGAAGGGTAACTCTCTCAAGCTACAAGACGGTAAAACAAGGTAATGAGGAACATGAACGTGCCGTCATCTGTTGTGATGCTGAGAACTTGAAGTAGGGAGTATGATCTTTTTGGTCGTCACCAACATAGTTCATGTAACTCGTGGCATGACTCCCTGGCACAACATGTTAGCAACAGCCGGATGTTCTCCTCTGCTAGATATTTCTCGAGCTTGAGCCAGATTTGCCTATTCCCCAGCTTGCTCGGCACCAATATCAGCGCGCAATCCTCGCCATACGCAATACCAAGTTCTTTGGACATGAATACATCTAGCTTGTCAAGTTGGTTAACAAGCACGAAAGGCGAATCAATATGTATCGCATGCTTCTTTGGTTGTAGCCTGAAGCATTGCAGCTATGCTCTGCAGAAAATCCACAAGATTCGTCGTTTGTGCTGTCATCTCTCCAATCTTTCGCTTCACTATCAAGGCCTCTTTTCAATGTCCAATGGCTACCAACCTAGACAGGTAAAGCGAGGTCATCCTGAACGAGCCTCGCCACTCTGATTCTATCGATTAAAAACGGGTGGTAATTCAAGGGTGCGCCATTCCTCCCAATTCGACTTGCTCCCTCTGGTCCACCATACCGTAACCCCCGAAGCCTGACTATTAGATACGAACAAATCGACAGCTCTGAAACCTTTTCGGATCACAGCCGCTACATCTACTGATCCTAAAAACTTCTGCGTTCCTACTGGTCCCGAGGTGCACCATTCGGCTAGTAATCCAGAACGCCAGCAGGTATGTATGGAACCATCAGAACCATGGAAGAAGAGTTGGAGCGTCTCAGGCGAGAGCTTGATGACAGTGACTTTAGACTCAGCCCTGATACCAGCGTGAAGAGGTATCTGATTCCAGTCGCGCTTCCAACCTGAGTCTACTGTCCAGTTAGTGGTATATGCTTGCCCATTCGGCTGGCGAGCAAGTATCTCAATGGTGTCCATGTTCGGAACGATAGCTGATATTTCCGTCTCATTCGAAAATTGTCGACCAATTGACTCCCAGTCAGTCCAGCCGCTACCACCATTCCATCCCAGCGTCTTGATGTTGCCATCTGCGTCACAAACAAAAATATGCATGTTTTGTTGAGTTCTCGCAATGGCTGTAATGTGTGCTCCAAGTGGAAAGCCGTGGGTGTCCTTGGGGAGCGACTTCCCATCAGTGCCCTCTGACCATCTTCTTTCTTCTGTCCATTGCAGTGCGTTGATATGCCCTTCTTCTGACTGAGAAAATAAATCCAGAACGTCTTTGCCACGCGATATTACGGCTACTTCAGCACCTCCATAAAATTGCTCCCACACCTTTTCCCAGTTTGACCATGAAAACGGGGTCCATTGGAAAGGGCGCATGAACCCTGGGACATGCCACCACTTAGTAGAGATATCGCCATGGATGTTACAAGCAAAGAGATCCAACTTTTGTGTATCCGTCGAAATTGCTGTTATTTTGGCACCGGGAGCAAAATCACTTTCAAGCTGGCTCGGAGACGACCAACCTTTGCGTTCCAGCCACCATAAGGTATAAACATGTCCATCTGGTCCGCATAAGAACAAATCAATTTGCTCTGGTTTACGAGACAAGGCAGTGATGTAAAACCGTTTACTTGCGTCTTGGATGGTCTCTTCCACTGTGCACGCTCCTGCCACCTTCGCTGGCGGAATTTCTGACAGCACTTCCTTCCCGTATGCCGCCGCGGTTGCCGCCGCGTATGGCTGCCACCGATCATTCTTATGCGAGTCAGCATAATCGGAGATCCCACGGATTACTAGACACGGAAAGCTGTTTATTAGGCCTGCCGCTTCCATCTCAAAGCAAAGCACGCCATCAAGCTTTGCGCTGATTGAGTCTCTTTCCGCTGCACTCTTTATAACCTGGTTGCCTGATGCGATCGTCCCATAGTGTATTGCTACCTTGTCGCTGTCACGAGCCTTTCGTACCTCTCGTCTCTCTTTCTTACAATTGTCGCACGTAGGCCCCTCGTCTTCGTGATCGTACGTCGCCGTAAACAGAATATCAACCCCGGCTTTATCGCGCCAAAACTTGGGGTTGAGCTTAGCGACATACTCAGCTACCTTGCTTCTTTCGCGGAACTCGCTCGCTTCCAATTTAGATATCGCAGTAAGCAGTATCTCTGGTGGTGAATTAAGCGATCCTGTTCTCTTGAACCCGCTTAGAGTAGCTTTGCCAGAGTCATATTGTACAACGCCGCCAAAGGTTCCCTTGGGTTTGCTCACTACTACGTCCCCTAGGCGGATGTCTGCCTTTACGCTGGGCACGCCTCCGCCAATCCCTACCATAAGGCCAAAGCGGATGCCCTTGAATGTGGTCCTCATATGCATCGCCATAGCTGCCGCCGAATTGTTCCCGGTGCGCCCACTTGGCAGACATGCAATGACAACGTTGTGTCTAGCTATTGAGCCGAAGTAGTACAAGTACATGTCATCATCGTGAGGATCTTGGGCGGGGATGGCGTGTTCTTCGTCGAGCATCTCCTGTGCCGCAGCCAGCTCGATCGGGAGGGCGCACACCCATCCGACGGTGTAGTCTTCACGGCGTAGTTGGGTCGGCATAGGGTAATATTGCAAGGTGAAAGGGAGAGATTGCGATGGAATACCTTGAGGGAAAATGGTCTCCCAGAAAATGTGAAGATGGTGACATGGTGCTGTAGCTAACGCAACGCAGTGCTACCTACATCTTGGCTGTTCAGCCTCGTTGCCTAAGCTCCACTTAAAGTCCAGGGCGTAGCTGACACCCGGTGGACAAAAGTGGCGCGACTCAATATGGGCCAAAAACCTACCAAAATCACAGAGGTAGTCAGAACCTCCTCACTTTACAGGGCCAGGACTTTATTACAACAAAGTGTTTTGTAAGAAAAAATCAACTACATTCTTTGAAATCTATAACTAGTATTATAGGTAAATTGAGATATTTTGGAAACGAAGTAAGAAGAGGTAAGCTGATTAATGCAAAGCGCAAGGTAATTCAGAGTCGCGCCATTCTTGTCCACTGGGTGGCTGGCAAAGGCCAGCGCTGAGCAGAGACAAAGCGTGAACAGATCTCAATGGCTGGCTTGGTGTTGCTAGCCTGTTCGTGCCCTACTAGTCGGAAATCCCCGCATTCTGAGGGCTGAGCTATACCGAAGAATCACATTTGATACGAAGACAATGCGAGGGTACTATGAGCTGGTTCTGTTGTGCTTGCTATATCCTTGATTTGGTGAGGGGAAAGTTGAAACGAGTTTGAGCTGGTGGCGATGATGTGCAGTTGAGTACACAGCCCACAGTAGTATGGCGCGTCAAGGCTGAGGTACTGTGACTTGGACATGAGGCTCCAAGGGCAGCCCTCGGGTCAGCAAGGCTGTGGACCTGCGTAATATAAAGCCTAACATCTGATCCTTGGGATCAAACGCAAGGATTTGTCTGATTGTTATTCTGATATTTTTACCTCGCACAGATACCGAGGTTATGATGCAGCTAAACGCGATCTCATGAGCGAACTAAGCCTATGTTAGGAATATACGAACTAGGTGTAACTGAGAGGCCTTGCAAGATGTGTATTGTGTGCTGCGCAGGAAGCGGAAGCCGATTGTGCAAACCAGTATAGTTTGGTTGATCGATGCATTTGGCGTACCAACCTTTGACTGTCAAAACTGAAGGAAAAACAGAATGAACAGAGATAGTATTTGATTTTCTTTTATTCAGAAATCCTATACGCTTAAAACGATCATCTTTTTCCATGCTCAAAGCGAAACGCTCTGCTCCCCATGTTTTCAGCTAGCCACCAATCCCAATTCATTTACTTGAACTGATCCTCTGTGACTCCTTTGCCCATTGCAGCCGTCGAGCTGACACCACCACTAACCATCTTCAGCAAGTTATCCACATAGTTCGCACCGCTCCACTTCTGATGCGTGAGCACATCAATCTTGTTCTCAGCCTCTGGCTCCTGGATGATCTCGCCGTACGCACGCATGCCCTGCTTGGAGTATGCCTTGGAGAAGGTATCGGCCATGAGCGCGGTCTGGTGCAGACCAGCGAGAGTGATGAATTGCCAGCAGTAGCCGAGTTGTGCGAGACGCTGGATATAAGTCTCTTGCTCCTCGCGCGGCATGGCGGCTTTCCAGTTGAAAGACGGTGAGAGGTTGTATGCGAGTCTGTGGCGAGTGTTAGTAAGCTGCGAGATAGAAAATAGCATAGAAAGAAGATACGCACTTTTGCTCGGGCCACACAGCATGCACGCCGTCAGCAAACTCCTTGGCTTGCGCGTAGTCGGGTAGTTTCGACTCCATCCAGATCATGTCGCAGTAGGGAGCATACGCAACAGCACGGTTGATGGCACATTGGCAACCTCCCTTGTACCTGTAGTAGCCCTCTCGTGTCCTGGCTACCTCCCAGTTGAAGTAGACATCGACGCCGGTCAAGCCTGTGGCAATGGCACGTGCTTCAGAGTTGCTCTTGCCTTTGCTCTTCTCCAGGAACTCGCTGATAAGTCCTTTCTTGTTGACGTGTACGCCGGCATTGATGGTATCAATAACAGCCTCATGGAAGAGTTTGAGATTGGCCTCCTTGACCCATGCGTCCTCGATTGCTTGGAGCTCAGCACCAGACTTGCCGGCTTGTTCGGCGGCATACATGAGCTCGCTCAGTGGCTGAAGTGCAGGGTTGGTGCAGCCCAGGATGTAGTGGTGGTCGCGTGGGTCAATGGTGGAAGTGATGAGAGTCGCAGCTTCAGAGTCGGTACGTGCGACGGCCAGCAGATCAGTGCCTAGGAGTTTTGCTGTTAGCCTAGAGTGAGCTTGTCCAGATCCTTCATCTCTTACCCATAATGTCTGCCTGGGCTCGAATAGCGACCAAGCGGTTGATGTGCTCGCTAATGGGCACCAAGACCTTTCCAGCCATATGTCCACACTTCTTTGTGCCTGGCGCCTGGTCCTCAATGTGAATACCAGCTGCACCCTTCTCAATGAAAAGCTTGGTAAGCTTCATGATAGCCGTAAGGCCTCCGTGTCCAGTATCCGCGTCAGCGATAATCGGTCGTAGGTAGTCGACATTCGCGAGGTTGGCACGATTGGCTTTTGGAGCAGAGAGACGTTCTTCGCGTTGCTTTCGGTCGTGGAAGAGTTGTGCCATGAACAAATGACCAACCTTGTTTGGTACCGTTGTCTAGAATCAAGTATATGAGCTTTTGGTCGACACCAAGTGTTCACGAGGATACTCACGTAAGGGTAGTCCGCTAGATCTGGACCGGGCTCATCTGTCGATGAAGCCGTTGACGAAGCTTGCCATCCAGAAACATACACGGTGTCCAAGTACTTTGCCATCTGCGTCACCATGACCGGGTCCAGACATCCGTATGTGAAGCTAACATCTTTGTTCTGTCTACCATCAGAAAATATCCATTAGATCAAAGAGAGCTCTTACTTACCTTGAAACGTCCCTCGACGATCTGCCACAGCTTCTTCGATTGATTGTTGCTGGGGTATGTGATTTTCAAGTTACCTCGCTTGGACACAATATCCTCAGCTGTAAAGGGCCTCCTTGTAAACCTCCATCGTGAGTCTGACCACCATTGCTTTACTTCCTGGACCTCCTTCTGGAACTGGGCGTCCTCGGCGTCAATGTTCGACATGGCGATGGCGTTATGACGTTGGAACAGCTAAACTTTCAACGAAGCAAAAACGCAACTTTAGAACCGGAATTCTGTCTGGTTCGTAAAATGTAGTGTAGTAGAGGAGGTGAGGAGAACAGGATGATTTGTGTATTTCGCCTTCAGACGTAAGAACAAGTAATGGCCCACCAAATGCTCTAGCCTCGGTCTAAAACCATAGCATGAGCTTTTTGGTGCGGAAGCCAAGTTATAACGACCATGAACGTGAGACTAGCACCGTTTCCCCATGAGAAAGGGCTCGGGAATGACCGGCTGACCGCACCATTGGCCCGACTCAAAGAGCATCATCCTCGGAAGCTGGAGCATAAGCTCTAGCGTCACAGTCACGCCTCAAGATCCATAAGCTTTTTTGTCCTCGGCCCAAGGGGACATGTCGCGTGTCTGGGGGCTGATGTAGATCGAGGGTGGGGATTGGGGGAAGGACTAGCGGAAGCGTGACGAGGATGACGTTGGCCAATTGCTTGGGAAGACTACCTATGAACACTTCTTTTGCATCATGTCATAGCTAATAGTGGATTGCCCATCGCATTCGCTCTCACACGACCTTCTATTTTCATGGTCTGCAAGCGGCATATTTTTTTTGGTTGGAACGGGGCGCGCGACGACAGTATGCAGGCTTCACATGTCGAAGAGGCGTTGTCGTCGTCGAAGGCTTCCCATGTGAAGGCCGCAGCAAAGCCAAGATCTGGGGTCGCGTGTCGTTAGCGTGCAGACGGGTCGTGATTTTACCTCGGTTGATCTTGTCCGCAACAAGTCAAGGCCGTCATTCTTCACAAGCAGACGGATATGGCTTGCTGTACCGGAAAAGCACACCGGAAAATGTCATGTGAGAAGGAACCCATCATGGATGCATCAGGATAATCAAGGCTTTTGCGTGCACGATCGCGGCAAAGGCTGCTGACCTGCTCAATGCTCGCCAATGAGAAGGGTCGTCATTACGGATGGTTAATGAATGTTTTCAAGGCGTATATATTTGATGCAAAAGAGCTGAGTGTATATACATAAAGTCTAGCTGTACCCTTTCAATAATCCATATGCATGGGTTGCGTATACTAAGAAAGCACGCTTTGCAACCCACCACCCATCATAGCCATTGCTCTCACGTATACTCAAACACGCGGACCAGTCCGTTCGCTCTACGAGCGCCGACATGCATTTGGCTGACTCAGACCCTGCCCATGAGCCGCTCCACTGCCCCATCTGTAGAACCGCCACATAGCATAGCAACGCCCTGACCACCAGATCCACCAGGCTGACTACCTCGGGGAACCCAAAGCAGAAACGCTGCGCCAAGAAGAGCTTCGTGGCAACCCTTCTGTATTTCCCAGCGTGTTTCTGACCCATGTGACTTCTCACAAATTGGTCTACTTCAGAAAACGGTCTGGGCCGAATGTCATCTACATGGACGGCTGAGCCTTGTGGTGTCACAGCGTAAGGTGGATCGGGCGGTGGGCATCTCAGCTTCTTCAGCAATACCCATCTCAACTCGTCGAGGTAGCTTCTCTTGACGGCTGCCACGTCTTTGTCGTCGATGCGTATCGAAGATTGCTCGGAAAATAGGTAAGGAAGTAGTTTTGGGCGACACAACCACAGTGTCCTATTTCGCTCATCGGTAAAGATGCACTCGCGATCAATCGCCTCGGAAGTGTAGGTGTAATGAATGAGTCTTGAGTAAAAGGCTGGTGTGAGCACACGGATCTCCATATCCTGCTGTGGCCTTTCTGTCTCAAGGACACGGGTGGTAGAGATAAGATCTGACTGCGCTCCAGGGATTGAACTCTTGAACGTGATACAGAATGGATACTCTGTCTCGTTCACCAGCTCACAGAGATAGTCTCGAAAGACTTCTTCGAGCGCACTGTGAATGTTAGCAATCGCTACTTTGCGATGGCAGACCAAAACTCACATCTCATCAGAGCTGGGCAGACGACCGATGCTGGAAGTCTGCACCTCGGGTCTAAACCAAACGTGAAGCTTCTTCTTGAAGAATAACTTGCCAGCTTCCCTCAGGATACGAGGAAAAGTAACGAAGCCAACCCACCACCACCCCAGGACGAAGCGCATTGTTCCAAAAAACCCCAATTGATCTGGGTCCAAGGACTTGCCGGTAGAAACCAGGCGAGCCACTAGCTTTCCATGGTCTTTCGAAGACTTTAGTGTGATGGTGTTATCAATCCTGGGATCATCATGGCAGACAGTTGGAAACGGGTTCTGAGCTTTGAGCGCGTAGGATCCCTTTCTGGAGTTGAACGGCGAAACGTGGAAGTCCTTCATCCAGACGTCAGAGAACTTTGACTTGGATCCACTGGACATTTCAACTTCTGATCCCTCATCTGCTGACGACTGCTGAGAGTCTGATCTATGAACTGGACTCGATGGACTCGATCCATCGAGCAAATACATGCGTCTTTCTCCGAATGTGTTGTTAACCTCCAGTATCATTCTTTTGAGCTGATGGTCCCGATCGTAGATGTACCAGAACGAGACGGGATTGAAGGAGTAACCGAAAAAGCGCGGTGCTGTCACCAAGTAGGCGTAGTCCCACTCTTGGTCGGGGACGTGCTGAGATTTCAAGTATCTTTTCAGCTTGTGGTAGAATCCAAGCGCACCGTCGCCTCGGTCGAGGTAATCCTCAGCTCGTACTCGCAGCCACCAGGATCCCAGAATCTGGTCTTCTCCACTTGGGTAATCTACTTCTCCCCGCTTGACGCCATTGGGGACGATTGGGTATCCGCACTGGAGATACGTGTACGCAAATGCATGCCGCTTCGGAAACATCCGAGCATGTGTCGTCTGGCAAGGAAAGATGCGTGGTTTGGGTGTCTCCAATTCCGATCTCCAGGCTGTTCCTTTGGGCAAATCTCGCACCGCATTGTCCCCACTCTTAAACGCGCGTGGTAAGACGAATACCAACAGCGCAAGCCCGGTTGCAACGCCATATGTGTTCCACAGCTTCTCCACCTGTTGGACGCCAAGATTCCCCCAACCCCCACCTAGACACTCGATCAATTGCTGCCGTATCTTCCAGACATACAGTGTCGTCAAAATCCCGCAATCGGTCCTGACCTGGCCATCCCCGCGGTACCATCTCGTACTATAGCCTAAGCACCAAACCGTAAGCAAAGGCCACACTCGCCACTCGTCCTCCACGACACTCGACAACACGACGATCGGGGCGCACGTTGCAGCGAAGGACTCCAAGGCGGAAACCCCGCCGAGGACACTCGCAATGACCATGGAAAAGGAGAAGCAAAAGAACGATTAGTTCGGCAACCGCAGTATCATTTGCGAGAAACAAAAGGGCCAACTCCGTAGTAGAAAGAAAAAAGGCAGAGGAATCTCTCGTGGTTCGACAAATGTCAGATCAAAGGCCAAAACCTGGCGCTATACCTGTTTGGTGAAGTGTATATGCAGGGACCCCATGACCGAAACACGTCGGCCTAATCGCCGCATCGGGGCCAAAAAGGAAAAAAGGTCGAAGGAATGAAGGAACGAAGGAAGGGCGATAATGGGAAGGGTATTAAAGGGGAAGCTGAAGGCTACAACAAGTAGGTGTAATATGAATTTCCTATTTTGGACGGCGGGAACTGTGACCTTTGGAAACGCAAGACCCCCGACGTTGACGCTCTCCCGGAGCGGCATGCGAGGAACCCGGCGGGGGGCTCGGTACGATTGAAGGGTGGGTGTGGATACGTCCGCTGCAAGCAAGGTCGCGGGTCGCCGATTTACGTCATCGGGGGATCAGTAGTGCGTTGCCATGTTTTTTTGTGTAGTACATACTAGTATGTATGTGCCAAACTACTTTCCCTGTCCGGTGAACGGGGAAAAAGCAAGCACTTGCACGATTTCAGAACGTTGCCAAGAGATAGCATTTTGACTGTCCCGAGCAGCAGGTGCGTGTGTCGATGAAGAGAATCGGAGAGAAGACAAACAATATGTGTTTTCGTTCTTCATGTGCCGAGTCGATGTGCTAGGGGTAGCGCGCTTGCGACGACAAGTCTGATTAGTAAACATCTTGAGTTTGTTCAGACGGACCCTGTTGAGGTAGCACTAGTGCGTAAGTGTAGCTTCGGGCTATAGAAATAGCACAAGAGACTAGCGTCCCTTAAGAAGCTGAGACACTACCTCTTGCTCTTGTATGAATCATGTTGCGTACCTGATTTGTATTTAATGGAGAAAAAAAAAGACTGGCTGCCCGAGCAGACTTCCCAACCTTCCGATTACTAGATGACTAGAGTGCCGAATAAGTTCCGTATAAATGCCGCACGAACAGCTAGTTGCATCAAGGGGAAAGAAAGACTGAACACAGCAGAAGATCGAGAACGATCCAAGGTAAATAAGCCTATACTACTTTGCTTGTACTGCACAGCAGCTACACAGCCGTACCTTAAATTCATCACATACGCCCGACGCCAATCCCAACAAGCACCTTGATCCTACATCTATACATTCGTCTCAAACCCCTCGTACTTCCTACTTGCCTCCAACTTAGTCCACGGCGCAAAAGCTATTCAACAGTCAGTAATCGAACTTCTTCCATGTCTCCGTTATCACAAGGGCAATCAACGGTAAGTACTTACGATTCGTATCCTTCGGCAGTACACTTTTCAGCGCAGGGAAATGTCTGCCTAGCACGTCCTTCATACCACTGTTCTGTACCCACTCCAACCCCACCTTACTATACGTGTCTTCGTTCCAAGCACCGGCGATAAACCGGTCGCTCTTGAGCCGCCTACTCGCCATTAGAATGAACACACGGAAAGCTGTGTCGCTGAACCCAAAGCCCTTGGGTAGAGGCTCAGCCAGACAGCCAACTAGCAGGTCGACTTTCTCAATGTCGTTATCATATAGGCCAGATAGCTTCTCGGCTACGGCAGTGTTGCCGCCTGTTAGAGTGAGGAAGTCGGGGGCGGTGGGGAGGTGGAAGAGGCGCCGGAAGGTGTTGTAACGCGGCACACCGCGTTCTCTGTCACGGAGGATGTCAATGGTACCGAGATCGATGTGCCGGCTATCGGGCGTGTGGAGGTCGCGCAGGAAATCAGGCATGTTGTTTAGTGTAAGGGCCCCTGGGTAGTTGATGCAGAAGCTGTAGAAGATGTCTTCAAACTTCAGTCCGTCGGTTTCAAGTGGGCTCCGCGTTTTTTCAAATGCAATGTCGCGAATGGAATGTGTGGTTTTGTGTTCTCCGGTGGTTGCAGAGAAGAAGGCAATCGAATCGGGTATGAGCGAGTGCATACGATATACACTAACAAATTCCTCGGTCAGAGAATAGGGTGCCGCTTGATGGTCTACTGTCGAACCTGGGATTCCGGAGATGGCTTCGGATGTCTTTGATACGCGGCCGAGCAGCTTGTACAAGCGCTCACCTAGTACTCCCCACCAGTTGGCATTCATGGATATCTCCAAGACTGGGTGTGCGAGGATAGCTGGCGTCCACTCTACAGTATGGATCTTTGCCATCAATGCGCAGTTGACCAGTCTCGCTGTATCGAAGATCTCCTCAGAGGTCCAGGAAGGATAGGACTTCAACAGAGTGTCGCAGATGGCGTTGTGTTCGAGGACAAAAAGTGTATGCAGCATTTCGAGTCCCAGCCACCAGTTGCTGTTGAAGCCTGTTTGAGGAATTCCGTCTTTGTCACGGGGAAGGAAAGTTGCGAGCTTGCTCTCGTCGACTTCGAGCTTTCCATTCTTCGCATTGCCCCGTAGCTCAGTCGTGCGGGCCTCGGAGCTTCCGTAGATTTGACTGCCATCCCACCAGTGTGTGTTTACGTTTTTGTATGCTGGTGCTCCCTCGTCTGTCTTATCGAGCGGCACGTCGGCTTGTGTTTTCTCAATCGACATTCTCTCATCTGGCGATTGCCACTTGTCACCTGCAGGAAGCGGCACGTTGAACTTCTCGGTCGTCGAGTTCTCATGTTGAAACCAGTCATGAACCTGAAACTGAATCCATGCGGCAGCTAGTAAATTCAAACTTATCGCAGGCTTAAAGGTATCCCTCTTCAGTACGCTCTCACTGAGTAGTCTTGGATTTGGTGTCATGAGCTCCTCGTCGCTAGGCTTAGTTGTGAAGTTCCTAGGTACGTTCCGTCCAAATCGCATGCCCGTGCAACCCATCTTCGGTGCTTCTAGGTCGTTGAACAAGCCATCTGAATTTCGAGTATGCAGGTACTGCTTGTCAGAAAGGTGCGGGCATCCAGGGGTACCTTGGTCCGAGGGCGATGGGTACACATCGTATAGGTTCTTCTGGCGAAGTTCGTAGCGAAAAGCTGCAACGTTGAGTACACCAATGTAGGTGGGCAGCTTATGCCATGGAACAAATCTGTTGACACATTTGAAAACCGAGATGAGAGAGCGTTTGGCGAAGCTGGGAGTATAGGTGTAAGTTCTCGGCTTGGTATTGGTAGGAATAGTCATTTTGTTGGCCTTTCAAGGGTGCTCTCAGTGTAATGCAAGGTCCCCCGTGAACTTGCTTGAGCAGAAGGGAAAAGTGACCAAGTAATTGTTAGATATGCAGCAGAGCTGCTGTATCACGTTTGTCATGTTTACAGAGAGATTGATGGGGCTGGGCTTTTTACCCAGCCCTCAGCGCAGTGAATGCCAATAACAGTCAGTGGTGTGAGCCCAAGTTGTTCCGAATGACTGGAATGAGTAAGATTTTTGTGAGACCATTGACAGGGGGCCAGTTCAGCTACTGTTTACAGGTCAGGAATGTTGGGTTTTTGTCGAATTCGTCTGACCTTTTCTTCAGCTGGCTGACGGATGTTCGTCCTGGCTTGAGTCGCGGTACGAAGTAGCCTATAGTAAGCGAGTGTGGGTGAGGTTGTGCACGCCACTCGCAGCTCCAAAGCTCACGCAGTTCTTTGCATTTGGGGGCGGCTTATCTCAGCCAGGAACCCATCACGCTCATAGGAGGACGACGCTGATGTTCGAGTATAGATTAGAACCCTTGTAATATTGGTCGAACGTATCTCTAGGAGAAATTGAGCGGCTGATCTTTGCAGATAAGAACTCTAGATGCGACAAGAGTCTAGGCATCGTTTATTGCACATGATAGTTTTGAGCCAGACTGCGGGCCGTACTATTTGGGCCGACTTGGAGTAATTAACAGTCTCGCAGTTCACTTGTCAATCAAATTTTAGCTGTAGCAAGTCGTAGTATCTAGCTACCTGTTTCTTGAGAGGCCAGTTTTGGCAGCCTTATGGTCGGGCGGTCGACAGACCATGTAGGCAGTACCTGCTCGGATATATTCCCGGAATTGCTCGTTGTTCAAAAGCTGAGAGCTGATTAGAAGTGGACGACTGGTCTGTGTCGACAGCAAACAGGGTGCGTTGATTTCCGTCAGATGCAATTACCCGCGACTAGTGCAGTGTTGGTGTTTGGCTCTCCAGCTAGTGCGATACCAGGCATCCCGCGCGGCATCTGGCGGCTCACTGGGCAGGAAGGGCGTTGCGGACGGGGACCCTTGGACATTGCATAATTCCATGGAAATTTGGATGTTCACGGGACTTGGCCAATTTTTCTTTTTCCAACATGTTGCCCATATGACAGGTGGACACGATCTCGGGCTCTCGATCGCAAGGGAAGCACATGCGCGGGTGGGCATCGCTTCGCACCATGTCAAGACCCTAGAAGGTGGAGTTGCTTCATCGCAGTGACGACATATGTGTAGAGATGTGAAAGCAGGGGTGTAGACAGCGGGTAGCGAGAGGGCGATGATCACTAACGAAGGCGGTACGATGTCACACCTGTGCGTCAAGATATGAAGGTGGGAGCCGGTCCTCCTATCGAACAACGTCTGCATGCATGTGGCCTAAGCAAGCGTCGTCAGCGGTGTTTGGCACTGGGACAGGAGCCATTGCGGATGGACGAGCGAGTGAACAGGAAGACCAAGGCTCAAACACGGACGAGCCGGCAGCGTAATACGGGAAGGGTTGGGCAAGGAGAGGGCACTATTGAATGTAGCGTGAACGTATAGACTAGTGCCTGGGGCCCTGCAACGCTCAGGGTCTGCGCATACGTCAGCCCCACGTGACGATCAACACTGGAAGCACGAGCGGGCCAGGAAACCAACGTGGGTTGGCCCAACACTTCTCCTGACGCTGTAACCTGGTCTAGGAATAGTATTGCTTCGAGGTGAAAACAGACGCTGTCGCCGTGACCACAGAGCCCGCTGCGCTATCTCGACGAAGACTTTGGACCCCTCCTCCAACTGGGAATAGTCAACCAGGGTGCATCCCACTCGGCCGCTTCCTTGAAAACGCCTACCACCACCACCGCGTGACGACAACGGGCGCAGGCTTGCCAGACCATAGGCCCGATTCGCAACGTCGTCTGTAGAGTGCTCACCTCGCCCCGTCTACATATAGCCACCACTCCCCACCACTGTCCGCCTCACAATGAACGCGACTGAGAAAGCGGCACCGGCCTCGCAGCAGCAGCCCAACCCGCCCGCATCCGCCACGACAACACCGCGTGAAGGCAAGCCGACCGACAGCAGCAGCATCCTGGGCAAGGGGAAGAAGTTGCTTGGACTGGGCAAGAAAAAAGGCGAAGAGAGCGACCGCGCGGCAGCAGCAGAGCAGGCAAAGCACACAGAACAAGCAAAGCAGACAGAGCAAACAGCACAGTCAGGAACGACTGCGCCGCCCACGAAAGCGGCACCAGCACTCCTCCCCTCGCCCCCAATGTCTCCCCCAGAGCGCAGAGCGTCGCCGCGGGGCAGCCCTCGCATGTTACCCGTCGGGGCGTCTCCTGGCCGTCGCATCCGCTCGACGTCGCCCAACCTGCACAGCCCAGCATCGTCGCTCATTTTCGAGCGCAATGTGCAAGAACCGGAGCCGTCGGTGGACGTGCCGGCACACATCAAGACTGAAGACCACATACCCCCTGCGCTAGATGCGACGTCGCTAGCCATTACCGACGACCACCTCAACCCGGACGAGGTGGAAATTGTAACACACTCGGCGCACCAGCCTGTGGCCGTGGCCGTGGCTGGAAGCATGGCCGAGTCGCTGCACTCGCCCCTCATGCCTCCCGAGGAGTCTGCTGCGTCGAGCCATGTGGATGTGGCAGCGGATGCGACTGCACCAGGCTACGGGTCCCTCGATACGACGGACCCACGGCGCCTCAGCTTTATTTCTTTTGCGGACGTGGTACAGGCCGAGCACGTGGAACATGACAGGCAAGAGGTTTTGGGGGCTACTTCAGGCGAGGCGCTGCAGTTTATGAGCCTCTCGTCGACAGCCAACCGGTCGCCGTCTCCTGTGCGGTCCATAGCGTCTTCGCCCCCGACGACGAGTGGTGCGGCATCTCCCAAGCCTACGGATCTGGCACGCACACGATCCCCCGGCAGCCCCACGTCCCCCATTGTCCTAGGCCACCCGACGCCGGCATTTGGCGAAGAGCTGCCGGTGCAGATTGAGACGATGCGCCAGGCATTGCGCAAAACCCGGTCTGGAGACTTGGGCGGCGTTCCTTCGCAACCGGTGAGCGCTGTGAGCATCGAGGACAAGTCAGCCGACAAGCCTCCTTTCAAGTGAGATGTATGTGTCGGAGAACAGAGGGTCTGGGCCGGTCAGGGCATGTCAGGTCAGCTCAGGTGCGGATGGCTGGAGTGAATTGGGCAGCGAGGTTTCTTCTTTTCTCTTCACATTTTCTTTTCCAACGACGACGTTTGCAAGGCCCAGGGCAGGCTATGGAGCTTTATTGGTTGGCGGGTTCAGATATCCATATGGCGATGATTTCAAGGAGTGATTTGATTTGATTTGATCTGATCTGATTTGATGATGACCTGCTGCGGGTTCAAGATGGGTGTGTGTTCAGATGCCATGCGGTGCGATGCCATGCCATGCCATGC
>JAODYC010000037.1:47416-73957 GCA_026262405.1 Curvularia hawaiiensis
AGTAAAAAAAAAACCAAATCCGGGACCTGGGCCCATTTTCCAGATCTTTCCCCTTGCCCCGAGATGCAAGATGGAGCAAACGGTGAAATAAGGCCGGGTAACGCGCCTGACTATTGTCCCGCTCCTCCTCCACTACTAATACTGCCGCCTCCGCTTTCAGGCCACCCAAACGGAAAAGCCGAGCGCTCTCCGGGCTTCCGTCTTGGGATATCAATGTGGTGGAAGTTGCGTAGGTGCTCGACTAGATGGTCTCTTCGCGTGAAGCCTTTTTCTCCTACCCGGTTGCAGCGCGCAACGTAGCAGGGGAACTCGGGTGTGCCTACGCCGTGGACGGTCGACTGGTGGCGCTGGAGATCGGCTAGCCGCGTGAAGTGCGCTGAGGAGGTGCAGGTAGGGATGTCGCAGGTCCATGTTCTGTGTGAAGGATGATTGTTAGAGGAGAGGGAAGAGTAGGCAGTGGAGGAAAACATACCTTGAACGTGTGGTAGAACTGCTTTTGCTTCTACAATCAGATTTATATGTTAGATTTTTCGTGATTGTGCGTTTTCAATTCCAACTTCTGTCTTCATTGGCCCAGAGAGTTAGGGATGCACACACCTTTTGTGACTTGGAGCCGTGGACGAACTTGGTTGTGTAGTTTGCACTTGCCATTCTGTATCTTCATATCCTATTGTAGGTTCTTGGTAAGGAGCGGGTGTCATGTTCATCGGTTGTTCGACATAGTAATCTTGAACCATCTGCCATGGCTCTGGTGGGTAACATTGGTACTGCGCATAATACGCACTAATCTGCTGTTGCGTGTACTGAGGTACCCCTGGTTGATAGTTTGGTTGATACGCGTAATTGCCTTGGTCTGAGGATGAGTACTATACAGTCCGTTAACAAAATGCAAATATAACTTCATAAATAAATTCAAGGGTTCTCTAGTAAACAGGAAACAGGAGTTGGCAGAAAGAAACACATAGAGCTTACGCTGTACCCTGACATAGCGGGCGAAGGCGGTTGTTCCTGTTTCGGGCGTACTGCTTTGGTCTTCTTGGGACGCGTGCTAGTAGGGGTGGAGGCAGTATTAAGAGTATACGGGCGGTATGCGGGTACTGTGGGCGGAGTGCTGATGTGTAGTTTACCAGTTTGTTGGGTACTCCTTGTTGGGCCCGAGAGTTTTCGAGGTAAAAGTGGAGGTTGCCCAATAGATCTGTGAGCAGAATGTCAGATATTCCGAAAATCTCGTTGTAAAATCGCTCCCTTGTCGAGAGGAAAATATATGGGTACTTTATATCAGTAGCGTTGGAGGACGTCAATTTTCGACAGCTGCTGTTCACTGCCACGATGAGGCTTACAGCCTGCAGCCGTAAGATACGCACGCACTTACAGGTAGCTCGGAGACAACGGCCCTTCCCAGAATCCGATAGCATCACCACACGATGCGTGACGTGCGAACATCGTTGATGATCGAGATAAAAGTAGAAGCAACAAGATCAGATCAAGATTTTGGACCCAGATGCAGGATTCAGTTGGCAGTGACAGGGCTTGAGGAGGCGATGTCGCCTCTTTAGTAAGATTTCTTACCAACACCCTCGCTGTGCCCTGTCAAAGCTACGCCGAATGCCGATATTATGAGTATAGAGGCCTGAAATTGCTGAGGTGGGACTTGTGGGATACCGAGGCGAAGCTAAGAATCCAACAATGCGGTATCAGCTACGTATCTTGGTATAGGGCTGACCGCCTGTCTGTGCAAAAGGTGGTGGGTCGCGTATGCTGGAGCACATGTGAGTTGAAGTAGCTAATTCTGCTCCTTTATGATGAAAATAGGGTATCGGTAAAATATTCGCTACGAGGAGCACGGCTGCTGTATTTAGTCGCGCAGAGGCAGCCGTGAATAATGTTTACCGTTCAACGTGCTTCTCATTGTATGCCTTGCAGGATCACTAGACGTAATTTGTTCTTGATTTTGTAGTATCTTAATTGACTGCCAGCGCAGATTGGCCACACAAGAGCCAATACAGTCGAAGAGATACCCTGCTCACGTTCTAGTTCCTTGATTTCGGTATCGCTAATAGACCGGAATGGCCGGTGGGCAGGATAGGGGCAGACTGATACACTACTGTGTGAGTTTTAATGCATGCTTACCTCTTTCTTGCCTATTCTGTTCCTGGGGTGTAGGGTTTGGTCCTTGCCGAGCTGCAAGACCTGGTTCGCGGCCTTAAGATCGACAAAGTGTTTGGCGGGCAAAAGTCAGTATTCGTGGCCATTTAACACAATCGAGACAGCCGCCGAGTTTGCATCTGAACTATGACTGATCTGTCCATCAAACCGGTTAGAATGCTCATGTCAAGCGCAACAAGGCGGCCAACGCCATCCGCATTTGGTCATCTAACCGCATGGCAGGAGTACTTGTTTTGGCTCTCCACTTTGTGGCGGGTCAGCCGTTATGAAACACTTCACTCACAACTTTGCCTCTCTGCCTGTGCTACTAGGTTGCTCAATTAGCCCGTAACTTGTCAACTCTTTGCTGAGGTTGTCAGGGGTTGATGCCACAACCACATGACTGAGCAGCATGTACGAGCTACCGGACGTGACGGGGCCCAGTCGAAGCTTAAAACATCACAGAACGCTTCTTTCGCTAACTAGGCCAGTGGAGACAGTTCAGCTATTGTTATAGCCCTGCAGCTCTCATGCAATGGGGGCGGAAGCCTGTGTAGCCGCGGTCTTGGCTAACATGTCAGATTACGCCCGGCACTAGGACCAATTTATCCTTCTACCACTCAACCAGAGCGGCAAAAGGAATCCTCGTGGCGGTGTTGTTTCAATTCGTGCCATTCATCCATGCATATGTGTCTCACCGTAGATTAGTCTGCCCGTAGATGGTCGGTATGCCTGCTGTGTGGTTTAATTCAGAGCGAAGCCGTCCGGTGGAGCGCTTGTTGATTCCGAAGAGCACAAGACATTTTCCCATGAAGGGACCTATTCCAGGACTACCTAAGACTTGATACAGAACGCAACTACCATACTGACCCCGTTATTCAGCAAGAACAAAGTAATCGACTGCTCATAGCTCGTCTTCCAAGAACTTGTACGCAAATCGGAAGTCTGCCTTTCTACGGTTCATCCTACAGACAAGGTTAGATATTTATGACCTGCAGAGACAAAACAACAAAAAAGGATATCAGGTGCTTACCATGTGCTTTCATAGTCGAAGAATCGGTACGTTCCCTGCTCGTAGTCTTCGGTAATCGCTTTTGGTTCTTCATGCCGCTGAAACCATGTTTGATATTGCTTGTGGAATCTCCAGCTCTGTGACTTCAACGCTTTAGCAGCCAGATACTGCTGATATGTACCTTGACGGTAATAAAAAGCATAAAAGAGAGCGTCTGTCTCAATACGGGAGTACAGACGGGGGTCGTCGAAAATAGGTAAGGGCTCTTGTGGGTAGTGAGCAGGGGTGAACGGGTAAGGGTTCTGGGGGCGGTAGTGGCGTGGCGCCTCTGTATCTGCAGACTCGGGTGCGGTAGCCATAGACGCCATTAGCATACGCTCATCTGGGGGCTTCGATGCTGAGGCAGATATGTCGTTCTTGGTCGCCTCGAAAGAATCAAGCAGATCCTGTAAGCTTGAGGGTAGATGGTAGACCGACTCTTGCTCTTCTTCATCTTCTGCATGCGATTCGCCGTTTGTCAGCGGCGGCGTGGCAGCCTGAGATTCCTCTTCTTCAACAGGTTCTGGAACAGGTGTCCTTCTGCTAGCCTTGGAGGCATCATCAGAAGGTGCAGCTTGCGAAGGTGGGTCCTTCTCCACGGGAGCGGTCGCTGGTACACTGGCAGCAGGAGCAGGTGATGCCTGTGCTGACCCGGCTTGCTGTGTACGTGAGACTGGCTGGGAATGTGTTATCGCGGGTGAGTTTGTTGCACTTGCGCGAGCGCCGCCAGCAGCGAGATTTGATTGAGGCGTAGCAGCTCCTGGTGGTGGCGGTAGTGGAGCAATTCCCACTCCATTCTTGTCACTTGCAGCCGCAGCCGCAGCAGCCGAAGCATACTTCAATGGCTCTCCGGGCGTTCGTGTCGGTATCGGCGCGGGCTTCATAGCGTTTGCTGTGTTATTTGCAGCATTGGGCGCTGGTGTATGTAACGTCGCTAGAGCTGGCAGTGGTGACTTCATTTGCGTCGACGATCGTCTTGCTCCTTGTTGTACTGCTTCAGTCGCTTTTGGTTTGGGTGCTGGCGGCCGCACATCTGCGTCGGGGGTGTCATCGGCTATCGACTGCGACTCATGTGACGAGACATGATCCAGGTTCTCGCCCAGGCCGTAGATAGCCTCCTCTTCTTGTAGGTTGAAGTCGTCGTACAATGTGTCATCGTCCATAAACTCGGGATCTTGGTTGCTTTCGACATAGTACTTGATACTGTCCTCGATCTCTTTCACCTGGTCCGTCTCAACGCTACCATTCTCTAGCGCTCGCTGGAGCAGATCCAACTTCGATTGGTGCCATTTATTCCTTTCTACCGTCTCTTCCAGCTCCGATACGCGCTCCACTTTTGAGTTGTCGCCCTTCTTTGACTTTTTTACATTGGCGTTCAGTGTCTCAATCTCGGCCTCAATTGTCTCTATTTGTCGCTCCAGCTCTTCGTTCATGTGCTGTAGGAATTCGACCATTTCCATCTTTTCCCTGTCCTTGGGGTCAATTTTAGATGCTAACTGAAGGCCTTCTTTTGAGTATGCCTTGGTTTTCATCTCCTTTTCCACGGCCTTGAATCGCTCCATTTGCTGTCACATGTTAGCTCCTGTATCGACCCTTGACACGGTGGTCATCCTACTGTCTCGATGAGTTTCCTATGGTCGAGTAGCGGCTTCTTGTCCTTGATTTCGGACATGGCGGCCCATGTCTTGATCTGGTCTCGAGACCGTTGCAGCTTCTTTATCTCCTTCTTCAGCTGGTCTTCGAGCTTCTCCTTCTGGGATGGATTGCCCGTCTGCATGATCTTCTCATATATGCTCTCGAAGGTCGCGACGCCTTCTGCGACCTTCTTGAAGCATTTGTCGATCTCTTGCTGGAGTTTCCGTGCAGCCATGATCGATGTACAGCCTCGCCGTCCGGGCGGGGGCGGGGGTTCGTAGTGATGTCGGGGAGTGTCGCTGGGGGGACGTCAGCGAGAGCTAGGTGTTCGGCGTGCGTAGGGGCGGACGGGCGTGCGAACAATGGTGGAGGACTGTTTGTCGTAGGCTGGATGCGGAGAGGTTGAGGCATCGCATGGGTAACGCGAATCCCTAGGGCTGGCCTAGCGTCGTCCAGTGCCAAGATTGCGGCTGCTAGCTCTCAGCACCCCCACGCGCGTCAGGCTGTTTCACATTCGCGTTGCACGCTCTTCAGCCTCGTCTCACCTTCTGCCGGATACGCCAATTTCCATGCCTGACGTAGTCGCGCTGGATTGCTCGATATTTTTAGGAGGTTCGAGCTGCTTGAGCGACTGAGTGAATGTGTAGACATTTAGGTTCCACCACACAACTCTCGCTACCCCGCCATCATGAGGAGTACAAGCCCGGTCCGCGTGCAACCACCACAGCCATACTAACAATGCCCCAGCCGTACTACAGAGAGTTAAGTCTGCGTCAGTGACCGTAGATGGCAAGCTCATCTCGTCAATTGGCAAGGGCCTGTTGGTCCTAGCAGCCGTCTCTAAAGACGACACTGAGAAAGACGTCGAGGCCATGGCGGCCAAGATACTCAAGGCCAAACTCTGGGACGACGAGTCTAAGGATCCGCCAGGCCGTGTATGACATAATCCCTATGTACTCGCCTTTGCTCATGGTTCTGACCCCTCAAGTGGAAATGCAGCGTTGCTGATATCCAGGGCGAGGTACTATGTGGTATGTAGCCCGTCGTCCAGGCTACGACGCACCCGGCTGTTTCGACCTGTCCATAAAAGCTGCTTGTGTATCAGATCGACAAGGGCTAACGCATGCCAGTCTCCCAGTTTACCCTGCTGGCATCGATGGAAAAAGGAAATAAACCAAGCTTTCACCAGTCCGCAAACGGCGATAATGCCCGGACACTGTATCAAGCTTTTTTCAACAAGGTCAGGGCTTTACACGGAACTGAAAAGGTCAAGGATGGCCTGTTCGCTGCCATGATGGACGTTGCTCTAGTTAATGACGGACCGGTAGGTTTAGATTACACCTGCCTGGATGGTGAGGTACAACTTCAGCATTATGTTTCCTGAGTGTGCCCTACCCGCTGGCTTCAAACGTTAATCATCCTTTCTAGGTCACCATCCAGATTGATACGAAACCACCCAAGTCAGAAGGCTCTGATCAAACTGAGTCTAGCTCCAGTAGCTCGAAAGCTAAAAAGCCGCAGACTGTCGATGTCAATGACCGCAAGTAACACGGACACTCTGCACACAAAATCTAGACTAACTTTGAGCTTCTTTTCTCAGTCGTCGATAACATGACCAAGATTACGCAAGAATTCAAGATCCCTGTAGAACGTTTAGAGTAGAAATCAATCGGTCAAGCATGTTCCATGACTGCCTGTGCTCCAACACCATCCCAACGAACCTGCTCA
This sequence comes from Curvularia hawaiiensis, assembly GCA_026262405.1. Classification (NCBI taxonomy): domain Eukaryota; kingdom Fungi; phylum Ascomycota; class Dothideomycetes; order Pleosporales; family Pleosporaceae; genus Curvularia; species Curvularia hawaiiensis. The sequence goes on from JAODYC010000037.1 coordinate 53,976, forward strand.
AAAATTCACCTCCGGAGCATTATAGAACCTCGACCCCGGCTTGATGACGTGCAACTTTGTTGGTATTCTGAAACTACTGGCTTTTTCTTCTCGGAAGGATCTTTGAGCAATCGGCTCGCATGCCAAAATTGTTTTTCACAGAGTAATTCACACTAATCGAAATCAATCCCCAAGTTATCAGCTTCGTGCTCCGATTCCTTAAACCGGGCTTCGTCAACTATACACTGATGTCTAATCATTTGTACAAAGGCAGATGTAGGACCAAGCGATCTCGGTATACATTATTACCCAGTTAGCTGTTGCTACATGCATACAACATCGTAGATTTTCAATCCAATAACGCTAGTCTAGAAAACCATCTCACGTCAGACATCGTAGCAAGTTGACTTAGGCGATCAGCACTCATTAAGGCAATCCAACCGTAGATAAGGCCGCCTTGCTCTCATCAAGCTGGGCGTTTAACTTCCATTACGACCGATCTTGGGAATAGGGTATCGCTCTGGCAGTTTTTACTGTCTTGGCAAATCATGCGTTTGACAGATCGGTGTGTTGCTTGATCGTCTTACTCTGCTGACGCTACGCATAGCTTTACGACAAATAGGTTCTGGCCTCATTTTTATTCACCGTACAGCTTACAAGGGTATCCTTACCTGCGCCAGTCAGCACAATAAGGGTGTATTACCTGTATTAAGCTTATAGCCGTTGCTCGTGTAGACGATAGCCGGTTAGCTTAATAACCAAGATCTTGGAACTAGTACTACACTTAGCGGTATGCTTTCTGTTGTCGTTTGCTATTCTTACCCTGGTGTTTCTATTTTCGGCATGTTGCGACGAGATTACTCAGGCGAAGAGGTTTCTGTACTACATGTCATTATCTGCTGACCAACGAGCGGATATATGATGACACCCGACCCTATAGGGTTCGCGTTGTAGGTTTCGAACGTTCCACAGACTTGCTGTTATTTTCTTCTTCACAATTTCCCCGTCCATCTATCCGTTAGCTGCCATAAATTGTGTTGCATATCCGAGACTGGTGTCGGTACTCTTTGCTGACATAAACCTCCTTTCTTAGGTCTCCTAGGTCGACTTTCTCTCTTCGCGTAACGCTGGTACGATACTCAAGATTTCACTCCCTTATAAGCCTGATTTTCGGATCAGAGTGGAGATATGATCATCCGCATTGTACTACTACCATGGTAAAATCCTCCCTGGCATGACCGACTTCGCAATTCTGTTTCGAAGTGTGGATGGCTGCCTGTTGTGACTTTGTCGTTGTGTTCACACCACAAGCTGAGCGCCCATATTCACATGAAACGAAAGGCTTGTTTGCTTTATGCGCTAACATATACAGACTAGGATAGCGCGCAACGAATATATATTGTTGCTGGAGACGTGTAAGTGCAACGCGATGCACTCAATTCATCAGACTTCGAAAACTCCACCTGTCATTACCACAAGGCCTGCCCGTTCATGCGCCCGCATGCAGTGTGGTACAGAAAGAGTCACCGGAACCGGTGTACGAATGTAATTACGAAGTAGGATGCCAGACGAATGAAAGAAAACGCGCACCATCTTCCGCATTGGGCAGATCCTAGCCGCGGTGCGCTAGCCAGAATGCCCGCGGCGCCGCCAAGTGCCTGCTACGGGCGTAAGCAGGGGGAGGCGACGCTCCTATTCACTTGCTATCGGGGGAAGATGGACACCGAGTTCCGACCATAAAGTAGGAGTAGATTCGGGACTTTTCTCCACCGATACAATACTTGTATGCAATTACGCTGCACAGAAAACGGTCACCGAGTGCCAGCATGGCTTATGCATACTATATTACACGAGGCCATCTGTTTAGGCAGCTGAATTTCCTTCAACATAATTGAAGCGTCTCTTAACCCATATCTTGTTGCCTGATCGAAGCCCTCATATTTAGTTCTTCGCTTGCTGCAACTGTTTCTAGACGATCGCTTCGCTTCCACCGTATTCGTCGTATGCTCCAGGACCCACTACGAAACTAACCGGTGCGCGTCATCCACACTTTAGGTTGTAAAGCCGTGCTACCGAGCAGCTTGCGTCGCGCACTGACAGCACGCTTGGTCTAGCTGGGCCGATATTGGACGGGGCTGTAGTCCCGCTCTAATCGTTGGGGCCCGTGAGTGGCGCACGAGGGGACCTCAAGAAACACATCACTGGAGTTCCCTTCTTTGCTCTGCACCTCTTGGAATTCCTTGGGGAACTTATATCGCTGCCCGCCAAGAACCAGCGACAACGAGGCAAGCTCACCACGACTTGAGCATGGATCACGACGACTCGGCCACGGCCACAGGATCGGCCGTGTCAAAGGCCATTGACGAGAAGCATGAAGTGCAATCGGAAAAGGAGTCCAGATTGCCCACAGCTTCCCTCAGTGACAAAGAGAAGGAAATCATCGACAGACAACTGACAGCGCCGAACCTCACCGTCGGCTACTTCTCTTTGTTTCGATATGGAACCGCCAAAGACAAGATCATTATGGTTTTGGCCTTGATTGCTAGTATTGCAGCCGGCGCAGTAATGCCCTTGATGACAGTAAGTGATACATCAACACACTAAACCCCTTATATCATGTTGGACCTATGAAGTCTTGCAGAGGGTTGCTCAGGTTTTGGCAAGGCACATGAGTCTGCCACAACCACGAGAATATGAAGCTGACTGGATATAGCTTGTTTATGGTAACTTCGCTGGAAGCTTTACGGGCTTTTCAGTTGATGCAGTTGCTGCTGCCAAATTCGAACATGAAATTAGCCAGTTTACGTTGTACTTCGTATATCTTGGCATCGGCTCATTTGTCACCTCATACGTAAGCATTGTTGGCTTTTCCTATACCGGAGAACGCATTACAAGAACGATTCGGGAGCTCTACCTACGCGCCATCTTCAGACAGAACATCGCTTTCTTCGACTTCCTCGGCTCCGGCGAGGTCACCACCCGTATTAGCTCCGACATGAACTTGGTCCAGGATGGTATCGGTCAGAAGATTGGCTTGTTTGTCACTGGGGTATCCATGTTCGTATCCGCTATCATCATCGGTTTCATCAGATCATGGAAACTCTCTTTGATCATGCTGGCTGCCACTGTTGCGTTGATCCTGATGATGGGTGTCAATGGTGCCATGATGAAGAAGGCTCAAACCCAGTCTATCGACGAATACGCTACAGCCGCCTCCTTGGCCGAAGAAGTGCTATCCTCGGCCCGCAATGTTGCTGCGTTCGGAACACAGAAGCGACTCGAAGAAAAATACAAGGTTTTTGTCGATCGTGCAACTAAGCTAGACTACACGGCGAAGTTCTGGTTGTCAATGATGATCGCTGGCATGATGGCTGTGCTCAATCTTCAGTACGCCTTAGCCTTTTGGCAGGGCAAGCGATTCCTAGACGACCGTGAACTTGGTGTTTCAAACATTCTTACTGTTGTTATGGCACTCATGATTGCAGGCTTCTCCATCGGACAGAACCTGCCTCATATTCAAGCTTTTGGCGGAGCCACTGCGGCTGCTACAAAGGTCTTTAACACGATCGAAAGGAACTCTCCCATCGACCCAGAGACGGATGAAGGCATCATACCGGATGATTTTGTTGGTAACCTCGAGTTCAAGAACCTCAAGCACGTCTACCCTTCCCGTCCAGATACCACAGTTCTCTCAGACTTCAACCTGGTTGTTCCATCAGGCAAGATGGTCGCGCTCGTTGGTGCGTCGGGATCTGGAAAATCAACAATTGTTGGACTCTTGGAACGCTTCTACCTGCCAATGGAAGGCCAGATCTTCTTGGATGGCAGGGATATCACCACATTGAACCTACGTTGGCTCCGTCAGCACATGGCTATTGTCAGTCAGGAACCTGTCCTGTTTAGCACAACTATCTACGAAAGCATTCTGCATGGTTTGGTCAACACGCAGTATGCAGATGTATCGGACGAGAAGAAGATGGAGCTCATTGAGAATGCTGCTAAGATTGCCAATGCCCACGATTTCATCATGGATCTACCGGAGAAATATCAAACTAAAGTCGGAGAGCGAGGTGGATTGCTTTCTGGTGGACAGAAGCAGCGTATCGCCATCGCCCGTGCTATTGTCTCGGATCCCAAGATCCTACTTCTGGATGAGGCTACGGCAGCCCTGGATACTAGGTCTGAGAGTTTAGTCCAAGACGCCCTTGACCGAGCTTCGCAAGGACGAACAACGATTGTTATCGCACATCGCCTTTCGACTATCAAGAAGGCAGACAACATTGTGGTCATGGCGTTGGGACGGATTGTCGAACAGGGCACCCACCAAGAACTTCTCAATCTCAACGCAGTGTATGCAGGTCTCGTACAGGCTCAGGAACTAACTTCAAGAAAAGATGCTGCCAACAGAATTTCGACCCTAGATGACCCTGAAAAACCAACAGAAGGCGAAACAACCGATGAGAAACTGGCTTTGTTACGAACTGTAACTTCTGCCCCTACTGAGTTCTTAGCGAAGAAGGACGAGAGAGATAGGAAGTACAGCACCTGGGAGCTGATTAAGTTCAGCTGGGAAATGAACCAGGGCGCACATACGACCATGACTCTAGGATTGATTTTCAGCTTCCTCGCTGGTGCCAATCCCGCGGTACAAGCCATTATTCTCGGTAACTCGATTAACTCGCTTCTCTCACCTGGAACATCACTTGGCGGACGTGATGTTGGCTTCTGGTGCTACATGTTCCTCATGCTCGGACTTGTCATCGGTTTGTTCTACTACGTCCAAGGCAAGACACTGTCTAAAGGATCTGCGCAACTTGTCGGCAACGTGCGATTACGCGCCTTCAAAGCCATGCTTCGTCAGGATATGGAGTTCTTTGACGGGGAAACAGTCACTTCCGGAGCTCTCAGCAACTTCCTATCTTCGGAGGCAAACCGCCTTGCTGGTCTCAGTGGCTCTACCCTAGGAACGATTATCAGTGCCGCCGCCTCTATCATTATTGCATTCATCGTTGGATGCTCCTTTGGGTGGAAGTTGGCTCTTGTGTGCTCTGCAACCATTCCTCTTGTCATTGGATGCGGTTACTTCCGTTTCTATGCACTTACTCGCATGGAAAAACGCACCAAGGAAACATCCGATGCTGCAAGTTTTGCTTGCGAGGCAGCCTCATCCATTCGCACTGTTGCAACACTCTCGCTTGAAAAGCACCTCTTGGCCGAGTATAAAAACAAGCTTGCGGACCAGGGCAAGGGCTATCTCAAATTCACAAACGTATCAGCCTTGCTCTACGCTACATCTCAAGGCTTGATCATGCTCATCTTTGCCCTTGTCTTCTGGTACGGAGGTCGCCTGCTCTTCAACCGGGAGTACACCGTCTTGCAGTTCTTCATCGTCTACTCCTCGATCATCAACGGTGCCCAATCAGCTGGTTCCATCTTCTCCTTTGCCCCAGACATGGGTGAAGCCAAGGATGCCGCCAAGCTTCTCAAATCATTCTTGAACCGCATCCCTAAAATCGATCACTGGTCCCCTGAAGGCAAGAAGATCGATCGTCTGGTAGGCAAGATTGAGCTGCAAGACGTACGCTTCACTTATCCAGGGCGTCCAGACCACCGTGTTCTGCGTGGAATCAGTCTCGCTGCTGAGCCTGGTCAGTTCGTTGCGCTCGTTGGTGCCTCTGGTAGTGGAAAATCGACAGTTATGCAATTGCTCGAGAGGTTCTATGACCCAACTAGCGGTACTGTGCTCGTTGATGACGTGCCATTAACCGACTACAACCTCCAAGATTACCGGTCACAGCTGGCTATTGTGAGTCAAGAGACTACGCTATACACTGGTACGATTCGCGAGAACATTTTGGCAGACAAGGAAGATATGAGTGATGAGGCCGTCATTCAAGCGTGCAAAGATGCCAACATCTACGACTTCATAACATCATTGCCAGATGGGTTCAACACTCTTGTTGGCGCCAAGGGAGCACTTCTTTCTGGTGGCCAAGTAAGTCCTTTTCTCTCTACTCCCGTATGCAACACTTGCTAACCTTTTTCAGCGCCAACGCCTGGCAATTGCACGTGCTCTTCTTCGCGACCCCAAGATCCTCCTTCTCGACGAAGCTACTTCTGCTCTTGACTCCACATCCGAACGTGTCGTCCAAGACGCCCTCGACTCCGCGGCCAAGGGTAGAACTACAATTGCCATTGCACATCGACTAAGCACGATCCAACACGCAGATGTGATATACGTGTTCAATCAAGGCAAAATTGTAGAGAAGGGCAGACATGACGAACTGGTAGCCAAGAAGGGCGTATACTTCGAACTGGCAAAACTGCAGGCCATCGGAGCGCCGCAGTAGCTTATTTTTTGTTTGCTGATAGCGTACAGCGTGGTGTTGGGTATATATGTACATACATTGTAATATTTTTCGGTGAAGGAGTGTGCTGGAAACCATACTCATAACTTATATAGATTAGGCCTTTGAACTGCCCTTTAGCATAGAAGCACACGTTATATATGCATCATTCAAAATCTCAATTCTAACCAAGACTATTAAAACCCAACTTTGATGGCTTAATGTAGTAGATTTGCAAACTACAGCCACTCGGTGGGGGATAATCTCAGCACGTGAGCACGCGTCGATTGGCTTTCTTTGTACATAAGGCCTGCATTAGTCCTGAGGCTTGACCAGGTTTCCATGCCAACAAAATACAACACTGTTTGGATTAGCAACCAAAAGGTTTGCATTGAAATCCACCCTCTGTGTATGCCAAGACAATTCTATCTCCAGGCGCGTCCTTTCAGGCGTCCATCCCTATCTCGACCGCTACCGCCGCCATGGCCTTACTAGCACCACACGCTATTAATAACCCTTGGCAAAGGCAGAGGAGAGTCTTGACCGCCTCCTCAAGACTCTACACCTTCGAACCCAGTGAATAACCTTCTCACCGAGCGGAAGCACACTACACACAGAATGCGCCCATCCAACGGGTGCCGTACCGTCCTCCTTCTTCTCCCAGCAGTCCTCTTCCTCTTCCCCGTCGCGGTCCTAACTTCCATCCTCGAGCGCATATCCAAAAACCTCTTCTACAGTCACCTTACACGCAACTTTCGGACCGGCGACTATGAAATCCCTCTGCCACCGTCTGACACTAGCACCGATGTGCAAGTCACACTGAACCTAAACGACGGGCCTATACTCGCCATACTGGGCGTGTGCATAATAGCATATGCGGTTGCGGTGGTGAGCGTGGCAGGAATATGGCAGTTGAAAAAGGTGGAGGGCACAGCGACACATGAGAGGGTGTGGGTTTGGGTTGTGCTGGTGAGCAATCTCCTCATGGTGGGGGCTAGTCTGGCGGGCTTTGGGTATGCAACGTCTGTCCAGGCCAGCGACGCAAAACTGCAGATCAACAGCGATGGGACCGTGTCGGATCAGGAGTTCACAAGGGAATCGTTGGTTTGCCAGATCGAAAAGGCGTTTCCGAGTAGAAGTTGGGCTGGCCAAGCGTGTGGTACGACACAGGCAATGCGGTACTTGTTGCTACCAATGGCTGTTGCGGCACTTTGCGTTCTGGGCAGTCTCTGGGTGCTAGTCAGGAGCAGAGGAGGTGTGAAGTGGGCTTTTGGTGGAAAGGGAAGATACGGTGGGTTCCGAGGAGCGTATGAATTGCAGCCTCAGGGGCCGGCTGGACCGTATGCTGGGCCGCCGGGAGGGCAATGGGTTCAGCAGCCGATACAGCAGTGGACAACGCAACCGGGGCAGCAATGGATGGCGCAGCCATATCAACAGTGGGGACCACAGCCGGTACAGCAATGGGGTCCTCAGCCAGTACAGCAGGGGGGACCGCAGCCGGTCGCTCAGGTGCCAAAGTCGGATGCTAACGTTGAGCAGCGCCCAGTCTTCCAGTGACGTGTATGTTAAAAACATCCAAAGCCATGCTTGACGCTGTACACTGTTTTCTGTTCTCATGCTTCCTTCACTTTGGTTCTGAATTGTGTGCTTCTTATATTAGTTTTGTGTACTACGATGTAACCTCTGTCAAGTCACGTCTTACATATCTCAGGCTGCTCGTACGCGAACGAACTCTTTTACACTTTACCGATCGACTGACAGATAAATACAAGTCTGTGGAGTGACTACAGATTTGATTGTCACACCAAACCACTATTCATATGTCTTGGAAAAGTTGGCAGCAACTGTAAAAAAAAAAGATTGCTTTGTCCTGTAGAACACGTACTGTACACGTTAATCTGCTATGAAACGCAGATTCAAAAACTCGAACAAGACACCCTGATTCATGAACGAAAAAATGGGACAAAGTATCGGTAGAGAATGTCAACACTTTGCTATTATACAATTTGACATAGTCGATTATCCTTTCACGAAAGGTATCACACTTGAAGCGTGTATATCATGTTACCAACTATACAATCCGATCAACATACTCTCACACATCAAGCTCAAACCCCTTCACATCCAGTCTGGTTGAACCTGATAATAGCCGAGCGATTCGATCCAAACGCAACCGCTCTGTCAACCCACGCCTGAATCTTTTCCTCCTGTGGCTGTCGCTCTCTGCTCAGAATATACAAAGTATTCCATTGCTGGGTCTGAACAATGGCCCAATCCACAGCATAATCTAGCACAATATATTAGCTTCGTTCTTGTGAATCCATGTGACTTGGCATGAGAATAGTGTCGACTTACCTTGGACGATATAGTTGGGTCCGGGACAAGCGTCTTCCGAGGGTGTATTGGGGAATTCGACTTTGAAAGCCCCAGCAGCGCCATAGGCAGGGTCTACAGGCGTGGCAGTGCCGATGATGCTGAAGGTTGAAGGGCCGGCGGCTGCGCTGTTGGCAACACGGACTGTACCGTTGCTCTATTTCTCGGTTAGCATTTCATCTCTTGCGTTCTCAGTTCATAAAAGAAGGACGGACATTGAGTTGGTAGTTTGCAGTTACACAGCGTGCACCAGCGGTAGGACCAAACGGCGTGCCTGCGACCTGGTACCAAGTTCCGAGATAGCTCTCGAGGTTGAACTTGGGGTCTGGGACAGGGTAAAAGCATTTTCCGTCATATTGTGCTGCAGCGACATTGGGTCCGGAAGATGCGGTCTCGTTGCTGGAAGAATCGATGCTCGGGTAGACCATGCCTGATGCAGCAGAGGTCAAGGCGAGAATGGTACTGGTGACACGCATTTTGAATGTTGGGTTGGAATTGAAATTAGGAATTAGAGTACTGAGATATTGAAGCCGTAGGATGACTGGGTAGCGAAGTAGGGAACAGCTTTGTAGCTAGCTTATACGTCGAGCAAACCCTCTCTGCTTGGTACCTATGTAATGCACCACGCCACGTTTCCTCCCAGGTTATACTAGAAAAGAATTGGATGCATCCCGCGTGTGGATTAGAGAACAGATCCGTGGGTCGCCAAGTGGTCCCCCGGGCTGTTCCCCTACGGCGATCTATAGGCTCGGATGAGCTCGGTTCCTGGGCCATTGCTCAAAGGCGAAGAATTGTCTGTAACCGAGGCGGCTTGAGCTGAGGATCGATGTAGGCGATGCGAGGCTGAGGGAGACTAGTCGATGACGCCGGCAGGGTGATGACGTCGTCCCGCCTTGGCAATGGAGCTGCAGTGAAGTGTACGGCCGTATCTTGACCACATGGTAGGAATACGCATTTCGGGGAGTTGAGATGTGTCAATTATGTGGTATAGGCGTCATCAGAAGTGTGTCAGCCATATGTAATCACTTTTACCGATACTGTAAGTGAACTGAACAACATCGTACAATGTCAACCAATTACCAAGTTTACCTCCATATGCCTGGGATTCATCATGCTGCAGGAAAACGTTGCATGAAAGACAGCGACACCATTGCGCTATCCATGATTGTGAGAGATTTTAATATTAACGTCTAGTTAACCGAGCGGATCAGTCGGCAAATTTGCCAACACGCCCATGCCGTTGGTTTCCTACTCACCGTTCTTGTTGTTTTGCTTTTGGAAAAGAAAATGGCCTCGTTCCGAAGCGGTCAACATGTGTTCAGGGAGTTGTGATAGGATTGGCTGTAAATATACAGCCTTGCGAATAAACGAATGCCGTTTCGTTTTGCAACAAACAGATCGTAGCCACTACACTCGATATCACTAGCCCTGGACAATCTCACGAAGGGAAACACCGATGTTCCGAGTCTTCGAACGCGGACCGAGAACACCATGTCGCTGAAGAGTCGAGTCAAAGAAAACATAAATTCATGAAGAAAAATGTACAGCTAATCAATTTTCCGGATCCAGATACCCTTAACACCCGGCCTCCGTCTCCTGGACAGATGCCAACAAGATCAGAGCAAGAAAAGTAAAACATAAAACTATGCTGAGGCCTCCCTAGGAACAATGGTAATATTGAACACTGTACCAGTCAACGGAGTATCACCACCGACCCCGAGAGTACCAGCCCCAGAACCAGCCTCCGTATGGCAGCCATCTGGGTTGGACTTATCCAGAATCTGGTGAAAGTAGCCATAGCAGTCTACTCTTTTCCAAAAGACACCAGCCTCGCCCTCGGGTTGATCAGTAGGTTTCACCTCGACTAGGACACAGTTAGTATGGTCGAGATCTATCGGGTCTCACGGGTACTTACACTTGACGTCCCATTCGCTAATGCTGTTTCCATCTTTGTCGACGACGTTGGCGTTCTGCGTGCTGTTCTTTGGTCCGTCAAGCTCAAAGTCGACGGTTGCTTTGCACATAGTTCCTTCAGGGAGACGGTCATGGTAAGCGCAAACGGGCATCATTGCAGCACACGCATTGTTGATGACGGTCTCCAGCGGAGGCCCTCGCATAAAGCTAATGTGCTTGTCGGTCTTTTCGTCGCAAGAAGCCTGAGTATCGGGTGCTGGCTGCCAAGTATCGCTCTCTCCACTCATATTTGTTTGCCTGATGGCTAGGGGCGTTGAAAGGGCAGTAGCAGCCAAAGCACTGATGAGTAGAGTAAAACGCATCTTGGATGATGTAGAGCCAAGGAGGGATAAAGGAGTGATCGTCGTTGTATTTGGGTATGGAGTGTTTGGGGCTCAGACAATCAAAAGAAAGGTGAAGAAAAGACCAAAACTCCAGTAGGCGAGCCAACCAGGGCAATCTTGAAAACAATGTGAAAATCTGGATGGGATGAACTTTGAGCAGCAGAGACCTTGCAGCCTTCGCAGCGACGACAGGTCTACATATTAAGGATATGGTGAGAAATTAGGGAAGGGGCATGGCCTCGGCTCAACCTATTGAGGTGTCCATCGATGTGGGGATGAAGCAACGAGCCGTGCGTCGTTAAGATGACGAAATGTTGCACATGTTTTGTTTGTTTCGAGGGAGGCCCGTCGACAAGAATGCTTGCACAATGAGGATCGGGCCTTGTTCCGTAAACGGTGACGCGGGAGGGCTCCGTTGAAACGCAGCGGCATTGATGGCCTATCCTCCAATCCTCATGCCTCAGGCGGTGTTCAAGTGAGTGAATGGGATCGTCGTACGTGTGGGGTAATGGTCCTTGCACTTGATGATCGACGGATGTGCCTGAGCATAGGTACCAAGCCTCAACATTAGCTGAGAGTGTGTATAGTCTGGTGTTCAAGTCACTGTATTATCTGTCCTCCTGTCACACCTCTCGTAGTCTCATAGCTTCTATACAGGGTCACCGCGGGTTCCTGCATCTGTCCACGTCACAGCAGGAAAGAATGACGCATCTCACAGCTGTGAATATTAGGATCTCAGTAAATCAGTGGAGAAATACCTATTTTGGCTTCGTCGATGAAACAACGAGGACCGAAAACGGGTATCATCTGCCAAGCCACTAACCTTCCCTTCATTTCCAAGAGGCTCAATCAGTCGCTCTCCTCCCGCACCATTCCGCTGGCGCAGGGCTTTAACAGAACATGAGACAACTATCCAGCCCACCAATATGACGTTCGTGTCTATTTTTTGACCTGCGAACACTTGGTATCTGAACGAGAAAACACTTGCAGCAACAGCTACCACCCGCGTATCCACCTGTCCACAGTCCATGGCTCAAAGAAAGGATATGTGACTTGGATACCAAGGTACGCAGCTGAATGACCCGATTAAGAACCGACACTATAGGCGCATAATGTTGTCGCTCTGGCGGTATTATGACATCCCAACGGCCCGAACAACCCACACGTCATAATAACGGACCTTGTTGTCAAAGAAAGGGCGTGAATAGATTGGCTGTACGACCGAATCACCATGGTCAGGTACTACGAAGTACGCAGCCAGCACTGAGTAGGCTTCGCACTAGGGCAGCTCACCCGAGCACTCAGCTCTCAACCTCCAGTAGCCACGGCTTTCATCAGCAAGCTGTCTGTAGCCTATGCAGGACGCCGAATTTGTCATCAGCCCCAAGTTTGGAAGCAAAAGTATTTCGCTGATAAGGCAGTACGCCCTTTATCCACAAGTAGGATACTGCTTATGGGTTTGTATAGCATTAGCGGGATGATTGGATGGCAGTTGTTCGCTTGACAAGTTAGGCAAGCAGCACCAACGACAAGCAGATTCCAGATTCATAGTACTATACCAGATAAGGTTCACTCTGCGAGACAAGATGATCATGTAGAAGAACATCTTTAATTCAGTCATTTTCTCCAACACCACCGTGCAACTTCCTCCACAAGCCCTAGAGAAATGACATCCAACCCCTCAACACCATGGGCCGATACGCCCTTCAAGCTGCTCCAAATCCCCGGGCAGCCCGGCGCCCCAACTTGCACGAACCCAGGCATCCTACACGTATGCATAGAAATGGCATGCGTGCACAACCTGCTCCTTCGCGGTCTAAACTCCATCTATCATCAAGCGCCCTTTGTCTCTGACCCAAAGGACGTGGCCGACCTGATGCTCTACACCACCGCGTGGGCCGACACTCTCCACCACCACCACCTAGCCGAGGAAACACTGTTCTTCCCACGCATCGAGGCGCTGGCGGCTGAGGCAGGCCAGGCCTGTAACATGCAGGCCAACGTGGAGCAGCACGCGGGGTTCGACAGTGGGCTGGCGGACATGGTGAAGTGGGCCAAGGCGGTGGCTGCGGGTGAGGAGAAGTACGATGGAGAGAAGCTAAAGAGCTTGATTGATGCGTTTGCGCCGCTGCTGATGACCCATTTGCACGAGGAGATTGACACGCTGATTAGACTTGACAAGTGTGATGCTGAGCAAGTCAAAAAGGCGATGAAAGACACGGCGGATGAGGGGGGGAAGACGGCGGATCCGGTGAGTATATGTGCTTTATTTTTTTACACACATTTTCTCTCTATCTCTCTCGTGGTTTAAGTTTAGACGTGATGTTTCAGCGCTGATGTGGGATTTTTCGATAGAATCTCGTTATACCCCTCATCATGGGTTGCCTGGATAGAGGTTACACAGGCAGCGAGCATTTTCCTCCGTTGCCATTTTTCGTGCCGTGGCTGAATGCGTATTGGTTTTCGAGAAAGCATCAGGGGTGCTGGAGGTTTAACCCGAGTGATCACTGGGGTAGGCCGCGGCCATTGCAGTTTTTGAAGTAAGGTTTTGAGCATAGGGGATTGGTGGGTTTGGGAGTCAGTGGCGTATGCATGCCTGATGTCGTTTTGTTCTTACGCGGTCCCCAGGTGGGCCCTCTGGAATTCTAGGCTGTTTACCACTTGATAATTTGTGAGGCCGAATAAATAGTGTTGAACATCCTTCGAATTGGGTGTTGAGACGACGGCGCAGTGTCGTATCAGTTATCCTGCCTCACTCAACTCATTGTCACCAAGCAATACAAAATCAGTCATGACGCCGTAGTGATCCGTAACCCACTCCAGACTTCCGGCTTCTCGCATCATTTTCCTGTGTTCTTCCGCTACCTTAACGTCGATACCGACTCTCCTAAAGTCTGTGGCTTGAATTGAGCCCCTGTAAAGAACCTTGTCCATTCTGCTGCACGGAAATCTCTCTCTAACAGCTAGCGGACTCTGGTGGCCCCAAGTATATCCATGCTCGCTATCTTCACTGCCACCACACTGAAGATAGGCGTCGTCGAGGCTGTTTTCTAGGTGCAGTGTGCGATCAAAGGGCTGTATGGCGTTGAAGTCACCTGCTACTATGCCGCATGAGACGTTGCTCTGCCTGAGGTATGGGCTGGCGGCCGCGAGTTGCATGGGACGGATTGGCGGGTCGGCTACCAAAGACTCTAGATGGGTATTACAAACCCGCAACTTGTTTTCAACAGCATGCGGATCGGCCATGTCTGAAAGACAAACGTCGACGAACAAGCCGTCTCTACCATATTCACTATACCATGGCACACGGAAAACCGAATCAATCTTCAAACGCCGGTCTACAAGCGTTGTCGTACCGTAGTAGGGTTCTGGCCAGCTCTTCCCATCTATGTCAGTGAGATGAAAGCGCTCTCTTACCCATGAGGTTTCTCGTATCTGCCTCATGTCGGATGTACCCATTTCTTGGAAAAGTATAATTGTGGCGGTATTTGGTGGCGTTGATAATACAACTTCATGGAGATAAGCCAGTGCGGCGCTCATGCGCTCTTTGGCAAATGGGATCAGGACGTCGATGTTCCAGGAAATTAGACGGATGTCTTTCTTATGCAGAGATGGCAAAGAGTGGCTGGACGCAAGTGTCTGATCTGCTCGAACTGGCTGCCAGGTATTCCCTGAGGATATGCAATAGTAGTTCTGAGGTCTGGGCCTGTATAAGGTATCTTGGCCGTTTTGAGCGGTCGGAGGAGTAAGCTTTGCTGAAGACATGGTCCTGAGACCAGATCTGACGGAGATTACAGGAGCACGAGTACACGATGAACGAGTGGAGAGTCTGGCCAGTATTGGATGCATCTGTCTGGAGTGAAGCCTGGCCGCAGTGTGGGATAGGACATTAGGCTGATGCGGGGTTGATAGGGACGTTAGCCAGTCGATGGCGAAGCCACATCTTGTACGATTCCACAGAATTTGGAAATATCAAAAGTGATCTATCGGAAAACATGTATGGCAACCGCGAGAGACAAGAAACCATGGCAAACATGGTTACCTGTCGAGCAACAGGCGCTAGCACGTGATGCGGTGAGACCCCTGCAGTGCCGAAGCGCGTCGTGAACTTTCGCGATACAGCAAGAGCTCCGACTGGGGAAGCAGCCACGACACCAGGTTTCTGCCCCGCCTCACCAACTGCCCACCATATCCCCATTGCCGAACCAAGCTCGCAATCGCACATTCTCGGGTCCGTCAACCGCCGTCAACCCCCGCCATGGGCTCTCGATTACACAATGCCCCGATTGTAATAGACAACGGCAGCGGCACCATTCGAGCCGGATTCGCAGGCGAGGATGTGCCAAAATGCTTCTTCCCATCATATGTAGGGCGGCCGAAGCATGTGCGGACAATGGCGGGTGCATTGGAGGGAGACGTATTCATAGGGCCACAAGCACAGCAGTACAGGGGGCTATTCAAGATCAACTACCCATTGGAGCACGGCATTGTCACAGACTGGGATGATATGGAGAGGATATGGCAGTACGTCTACACCGAAGGATTGAGAACTGTCAGCGAAGATGTGAGTGTGTGAGGCCTGGAGGATAGACCAGCATTGGCGATTGTGGTGGAGGGGCACGAAGCTGACTATCGATTTCTAGCACCCAGTACTGCTCACTGAGCCTCCGCTGAATCCACGCGAGAACCGCGACACAGCTGCGCAGATTCTATTTGAGACGTTCAACGTGCCCGCGCTGTACTCATCAGTCCAAGCCGTACTATCGCTATACGCATCTGGCAAGACGACAGGTCTCGTACTAGACTCGGGAGACGGTGTGTCGCATGCGGTACCTGTGTTCCAAGGGTTCGCGATACCTAATAGTATCCGGAGGATCGATGTGGCAGGCAGAGACGTCACGGAGCATTTGCAACAATTGCTCAGGAAAAGCGGGCGCATCTTCCACACGAGCGCAGAAAAGGAGACGGTCAAGAACATCAAAGAGGCGACAGGCTATGTGGCTCTCGACCCTGCCAAGGAAGAAAAGGACTGGTCTGGGTCGTCGAGGTCAGAAGGCAAGAGCGTCGACTACACGCTCCCGGACGGTCAGAAGCTCAAGGTGCGTTGTACACGAAGCATGCAGCAGCTTTGTCGTGGTGGAAGACTAACTGATGGGGCCTAGGTGGGAGCGGAACGCTTCCGAGCTCCCGAAATCCTCTTTAACCCAGAAATCATTGGTCTAGAGTACCCCGGTGTCCACCAGATTGTGGTGGAGGCGATTCACCGGACCGATATGGACCTGAGAAAGGCGCTATACGGCAACATTGTGCTGTCTGGTGGGTCTACACTGACAAAGGGGTTCGGCAACCGACTGCTCCACGAAGTGCAGCGGCTGGCGGTGAAGGACATGAGGATCAAGATCTTAGCACCGCCAGAGCGCATCTACACGACGTGGACCGGTGGAAGCATTCTGGCGGGACTGAGCACGTTCAAAAAGGTAAGTTGCAGAAAGCGCCCGACTAAAGAAGATGGATGTGCTGACCCAGGCATGCAGATGTGGGTAGAAAAGGACGAGTGGCAGGAGAACCCGGACATAATCCATACGAAATTCGCATAAGCAGTAGTAACGCTGTATAGCGGCAGCGGCAGTGGGAGTGGCCGTGGCGGCAGCGACAGGAACAGCAGCAGCATCAGCATGGGCAATTTGGCCGCCCCAGGGTCATTGACATGGCGAGCGGGGAGTAGAGCGGTTGCAGTTAGTCATGGAAATGGGCCAGTGCCCGGGGCGTGGAGGATGGGCTGGTTGGACCAAGGCAGATCTACGTGTCAGCCGGTAAGCGTGGCTCCTGAACGGGAGAGCTACTGGAGTAGCCTGTTCTTCCCCGCATTTCAGAGCGTTTCTGTTACTTAAGCGTGTCGGAGGTTGGGGAGGGGGTTTATGTAACTGGTACGAGGGACGGAGGGGGTTGAGGGGATTCGAGGGACGATGATGCATGACTGGCGTTTGTGAGCGCTTCGGAATACCCCCAATTGATTATGGAGCGTCGCGAGTAAGAATGAACACGAGTTTGCAGACGCTGCAGACGCCTAGCCGTGCAGAGTACCGTATATGGCAAGCCTGGGTCCGACGGGCGCAGGGCGGCTAGAGCGACGAGCGACGAGCGGCGGAGGGCGACGAGAGTGCTGGCTGGGGCGAGGCGCGCGTGCCAAGCATCGTGAACAATGTCGTCGACAATGGTGTGATGGGGGTGATGCATCGCGACACACCCATGCGATACACCGCACAACAGACGCCCCCCCAGCCTGCCACAGCTCGGGCGGGGCGCTGCAGGTACCTGATGACTTGGAAGGCCGGGGGGCCACGTATCTAAGTCGACTGGCTCACCATCGCCGCCCAGACGTCACGATGCTCGACGTCATGCGCAGCCCGCCTCAGTCGGGGCTCGGGCTTGACGTGTGCGCGGTCAGCAGGTGAGAGCACAGAAGCAACCAAATGAATGACGGCGGCAAAAGGAGACGTGCGAAGAGCAAGGAAAATGCATGAGGTCAGCCAACCGCGACGGAACGACCGCCCGACCAGACACACCACACAGTCAGCACCATCACGTTTTGTCGCGCACCCACTCAGTGCCAGGCACCGTCGCAGCAGTGCGCTGGATGACGGCAAAGGCGGAGCTAGCCAGCACAATTTTCTCTCTTCCCGCCTCCACACTTTGTGCTGCACCGATGCGGAGCCTGGGTCCGGCGCTGCCATGGCGTAATGGGGCTCGATCGCGCCTCTGCGTCGTCGCCGCTGCACCTGACCTGTTCCCCTGGCAATCTCTTACCCCCGAAAAACTGTGTCCAGCCAATCAGCGCATTTTGAGGGGGTAATGGTAAACTATTCATGGTCCTCTGAAAATTCCTCGCCAGGCCACGCATGATCTCTCGGCTGCCGTTAACTGCAAAGTCTCGCTCAGACTTCCAAGCCCTTGGACGCCGCCTCGTGCCATCTTGGTTCGTTGCGTGGCGCCGAAAATTCTGGTAGTCTGCCCATGCCGGTCCTGATGCATCACCCCGGCCCTGCAGCTGAGAAGGGGTGAAATGGACATCGTGATCAGTGCGACTCGTTTTGTTATATAAACCCTCTTCCCCAAATCCTCTGCTACCCAAGACGACGCTACTCTCCCCGCTCTGTCTCCAATTACCAATTACTACTTGACTTGATTTGTCCATCCCTCTCTCAATCCATACACACCACCACCGCCACAATGGTCAACTTCCACATCAACGAGCCACACCCATCCGCCTCCAACTACATGTATTCTGGCCGCGGTGGTGCTGGCAACGCCATGCGTATCAAGCCTACTGAAATTACTCCCGGCCCTACTGCCTCGGGTCCAGCATCCCGCACCAAGTTGCCTCCACCATCAAACTCCGTCTACGCCACAGGCCGTGGTGGTGCCGGCAACATGAGGAGGTCAGAACGCGCCATCTTCAGCTTCGACGAGGAGCTCCAACAGCAAGAGCGCCTACGCTCCCAGCAAGCTCCCGTCTACCACATTGGCCGTGGCGGAGCCGGAAACCTCGTCGACGAGATGAAGCCCCGATGCTACCGCCAGAGCTCGGCCTCTTCCGCCTCTAGCTCCTCAAGCGTCGAAAGCGAGAAGGATGGCGTTCGAAGGAGCGTCGAGCACGCATGGCAGCGCCTTAGCAGGCAATTCTCTCACTAGAGTGGCCATGTCTTGCCTCCTTCACTTCAACTTCACTTCTCTGTCACTATTCAACACGACCGCGGTTTGAGAGCTGGTCCTGATTCTCTCATCGAAGCATATTACCCCATTCGGCACGGCGTTTCTGGAGCGTTATTCCCTCCGCCTGTACAACCACCCCATTCACCATAACGAAAAAAGTTCTTTGTTTTTATTTGTTTCGTATTTGTCTGTTTCACATCACGACACTCAACCACACATAACACACAACCATCGAGGAGCCAGGAGCCAACCTCCGGTCATCAACAAAAGCCTCTTTTTCTTGATACCCGGATACCATTTGTCCTGCTCATACGAAGAGAGGGCCTTGACTACTTTTTTTTTTCTTTAGGGGAGGTTTATGCGGAGGCGGAGGGAAGCATACCCCATAGTTTCATTTTCATAGCGAACTAGCGACGACGAAAGTCAATACCTATTGTGGTTGGTATCAACCACACAAAGCTTAATCTTTACGTTATTCTCTTGCTTGCATTGGCTGATGTGATGGAAATGTGACTATCCCCCTGACCCTGACTGCATATTTACTGGCATCTGCTACACGAGGCATGACTCAACACGAGGCCGTTGATGACTTGGCGGAACTGGAAGCCCAACCAATGGCATTGAGTCCGCTCTGTGCAAACAAAAAAAATGTTATGGAGAAGACAATTGGTTGATATACAATTGCACCACATGCAGTATACCGTGCATGTCGACCCTGGAGTCGAAAGTAGCTCTACCTTCCGATTCACAACATCGAAACAGCTTCATTCCTCTCTCTTTCCACACAAGGAAGAAACGCAAGAAAACTTCCACTAAGAAAAAATTACTCAATTGTACATGTCCCCGTAACTCAACTAAACCCCTCAAACCCGAACTCAAACCCAAGCTAAGCCATACGAGAAAGACGAAAAAAAACTATAGAAAGTATCCACACCTAGTAGGTCCATCCCGTCGCTTCCCCGCCCCGCTTTCCACACACACAGACACTACTCGGCCCCGATCTTCCAGCCCCCCCCCCATCCTCGTCAGTAAACCCGAAAAAAAGGTACCAGTAGCGAGACAGAAGAGAGAAAAAAAAGCGAGCCTCGGGGGGTTGCGACTCGTCTTGTCCACGTCAGTAGTAGTCTCGCTTATAGTAATCTGAACAACCTAGAAATGTGTTTTTTTGGTGATGAAGCTGTTTTGTAGAGAGACGCGTGCCTACTATAGCTATGTATGTAGGAAGAAGGGTATGTACCCAGGAAAAAATGGAATGTGTATATATATATATATA
>JAODYC010000037.1:78887-96922 GCA_026262405.1 Curvularia hawaiiensis
CGTCGTCTTCGTCTTCCTCCTCGCTGGAGTCGTCGATGTCGGCTGTGCCATTTGTCTTCTTGGGCCTGGGCTCGCCACCCTCACCAGTTTCGCCATCAAAGTCCTCGTCTTCCTCCTCCTCGCTACCGACGTCGGCAATTGTGTCGAAGAATTCAGACATGGCGGACTAGATAAAGGAAACGCGTAAGTTGGAGGCTCGGGGTCGACGGCGCACTTTGGGGTTTCGGGGGGCGCCTGGCGGTAATGGGATCAGGCGACTGTGGCGACCAGGCGGGAGCGAAGGTCGAGGGCAATCGAGGTAAAGGGGAAGAGAAAGGTAGATGTAGGGTCTCAAAGGCTCGCGCAACCCATCGGCCGCGTTAACTTTCAGCCGCACTGACGCTGTGCACGTGACAGCCGCGCTAGGGAGCGGAAAGGCTACCAAACAAGCCATGGCATGGTATTGCAGTACTGCGCGCCACATCCACACGTGTCTCCCCAATCCACGCCTGAATTATGCGCCTTGGGACACTGTTTCTGTTATAGATTTTCCAATCACACAGAGTCGGATGTACACAGCGTCCTGAGTCGCGCACGGGATGGCCGCTATCTAGCCAATGGCCGCCTCAGAATCGTGCTCGTATCCGGCGGCCGGTGGCCAGGTAGCTGGAGCTGGTTGGGCCATTGCAGGCATGCCGTTGGTGCGTCTGTATGATGTAGTGTCCATATGGCTTGTCTGTTACAATCCGATACAGTAGTCTTGTCCATGGGTGTTCGTCCGAAGATGGACACTAGCAGTAGGTGAAGCATAGCCACGAGCAACCATGCTACTCTGAAACCTCCTGAGCGATGCATCTCGTGTGTGTATGTGTGCGGGTTGCCAGTCTCTATATATTGTCAGCACATCCCGAGCTGAACCAACGTGTCGCCCGCTTCCTGCAGCCCGCTTTCCCCCAAGTGCGCGACTATTTTGCTTCTCCATCTGCAGCCTTGCAGAGCCAATTTAGACGCCGCTCCCAGTCCCTCTGCCCCCACCTGCGCGCGCCCCGCTAGCTTGGGAGACTGACACGACCACAACCTCTCTCCTGACTTCTTCTGCTGCCAACAGCCACCCGAGACATCGTGCTCTGCATAAAACAACAACCCCCCAATCAATCCCTGCACTGCCTTGGGCGTGCACATCGTCGCTCACGCGTCCCAAAGCTGCGAGCCCAATAGACGCTGTCTCCTTTGAGTTCCCGCCGTGATTGGCGTACCATTGTCGACACAGCTTCGGGCGGCAAACTCGAAACAGAGGCCACCACCTAGGCCCTTATACTGCCAGACACATCGTCTTTGACCGTACACCCCGAACCTTGCAGGCGCTGCACTCTTTCTGTCCACCTTCACATCACACCGGCGCCTGGCGCAAACCGACAAAATGGCAGAGTCAGCCTTCAAGCAGAAGACTATGAAGAGGAAGAATGTCAAGGGCCTCGCACTCAGCGCTCCTGCACCCAAACCAGCACCCTCGGCTGGCGATGCTCAAATACCTGGTGCCCGCGCCAACGACGAGAAGCAGGATACGCTTGAGATTGGCGTCGAGTTTCAGCTAGACCTCAAGGCGGAAGATCTGATAGTGCTTCGGGAATTGGGCTCGGGCAACGGAGGAACAGTCAGCAAGGTGCAGCACGCTGCTACCAAGGTCATAATGGCGAGAAAGGTGAGTCGGATTAGCAGGCGAGGCACTAGGAAATCGAGAACCTGACAACGGCAGGTTATACATGTTGAAGCAAAGAACGAAGTCCGGAAACGAATCGTACGAGAACTCCGCATCATGCACGACTGCAACTCGGATTACATTGTCGACTTTTACGGCGCTTTCCAAAACTCGTCGGGCGATGTTATAATGTGCATGGAATACATGGACGTGGGGTAGGCAAACTTTTATATATGCAGTGAATTCTACGGGTGCTAACTGGTGGTTATAGTTCTCTCGACTGGGTATCCCGAACGTTTGGACCGGTTCGTGTCGACGTGCTCGGAAAGATTTCAGAAGCCGTCCTCGGCGGCCTCGCATACCTGTACAGTGCCCACCGCATCATGCATCGTGATCTCAAGCCTTCGAACATCCTTGTAAACTCAAAGGGCAACATCAAGCTATGCGATTTTGGAGTGTCGAGCGAACTCGAGGGCTCCATTGCCGAAACATTCGTCGGAACTGGCACATACATGGCACCAGAGCGGATACAAGGATCACCATACACAGTCAAGTCGGATGTGTGGAGTGTCGGTCTTACACTCATGGAGCTGGCCATTGGCAAGTTCCCATTTGCCGGAAGCGGCGATGACGACGAGGCCGGAGGTCCTCAGGGTATTCTTGATCTTCTGCAACAAATTGTTTTGGAGCCCTCGCCAAAGTTACCAAAGAGCGATGCCTTCCCATCGATTTTGGAGGATATGATTGCCAAATGCTTGATGAAGGATCCGGCAGAGCGACCTACACCTAAGGAACTATACGTAAGCTCGAGTCAAATCGCACATGGTTGCACAGGCACTAACGATAACAGGATCACGACGCCTTCCTTCAAGCCGCCAAACGTACCCCCGTCGATCTAGAAGCCTGGGCCATATCCATGATTGAACACAACAAGCGCAAGTCGCATCTTGCGCCTGCCGCGCCAGCAGCAACTATCAAGGAGAAGCTGCGCGAACGCTCGCCGCCCCATAAGCGTGAATCCAGCGACCCAAGGCAAAGAGTGGCCAATGGCGATGGCGAACCAGCGCCTCGTCGCCCATCATATCCCAGCCGATCTTCCAGCAGCAGCAACGTCGTCAACCTGCCCATGCGACCAGCACCCTCAGTAGACGGATCCAACAGCAGACCCGGAAGCAGGGGCCCGGCGGCAAATGGACTGCCTGCACAACCTCGACGGTGGAACAGCGAGGTGCAGTAGACGGTGTCATGCAGGAGTCTTTTATTCTTTCCACCAAGAAAAGCGTCCTTTCCTGTATGATTTGCTGTGCTACCACCGCCGTTTCTGTGCGTTCAGAAACTGTTTTGGTGTGTGTTTGGAAGTAAAGGTATATACTTGCAGACCAGTCAGAAGGGCCAAAAACTGTTTTCTACAGAGCAGCTTTGGGATGTGCCAGGACAGCCATGTAAAGAAAGAGAAGGACAAATTATTCTTCCTGGAGAGAGGTTTTGTTGGTTGTTTAGTCGAGAATTTATTTGTATATGTCACATATCACAAGTTTCAATCTAGAATTCTTATACTATGTGTCTTTTTATGAGATCTGTGATAATGAGTGGTGTGATGGTGATGGTTGGTGAGGCGCCGATCGAATGGAAAGGCTGCGAAGGAGACTGGAGATGGGGAAGGTTTGGTCCATGTCAGAGCATGCGTGTACCGAGAAAGACTACCTTGGATTGAGTTATCGAGTAGGTTTGCAGTGTCCGTTTGTTGTAAATAGCCGCACGTTACATAAAATTTACGTATGGCCGTTTGCCAACTCTGTTGAAGTGGTCTCAGTGATCACATGTGATCCAAGTACATGTTTCTAATTCACTCCCACTGTGTATAAATACCGCAACATGCCGCATATCGCCATCAAGCGATCACTTCCTTTGGCTGAATTGGGTGGGCCTCCTAGCAAAAGAGATCTTGAAAACTACAACAATAACAAATAGGAATACTGATACATAAGGATTTGAGCTGCAAGCTAGGGGGGCGCAGCCGTCGGCCGTAGAACCTGGGTTCGATCCGGAAGTCGGGCGTCGGGCAGCTTCAGTACCTGGGAGTTGATCACTTGATTTTTGGCGTTTTTTGGTGCAAGTGAAAGGCACCTCAACTAGACGTTATGGTTGTTCACTGTTGTTTTTGGCATGGAAGCTATCAGCGCGAATGAGAGATTATGCAGTTACTCTCTTTACTGTTATAGAAAGTGTGTAGTATATAGAATTTTCTATATCAAACACCACAGTCTTGTTTGGCATTCATCTGCAAGATGAGAGTTATATCCAATACCATAACTAATTGTTTTTAAGAACCTCGCCTAACGACTATCACGGATAGTAGCGTGATATGGCTATGCTTCTAAATTTCAAACATGTCCTAGAAGATATTGTGCAGGAGGAAATTTTATTCAGAGGTTATTTCAATTGTCTAGATCCACTTGGGCGTTCTGGAAATATGATGCACTACTCAAGCACAGCGCTGTACACTCACCAAAGCGAGCGCAGCAAATGCACGTCCCACTACTAAGGGATACCTTGTATCCAAAATCATATCACCACGATTCACAAAGCCCAACGCCAATTCGCTAAACAACAAAGAGTCATTACAGGGTATCGTCCCAAAAGCCTTCGCACACCCTACACTACTCTCTTCTTTCAATCCAACTTCATCCTTTTCATCCTTTAATGCTGACGCTCAACATTTTCCTCATCACGCGCATTCGGCAACGCCTGAATCTTCATACTACCTTGTCTCAGAATCTGCCTATACTGATCCCTAACCAGTCTCATGGGCCCGCGGTAAAAGGCACCCAGCAAATCTGAGATATTGATCGCATCGATGATGGCATTTAGGGGACCTGC
Source organism: Curvularia hawaiiensis (assembly GCA_026262405.1). NCBI lineage: Eukaryota > Fungi > Ascomycota > Dothideomycetes > Pleosporales > Pleosporaceae > Curvularia > Curvularia hawaiiensis. The sequence continues at coordinate 83,446 of JAODYC010000037.1, forward strand.
AGCAGGACCGCCGGCATCACGCTTGTAGGGGAGGGGAGAAAAAGCGAAGATGAGGAGCACAGCAAAAATGGGCATTTCGCAGGCGAGGATGAGCGAGGCGAGACCAGTGTTGATGTCGTGAAAGGTCATATATTGGTTGGGCTTGAGGACGCCTTGGCCAGAGAGGATGGAGATGGTGAACTGGACAGGTTGAGTTAGTATCTTTGTTGCTGGTATTGTATCTGGTTAGGTGTGGAGATGAGACGCTTACCGACTGGAGAAAGTTGAGACCGAGGACGCCCTTGAAGGTCATGAGTTTGAGCAGAATCCCGTGTTTTGATAAGACGAGCTTGTGTCTCTTGTAGAAGCGGAGCGAGCAGATAATGGCTACCACCATGGACCACGCCTTGAACACTGCGATCCAGATGTGGGCAAAGTGCGGGCTGTTGGATTGCCGGCAGTATGTGCCGACAGCTAGGGAGATGGCAGTGGCGGCCCAGAGGATAGCACTGATGGGAATGAACTGAAGTACGCCGTACCATGTTCGCTGTTGATTTGTCAATTGGAGTTCGGTAAGCTTCACGGTGTAGGAATAGAGCTTACCTTTAACCACGTTGGACTGTCCGAATTCTTTTGGGGATTAGTCCCTGCTGGTTGCCCAAATAGAGATTCAAATCCGCCTGGCTGCAAGAGCACGAGATCGCACATGAAGAGCAGAAATGAAGATAACGCCATTGCACACCCAAAGTCGAGTGAGAGTTCCAAGTATTCTCCAATCTCGACTTGCCAGACAATGAGAAAGGAGAAGAGAGAAACCCAGGGTATCAAGGAAACGATCCGGATAACCTGACGTTGCTGGACTGGCTGCGAGTAGTTGAAGGCGTGCAATATGACCAAGACGGTCACAATAACTGTGCTGAGGATGCCGCAACCCAGGGAAAGCAGTGTCGCAAAGCGGTGATATGTCATTTCTCCAACAAAGTAGACAATATCAGGACCTTCTGTACTTTCCACCGGACATGTGTGGTTCCTGTCTCTTCGCCGCTCCAAGTGGCTTCTAGCTGTCAGCATGAGGGCACCCATAACGTTGCTCGCAGACATGATAGCAAAACAGATAAATGTAACGAAACTCGAAGAAGGATTTAGTTATCAAAGAAAGGTATAGACGACAATACTGAACAAGTACAAAAGAAAAACTCGCAGTCCACACTAAAGGTCTATATACTACATCTTCACTCCTTGTGCCTAACTCAACAAGAGATGATCATCGTCGTGAATAGACAACAATCCGGCCTCTAGCTGAGGCCGCCAGCCCCGCCATTCCCATCGCGCAGGATACCCAAAAAAGTAAAGAACAGTTATCGCGGGCCTGTCGAGCATCCAAAACGTGCCCAATGGTTTCCTTATTTCCAGCGCCCGGTGGCTGAGCGTAGTTTAGTGACATACAAAGCAAAGCAGCATACGGCCGTGAGGCTCGATTGGCTACCGCAGCATAAGCGGAGTTGCCGATGCGCCATTTGCTGGGATGCAGTGAGGCAGCTGGAGTGCCTAAAGTTTGAAATACGAATGGGCGCAGCCACGCCAAGTGTCATAGGGAGTGCGATTGGGGAGACGGCCTGAACATGGCTGTGCTACTGTATGCCGGATGCGGACCAGGTCCAATCCCAGGGGCGTGTCAAATGCAACTGCGACAATCCGTGAGCTTCGGACCCCCGATGACTGGTGCTTGTTTCAGTAGTTCAATCATCGACACGTGATATAGCTTGCGTAACACTGAGTATAGGACTACAAACTTGTTGATGTTTGCGAAGGAAGTTGACTTCAGCCGCATTGTTTGTGACTTGATTCATATTTTTGTATCCGGTTTCCTAGACTGAACAAATCGAGGTCCTACGGAGCCCGTGTTCATATACACGTTTAGTCGTCGCCTCCGCCTATCGGACCGCCTACCTGCTTCGCGGATTTCGCTGCAACAATGTCATCCACCCTCAACAACAAGCAAGCACTCTCAACGGCCGTCTTGATACTCTGTTCCTTGACGGCCAGAGGTTCCCACACGTTGTATGTGTGCATATCGACGACCTTGCCAGCATCGCCGTCAATACCCCAAGAGCTTCCACCGTGTTTGCCGTCTTCGTAACCTTCTGCGTGCTTGGCACGTAGTTGTGTGAGCACCTTGATCGGGCTGTTTCCAGAGTTCTGAATGAGTGTGCGGGGGATGACCTCCATAGCTTCAGCAACGGCCTTATACGGCCACTGTGCGACACCCTCGATGAGCTTCGCCCTCCTATCCAGGCCGACAGCAACAGCCATCTCGGTTGCACCACCACCCGGGCAGAGCTTGGGGTTCCATATCACGTTCCTGGTGACGCCCATGGCGTCGTGCAGATTCCGCTCAATCTCGTTGAGAATGTCTTTCGATGGGCCTCTGAGCATGATGGTGCAAGCCTTGGGGTTCTTGCACTTTGTGAGGAAGGTGAAGTATTCGTCTCCAATTTTGGAGATTTCAAACAGACCACAGTCCGTACCAATGTCGGAGGCAACAGCAGAAAAGACAGAGTTGACAATGGTGGCACCTGTCGCACGGGCAATACGGTTGTTGTCTGTCTTGCGAACGCGGCGGATAGCAGTGATGTTGGCCTTGACAAGGTAGTGCTGCGCAAGGTCTGGTTCAAGTTAGCCAAGCCTCGATGAAAAGGTATGGGCAGGATAACGTACCGCTTACGCCCTTCTCGGTGATGACGAGATCGGGCTTGAGAGCAATGATGGCATCGCACATGGCCTTGACCTGCTCCTCTTCGATTTGCAGTATCCTGTTCCAATCCTCCTCTTTGCTGACCTCAATGTTTGTCTGACTCTCACCCTTCTTGTATTCCAGTGTGCAGTCCAATAGCAGAACACGGGGATTCTCGATTCTCCGCCTCATCTTTGGGTGTGTGATGTCCTTGTTCACCATGACTCCGTCCAACACCACACTGTCCTCAATCTGACCACCAGGAATCTTCTCGATACGTGCATAACGCTTGATGTCGACCTCCTTCTTGCCAGCACCAACGTCCAGGGAGACGGTACGAACGGCCTTGAGAGCGAGACTGCACATCAAATCCGACCACCGTGAAACAAACTTTGTGCCGATTGAGGAGTTGATGATCTTGTACATTTGCTCATCGTCGTCAGTGTCGACCTCGACGGCAATCTCGTTGATGATCTCGAGGGCATCTGAGAGGGCCTTCTTGAATGCTTGGATGATGACGACGGGGTGGATGTTGCGCTCGAGCTGGGGCAGAGCCTGTGCGAGGATCTCTCCCGCTGTCCGTTGTCAGCTGTCTGCATAGTCTTTCCTCACACTCTGTACGCACCTAATATAATAACGGTGGTTGTGCCATCCCCCACCTCCTCGTCCTGTGTCCTGCTAAGCTCGATCATGCTCTTGGCTGCTGGGTGTGCGACTTCAATCTCTCGGAGGATAGCATGGCCGTCATTGGTGAGGACGATGCCGCCCATGGGGTCGAGCAGCATCTTCAGCATGGCCTTGGGACCGAGACATGATCTGATAATGTCTGCGACTGTCTTGGCTGCTGTGATGTTGGAGAGCTGGGCTTTGCGGCCAAATTGCCGCTCCCCGCCCGGGGTCTGCGTGTCTGGTGCTGTGTTAGTGGGCTGTTTGAGGTTTCCAATGCTTCGATTGCCATACTCATAACCACCACTGGCGCCTGCATGGTGAAAGAATGGGCTGAGAAGCAGTGTCGAGGGGCAAGAGGGGGCTCGAGATTCGAGGTGCGTGGGGTATCTTGCGTCTGGTGCCTTGCAGCTCCTCCGCTAACTTTTGCTACCACCGAAAACCGCGTCGCAACCGCCACTATTCCGGCGCGGATTATCTGCGGCCGACCTCAAGCCACAAGCCGCGCCACAGTTTCTGCCACACAGCTGACTCAGCGACACAGCGGGCTAGCGGATCTCATTAGCACCGGCATCTTCCATCCGGCTGAAAATCGGCCCGGTCTCTCACAGGTCTTGGCGTCTACCGCCAAACCTCGTCAAACCTCGTCAGCCGGCCAATGCACGCTTGACCTGCCCTGGACGATCCGCTAGCCGGACCACTTTACTCTACATTCTGCCGCTCCTCACCGCATCGCTTCCAGCCTCTCACGGGACTTGCGCGCAGCTTACAAGACCGCTCTGGCGCCCTCCAAACCTTCCCTCCTCCATCTCACTTCCTCGCGCCAGCCTTTCCCACGCACCCTCCTCAGTCCCCCGCCTGAGCCCTTTCATACTTGAATACCCTCGTCGCCCTCTCTCTTTTACCTTCCATACCCACCCATCCATTACCTTCCATCTCCATTGCGCCTCGCCCTATCACCATCCATCCTCTACCTCATCATCGCCGTCGCTTCCAGTGACTCCAGAGGACATCTCGTCGCGTGCTCACCCCTTGTCTAGTAGTCGCTTGCACATCTTTGTATCCTCACATCTCTTGTTGTTCTAATTTACTAAACACACAGTATGGGTCTCAACTACTACGCCTCGTCGCCAACAGTTGTCCTGCCACCCCAGCAACCGCAGGGCTACTTTTCACGCCACCAGAGCGCCGCATCACCAATGGGTAATTTCCGCCCCAAATACCCTACTCCACCCTCGCTCAACTATCTAGCCGCCGTTTCCAATGCCACCGCTGGGCGCAAACGATCCATCGCCGACGTTGACGAGCCGGAGGAGAACCTACCTGTCGGATCCATCGTCACCCAAGCACCTGCGAAACCGAAGCCAGAGCCCGTGTACGGCCCAGGTATGACGCTCATCTACCCTGGTGAGCCTGGCTACACAATGGCTGCCGAGTCGCAATCGGGCACTTGGTACGAAGAGAAGATCGAAAAGGAAGAGAAGGCTGAAGCTGCTGCTCGCCCCATCGCTATATCGCGCAAGTCCGCACGCATGAGCCCATCCGCCAATGTCGAAGTTCCGTCCCTCAACGACATGGATGCTCAGAAGACCGAACAGCTCATCGATGACAATGGCACTACCGTCAACAAGCTCATTGCTTCGCTCGGTGTGGGCTGGAAGAACGTCATGTCCAACCCAAACCTTCGCGACGCCTCGCGCGCATACTCGCGTGTCATTGAACGCCACTTTGACTTTACTGATGTACTTGTCATGCTCGAGAAAGAATCGCTCAACGCGTATCTTGTGCGCGCGAAGCAACACGGTGTCCAGGGCTACTGGCTCTTCTCGGACAGCCTGCAATGGTGCCAGCTCGTCGGCTGGTCACTTGAGCGGACTGTCAGCAACCTTATGTTTGGTGCCACCCCTCGCGTCGAGGGCGAGCGCATCAATGCCCGTCAACTCACTCCCTCCTCGGAACCCGCATCGACACCCGCCATGCAATCCCATGTCAACACTACCTCGGCTCAGGCGGATGCAGACGCAATGGAGATGTAGCGAGCCTGCGAGCATCTCTTCTCTTTCTTCTCGTTTCTTTTTTCCACTATTTACTCGGCAACAAAATCTCCTCGGTCCTTTTCGTTGGCTGCATTGGCCGACGATTGTTTCTGTCTTGGGTCCTTTCTTCTTCGGCAACTCGGCGTCTGGCGGTGGATATGTATGGCTCACCGGAAGTGACTCCATCTGACATGTATGATATTATTATGCTCACATACGACTGCTTGATCGGACAGGGTCGATCGCGTCTTTCAGCACTGTGCCACTAAATCTATTAGGCAACTCATCAATGAATCTATGATTGTTATTATTGCAGCTTTCTCTATTGATGATTGTGATGGCGCCATGAGTGAGACATTGTGCACACGCTCTCCCAACGGAGCAACAACCTCTGGTTGAAGCAGCAACACCGGCCTGGAAACACGAGACGGACTCTGCTCCCTCAGCAAAATCTATCGACGTAATTCCACCACTCAAACAAGTGTGTCGTCGCACAAGCAGCGCAGCACAGTAACGAGGACGCACCGTGCTCCCCTTGTCCCGACCGTTCCGTTCCTGTTCCTCAGCAACGCGAACACGACACGTCTCGGTCAACGCGACGAAACCAGTGTCCCCTCCTTTCCCGAAAATAACTCTATCCGATTAGCGAGTCAAGATTGTCACCCCAGCGACAAACCCTTTAGTATTACACATGAAGAAAAGCCAAGAACAGAAATCAATACTTGTGCACAGACAACGCATATACACTTTTTTGCTTGTTTCACGTCTGGGGAAAGGGTGGGATGGGTACGAGTGTGGTCTTTGCTCTGTTCTGCTGCGCGGAGCGGCCAGAGGGAGCGCGGAGGGCAAGGGTGTACTCCGTAAGGCAAATAATACGCAGGCAAAGGGGAAACCGGAACTGAATCTTTGGTTCGCTAGTGTTTCGCCATGGCATTAGTGTGGCGTATGAGTGCGCTCACTCGTTGGGGGGTCTTGGGGTGGGCACACAGAGAGAGGCGAGAGATCAGCTGGAGCTGAGGTTGGTGGTGGGTGGGTATGTAGGTTGGTTGGTCTGCCTCTGTGCTTGGAGCGGGAGACGGGGACCCTCTCACAGCGGGTTACTTCTTCGCTCGATCACGTGACATTATGACACCTATCTCCCTCTCGCTGAAAAAAGATTGACATATTCATATTTGGATTCATCTTGCATCTACTTCATCACAATCTCTTTGGAACTCGCACGAAAACCCATTCCCGGACCCTCTAGTCACGTGGCCTATCTACGAAAGTCCGCGACAGCGGCAGTAAGCAGCCCTCCCCTGCATTCTTCAAGCCCTGAACCCAACACTTCCTCGGCATCCCCGTGACTGACACATATGCTGCATATGCATCGTGGTTTTACCCGGCAGTAGCTGGCTGCATCGGCCATCGGGCAAGATAAGAGCCCTTCACCGTCTTTACAGACTCACATCATGTGCACTTGGTAAGCAAGCTAGGCTGTGAGACAAGGGCAAGGCGATAAAAGTGAGGCGAGGACGATATAAGATGTCACATGATTCTTGACCGCAAAAAAGGTCGACCGTCAGCGGCAGGATATTAGTTCGTAATGACGGCAGGATCAGCCAGCCAGCCAGTCAATCTCCAATCATTCTGATTTGCGCACACAGCTGCCACAGACTATGCGTACCGCATATAACTAGCTCTTATTACAATGCGCTAATAACCAAGTATTTTGACCAATTTTCTACTTCAAGACAAGCCCGACTAAAAAGGTGTATGTGTATGTAAATGTAAGTCTTCAGACGCTAAACGTCAGAAGAAAGAAGGTAAAAACTGTACAAACAACGAACCAAGGATGAAAACAAACGAAACATTAGAAAACAAACGTTTCCTTCAAGCGTCCAAAGGATTTCGAATGAACAAGGGGCCCCAAGGAACACTCGAAAATGTAACGAGAGGGAAGGAAAAAAGAGACGCCTCGAAAATGCTTGTATCCAAAAAAAAGGCTCCTGCTTACCCCAGCTGCCTGTCCAACAATGCAATGCCAACAAATGAATCAAGAAAACAGCCAAAATGAAAGTAGTGGAACAAAAGTAGGAACCCAAGTTCAGAGAACGACGACCCAAGTACCTCGATCTCCTTTCACCACCCTCTCTGCTCATTACCGTCTATTGTGTTTTTTTCTTCTTCTTAATTGCTGCAAAAACTGTTAGATTCCTGTAACACGGCAAAGTACAAGCAAAGGCAAGACTTACTAAATCTCCAACGGCGCAATCTGATCGACATTGTACAGCCAACCCCCGCCCCTCTCTTCGCTTTCTAACCAGTCATATGGCCAAAGCACCAGATGGCCCTGCACTAGCTCAAGTACTCTCTTTGCATCTTCCTTGTCTAGCATCATGTCTGCGTCTGTAGCCTGGAACGTCTTGTTGGAGCTCTTGGTTGTAGCGCGACGACGCGAACGCTTGGTGTTAGAGCGGTTAGGAGGAGTAGAGGTTTGAGATGGGTGGATGGCAGGTTCGTTGATAGTAACCTGGCGAGAGCGCTCACGCATCGAGTGGGATGTTGGTGGTGGGTTGTTTGTGGCGAAATCGTAGGAGCTATCAGGAACCGGTGGTGGAGCGGGGAAGGTAAATGTCTTCTCTGGCGGGGCAGGATTCATTGGAGACACAACAGCGTCGTCGGCAGGCTCCGGAGCCAGCTTCTCGTTCAGTGTAGAGCCAGAAGCTGTGTCGATGTGAATGCCACGGTTCTGAGCATGCGCTGCTTTCTCATGGCCTTCGGCCCATTGCTCTACACTGTGAGGTGCAGTTGAGCTTCCATTCTCACTGTTGCCTTTGCCATCGGAAGTGTTGGTCATCTTTTCAGTGAGCTTTTCGCCCAATGCTCCGACTTTGGTCCCGACCTTCCCTGTAATACCTGAGCCGGGCGGTCCTGTAGCGGTAGGTGCATCTTGGCCCTTGTGCACCCGGTCCTTGTCGCCGCCTTGTGCCTTGGCGAAACGCTCGCTGAAAGCAGTGTACTCTTGGTACTCTTTCCATGTCCGGACCTCGTTGTCGGGCATGCAGCGGAAGACCTGACGGAACAGCTTCGTGTTGTTCTCTGCAATCTGGTGCCATGTGTCGAGGAAGAAAGTGTCGTTAATAGGGTCGCGCATACAGTCTTCAGTGACAATGGGCCGTCGCATTTCGGAAAGGATTGGGTTGAGGACTGAGGATGAGCCTTGACTCCAGGTGCGCTGGAGAGCAGGCGGTCCACCAATGTCCGTGTCATCCGAGATGGGCAAGGCGGGCAGCTGGCTGAGTTGTGTAAGTCCTAGCTTTGCTGTGTCCATACGCGGGAACTTAGGAGGCGGAAGGCCAGCATATCCAGTTCCCTCAGTCAGTGCACTGACTGCACTGGTCCTGGTACCCGTAGTGCCACTGCGCTTTCGAGTCCTGAGGGCGGCAGTCTTCTTTGGTGTAGCCGCCAAGCCCTCTGCGGCAACGTCGGTTACAAGTTTCTCATGACCATGCTCATCGATATAGGAATCTCGACCTTGGGCAATGACTGGTCGAAGTTGTTCTACCTCGAGCATGTGGTCAGCACCCTCACCGCGCACATCCTTTGCATGCGCCGTGTTGTTTTGCACACGAACGTCAGATGATGGCTTCTTGGGGCTTTGTAGGTGCGGATTGTGGTCTTGCGCCCAGTCGAAGTCGTGGTTGAAGCTGTGCAGCTTTTCGGCCTTTTCGATGAGTTCGTCTTGCATTCTGTAGTTGTTCTCTTCCAGCTTTTGTTCAGTCATGCGTTGGGCAGTAGGCGAGCCAGGTCCGGAAGATTCTGTTTGGAAACCGACGCTATCGGCATCAGACATTTGGCTAGCTATTTCTTCCTCGGAAATACAGTCTACGTCAACACCCAGGTGTTCTCGCATGAGACGCATGCGAAGCGTGTGAGGGAACTTGCCAACCTTGTATGGCTTGCCACCCATGTAAGAGTCAAGTACCTCAGTATCGCGAATGATGGCTGCAACCTCGGAATCTCGCGAGCCCAACATGGATCGTTCGTTGATGTTCGCAGATCCAATAATGGCAACACGGTCATCAACAATCATGATTTTGGCGTGAATGTAGAGTTGTTCCGTGACGAGCATCTTGTTCGGCCCGACCTCACCCCATGATCGCAATGCGTAGAACTGGATGTAGTCTTCTGGCTCAATTCCCGCGGCTCTCAGGCGGCCAAAGATGGAGCCCTCGCCACGACAGATGCTGTGGTATTGGCAGGTCATGATGAGACGGACACTGCTACCTTCCTGTTCGTCCACAGTATTCTGGTATCCAGGCATGAGGGGAAGCATGATGCATGCTCTCCAGTCCTCGTCATTTGCATGGGCGCGCTTGATACGGTCAACAATGGCATCGTTGATCTTGTTCTCAATCTTCGTGCCCAGCACCTCACTGCTGCTAATGTAGAACTGGTTTTCGATGTAGACAAAATGCTCTGAGGTTGAGATCATCTGCACATATGCGTTCATGATGCTGTGTTCAACCTTGTTCGGTGTACCCAGTGACCAAGCACATGCAGAACGAAGAATCTGCACTTCACACGTTCCGTCTAGTCCGAGAGCCTCAATATCCGCTGGATTAAAGTCGGGTGGCGGGAGCAGGAACGGTGTTGGTCGCGAAGGTTTGCGCTGCCGCAACAGATAGTTCCATCGCTGAACAAAGTGCCTGGTCAGATCACGAGCTGGCTGGCCTACGATTTGCATACCAACATCGTGCCATGGCATCCTGGGAACCTTTGAGCGGTCGTACATTTCCTCGTATGGTTTGTCTAGGGCAAAGAAATCCTGTACTCTGGGATTGGAATAGTCCTTGCCCGGCCACAGTTGACAGTGGTCGGCGTCCTTGGGTGTGTCATCGAGTTCAAAGCCAGTAGGCTTGTCGTCTACGACAACGTGCTGCGGGGTATCCCAGCGACCAAAGCAGAGATCAACTCCTCCACAAAAGGCGACTGTATGATCAATGACACAGATCTTCTCGTGGTGAGACCAGAAAAAGGTGTTTTGGCGAATCTGATTTGGCGAACGCTGTACGAAGATGTTTGGGTGCAAGTCGAGCAAGGAGAACTTGGAATACTCGGAATCAATGGGAATGGCAGCACCAATGTTGCGATACATGATGACAAAGATCTTGACACCTTCTTGCGCCTTGCGCTGTAACAGTCTGTCAAGTCGCCACTTCTGACTAATGGCAGCTGGGCGGCGTAGGTAGAGCTCAGGACTTAGCCACCAATCATGGATGTAAATGACGTCCCGGGCCATGCTAATAGCCCGTGAAACATTCCACATGTAGTCACGACCGTCGACAAGCCATTGTGCGTAAATCTTCTTGCGCACCGGCGCAAAGCTGTCAAAACGTTGGCGTTGCGACCACAATGTGTTTTGTGCCATGAAGCTGATTGAATCTTCAAACTGCTGCAGCATCCGATCGTTCCTAGCAAGCAGCTTCATCTTCCGCTCAGCGTTGACGAGCTTCAGCTGGTGGTGGCCCGTTGCCGACGCCTTTGCTTCACTTGCGATGTCTCTGGCTTTCTTGTCTCGTATCCTGCCTGACTTGGATTCCAAGTGGAAGTCGGCATCCACCAAAAACACGTCGTAGACGTTCATTTCCTCGGGAGAGTCTACGCAGACAACATAGCTGTGTCTCACCAGAAACCATTTGGGCCAGTGACGATTGATCATGGAGACCTTGGTCCAGCCTTTCCTATTGTCCACACCCTTTGATGACTTGATCATCAAGAAGCCCTCCTTTCCGTGGTAGCCACCCTCAGCAGCTAGTCGGACGCCGAGGGCAGAGAGTTCGAGAAACTTGCACAACCGGTTGCTATCCGGGCGGAAGATGAGATAGGTCATCAGGCCACGCAAGTATTGTTCCAGCTTCTTCCGCTGTCGCTCATGGTGATTCTGTTTCGCTTGTGCTGGTTGGCCGATGGCTCCCACAAAGCTGCCTTGTCTCGCTGCCAGCGCACCGATAGCGCCTTGAGCCTGACTGCCACTGACACTGGACTGCCTGCGGCCCAGGAAAGACGATTTGCCTCGCTTTGCCTTGGCAGGTCGTTCAGTAGCGCTGGCATCTCCGTCGGGTCCACTGGCAGCGCCTCCGACTGCAGTCTCTTCCTCCTCTTCATCGCCTTCGTCGTCAAGAATACCGTAGCCACGGAGGCCTCGGAGATATGGCAGTACACTTCTGGGAAACCGGGGAAGTTTTGTCCTAGGGTCCTCCTTCTCTTCTTCCTCTTCCTCTCCATCTTTGGTAGCCTTGTCCTTTATCTCCCGGGTGCGGGTGGCTGGTCTGTTTCGGAAAGCGTCTTGCTTCTCCTGGACTTTGAACTTGAGATGCAGATTGGCAAAGTCGGCGACGCTCCTATAGACGACCCACTTCATGCGGGTGAGACCGCTACCATACTCCAGTTCTATACGCAGAGCAGTGTGACGGTCGCCTTCTTTCCTGCTAGGCCGGTCCGTATCGGTGATGCTTACCTTTAACTGTTCGAGGAGGACAGGAATGCGCTTGTGGCCATGCTCGTCTCGCTGAAACATGCTGGCCAGGAAGAGGGCAGCAGGTGCTCCGGCAAGCAGCTCGGCCATGAGCTCGGCTGACTTTGCGTGGTCAATCTGACGCTCTACCTTTTGCCTATTGCCTAGAAGCTTCAAGCTGTTCTTGATCGACTTCCACTTCTGCGCACTTAAACTTGAGGTGCGTTCGCTCCGCATCCTCCACGGTGAAGGCTGTGTGTCGCCATGGGCATTCCTGAAGGTTGTCAAGCTCCGCAGATTGCCCGTTGGCCGGCTGCCATGCCCTTCCTCTTCGCTATTAGGGTCGTGTCTTCGCAGGCCGCCGTATGAAAGTCCCCTAGCACTGTGTAGTCCCCGGGACCACGCACTCTCCTTAGCTATGCGCGAACGGCCCTCGTCCTCGGAGTAACCCTGGCGCTCGTTCTCGGGTATGTCGTCCATGGTGGATCGGCGTAGGAAACCTGGGCGAGTAGAGGTGGGTGTCATGGTGGGTGAGTCGCGTGAGAAGAAAAAGCCGCCACTGTTGCTCGTCTGTTTAGGTGTTGTTGGGGCTGTTTGTGTGCCTTCGCCTTCGCCATCGAACCAGCGCCTACTGCTCTTTCTCCGCCTCTGCCTTGGCCTGCTTCTTAAGGCGCCCTCACCGGCACTCGATTCGCCATCAGCATCGGCCTCGCTATCGTGTCCCTCGAACCGTGGCTCTTCGAGCTCTGACGTGGGCGAGAGCGGGCCGTGTGGTGAGCCATCATGACCGCTGGATGACCCTCCTGCCAGAGCGCTCAGGCTGCGACCATGTCCTTGCATTGGCGATGCCAGTGCCCTCAATTTGCCCATCAGTGAAGAGGCCTGTGTACTCCGCTCCTTGCCCTTGCCGTCACCCTCGTCCACCTCCCAAGATTGCTGACGTGAATTTCCTTGCGGCGAGTCCGACCCAAGTCCTGTCGATCGCGCGAACTGGACACTCTTGCGTTCCCGGGGTGCGTCGGAGAGCTCGCCCTCGGTAGGATGGCGTGACATGGGCGCAAAGGGCGGGTAGTAGGAGCTGGATGGCGCATTGGGGGCTCGGAAGGGAAGCTCAGCGTATTCGGGGGCAACGCTGCCGCCGCTTGCAGCAGCCGGCGCATTGAAGGGAAACTCTGCGGGTTCTTTGGGGGACAGCGGCGAGCCAGTAGGGGCAGAACGCATAATTCTAGGGGCGCCATTCGAGGGCGAGGGATTGTGTAGGTCCTGTGTCTCGTTCTTGTGCTGGGCTAGGCGAAGCGGCGACGGCACCCGGCCTGGCTCTTCTGTACTCTTTGGTGGAGCTGGTGATGTCGACCGTGGGCTACGGGCCTCTGGGGTATTTGAGCCAGGCATGCTGGCGAGTTGAGGATGAGATGCGATGAAAGAAGAGGCGATGAAAGGAGGGGTCGCGTAAGGAAAGGGTTGGGTGTTTGTTGGTCAGGTTCGAGAATGCTATAGAGCCATGACAGACATGAATGTGTTGTCGTTCACTGTGGTGACGTGGGTGGATGGATGGATGGATGG
>JAODYC010000037.1:97637-129531 GCA_026262405.1 Curvularia hawaiiensis
AAGGCCTTGTAGCTGCTGCATTCGACCAGCGCAACCACGGTTCCCGCAAAGTTGACGAATTGCACAACCAAGCCTGGCGAGAAGGAAACGAACGACATGCCCAAGACATGTTTGGCTGCTATCACGGCACCGCGACCGACACTTCGCAACTCATCAACCACCTTCAATCCTACATCTTCACAGCCCCAGATGCGCCCAAAATTACCCACCATTTTGCTCTTGGTGTTTCACTGGGTGGCCACGCAACCTGGCACTGTCTGCTGGGAGACCCACGTATCACAGCTGGCGTTGTTGGCATCGGCTGTCCAGACTACACTCGCCTCATGACAGACCGCGCACGTCTGTCCAAACGAGAGTCATATACGAGAACCATGCCGCCCGGAGCTGCCTTTCTCGGATCCTCGGATTTTCCCCAGGCCCTGCAAGACGCCATTGCTCAGTACGATCCTGCAGGTCTCCTGCTCCCCGGCATGTTCAATCCCATAGGCGAAGACAAGCAGCCCAATCAAGCAAAATTGGACAGGATGAAGGCTCTCATGAAGGAGCGATTACAAGGAAAGCGCATTTTAAATCTCAGCGGCAAGATAGACAAGTTGGTTCCGTACAAAGCAGGCGAGCCTTTTCTCAAGTACTTCAAACGCATAGTCGCAGAGGATCCTAGCCTGAACATTGCTCTTGAAGATGTCTTGTTCGACGGTGTTGGTCATGCGTTTCCACCAACCATGGCTGACAAGGCTGCGGACTGGCTTTGCGACGTCATGACAAAGGACGAGGTTAGTCATGTGTCAAGTAAGATATAGCAGTCTGGTTCTATGAAATGAAACAAGCAGTCATCACGATTTCCTTTGGTTAGACCCCAGTTTATGAAGTTTCACGCGACTTGTGCACGATTGCTCTGTTTCTTTGTGTTATGGTATCTCATTCAAATAAAGCACACCCAAACGCCTACCCAACCGTCTGCCTATAAACTTATTGTAATATCAGATATCCATGAAACAGGTACCTTGTCCACTTCAACATCTTCACAGTATCCCCTGGGTTCAACGCTACTCTGATTCCCACTTACCGGGTTACTGTAAGAGTATCACTCGTGCGAGTCCTCGAAGTCTCCATTGGCGTCAGCCATCACTACATCATCCTCAGACTTGCTAGTCTTCTTCATACCTCGCGTAACTGGGCCAGTGTACTGCTCAGACTTGGTCGACTTCCCAGGTATGGACATCAGTTCCTTGGCAGATGAAGTCTTGGTCTCAGAGTGCATGCTGGACGCCTTTTTCATACCCCGTGTGACTGGACCGACGTACTGGAGCTCTTCAACTGAGTCTGCAGCTCGGACCTTATCTTTGCCTTGGTCAGTGACTGGGAGTTTGCCGTCGCCTTTACGAGTAGCGGCATGGGGGGAGGTGACAAACATCTTAGGCTTCACGACAATGCTTGGGAAGTCGTTCGATGAGAACCCTAGACCCGATGCCAGAGGGTTCGGAGAGCTCGAAGCTGACGGGAAAAGCTGGCGAGAAATGGACTTGCGTGCGCCTTGAGTGGGTGCATCTGGAGCGGACTCCCAATCCATCTCTGACCCAGCCACACTATGCCTCACCTTCTTCTTGGGTGCAAGGTATCGGGTGAGGACGGGAGGTTTGCCTGGTGTGTTGGGCATAGCATCTACCATGGGGTCAGTGGTAGTGTTAGCAGTTGACGCCTCATCGGATGCCTGCTCATCGTCCTCAGGCTGGCTGACAAAGTCGAGGTCTTTGGACCAGTCGAACTGTTCAATCTCTCGCAGGCCGTCCTCCCAGCTAAACGAATCAATCTCATAGTCCATGATGGGCTGTTCTGGGTCCATATCATGAACCATTAGGGAGAAGATTTTAGAGAAGGTCCAGAAGGTCAGGAAGAAGATCTGAGAGTTAGTATGAAAGCAGGTATAGGAAGAAAGTCTGGGGGACAAAGTGCGTACTTTTATACAAGCCAAAATAGGAAATTGTGTAGGCACAGTCTCTCGGTAGACGCAGTGTGTAAGAGAACATTGTAGGCTCACAACAGTTTGAGAGTGCACGAAGCAATACAATTTGAACAATGCTTCTCCCCTTTCACTATACTCCGTGTGTATCACCCAATGGTCTTGGGTTGGTGTGCGGAATGTGGAAGCGTTCTGCTGCGAAATTGATTGTAGCATTGGTCTACAATGTTGGGTTGTATGATTTCTTGGTACTTTAACAAAACTAGAGGGATATTGGATATACTCCATGTCTTGCTGATACCCTCTAGCTTGTTATATTGATATTAACATAGGGTGAGATCTTTCGTCTTGCTGTGCCATTCTAACTTCTGGTGTAGCATCCTTCGAAGAAGAAGACACCCCCAAATAGCGTATACTGTATACAAAATCATCACAGGCTATTTTTCTATCAATTGTGCATATATACAAAGAAGCGTGTATCAAATGGAGTCTTTCATGTACTACTATAAGGAACAGACTTTAGTGTTCTTGCACTTGGTTTTCATGATGCGATTGCAGAGTGAAAATTAGAATACTATTAGCTGATGGGTATCACATAAAAGCCGCTAGCTCTTCTTCCGTCTGCCAACGCTTGCTCAGCCAGATTGAAAGTACCAGAAATATCGAGGTATATCTTGGAAAGAAGAACTGAAAAAGGAGGTGATATGGGCTGAGAAATCAAGCTTCACAAAGGCCTTCATATCGGTATGGCGTTGCTGATAGCGTTTCCAGTATCGACAGGCAACGCAAGGACACTGATTTTATTAGCGGTGTAATTTTTTTAACAGATGCGAAGACTCACCTTTTGCCTGCATTGGTTGCACAGCAGCAGCATAGTAGCGAGGCCGGCCAGCAAAAGATCTACGAAGTGTGAGCTGATGGCCGCGCATAGAGCAGATCATTCTTACCGCCATGCCAACTGTGACAACGAATCCGATCGTGGGCCCGATGACCTTACAATGACATGGGTTTTGGTCGCTGTGTTTGTTTGTTAGATTATCAGATGCGTTTAGCGGTGATTCTAGGGTATACCCACGTTCCGCATTGGAAGCACACGATTGGGAGAGGGATGCAGTCGCACATGGTGATTGCTAGTAAGGAAAAAGCGTCAAAGGCACTAGGAAGAGCTGCGAAGTCGAACAGAGGCAGATGTGGGTATGTGGAGAGTTTGAGTAATGACAAGGCGGTCAAAGTGTGCAGAATGAGAGTTGACGATGTTCCAAGAAAGCTGAAGCTGCCATGATTAATGTTGCAGTAGTGCCAACGTCATCTCAGCTTGGTCGCGATCGGCGGCATACACGCGTCCGCCCCATTCCACGATTCTCTTTGGCCCGTTGCATCTACGCATTGCCCTTGTCCCAATTATGCATCGAATTCATACAGCTAGCGGACGGGGCTGAGTCCAGCCTTCTCTGACAAGTGTTTTGCGCGATCTCGACCAGGTACAGCCTTCCGGAGCTCCCGGATAGGGCCAGCAGCCCACCTCTTTCCTACAACCCAAGAAACTCAAACAAGTATGGTCTACTGCCTACTGCAAGGCAGCCCTGTTAAGCATCTACGGAGTATCTCGACGGGCCGTCCCACGATCTCCCGGCCATCTGTACGAAAAGGTATTGGAGACTTTCCACCACTTTTGCAAGCCGGAAACTCGAGTAGTGACTATTATGTGACGTTATTCCTCTTCCATTTCCTCGCGTATGAGTTCGAGTTCCGCCGTCCTTTGACCCGAGCGTATCCTTCCTTGTAACCCGTCATCGTACTTGTCGAAGCAGAGTTTCCACAAGCCTGGCTCTTCTTCGTTTTCCACAGCAATGAAGCCTTCCCAATTCTCAAATAGATAATGTTTCTCGCCATTAGCACAAACGCGAGCACCAAATGGCCCAACCAGCCCTTCTTCGGCTTCTACGCGCAAGCCATGACTGAAGTGGAAAATGTCGGAATCGGTGTCTAGATATATCCAATTCAGCTGCGGAGGGTCATCCGAAATGGTCGAGACAATGCCGTCGAAATTTGAGTTTGGGAACGGTAGGTAGTAGCCAGTGAAAGGATGAAGATGTGGTCCTCGATATGTGGATAGTTGAACGTACAACCGGCCTTCACGAAGAACCACATGGCTGTCCTTGAACATTTCTTTGCGGTCCTCCGGCGATCTTTCCGTTGCTCGACATCTTATGTGGCATTTGTCGTACTTCCATTCCGAGCTAGGGCCGTCGCTGTCCCTGCTCTCTGCCTGCTCCTGGAGTGTCAACACAGATGACACCGTCAAGGGAATTGTCGCGACGAGGGATATGAGACCGAACACCATCTTGAGGTCCTGTGGGCGCGGTGATTGATCATTTATCGAGACCCAAAAAAAGTTGTGAATTGAGACTCCAGATCTGCAGATTTGCAGATTTGCATGTTTCGTGCGTCACCGCGGAGCCTGGCGTCATCCACTACTAGAGCTGTGCCATAGCTTTGCAAAAGCAGATAGGTGTCAGCTGCAGGCTGTATATTCTGCATGAAGCCATGATGGAAACCAGAGCAGATCATGATGCGGCTGCATATGCCATAGAATGAAAGCCAATCATATCACATTCAGCGCGTAGATTCGGGTACTGCTCCACTTGGGGGCCATCATGATCAACGCGAACAACAAGAAACACGGAAACTAGTGACGAGCAAAAAGCCACAAAACGCTGATCGAAAAAAGCAACATGAGCTGTGAATCCGCTTTGAGATACTGTTTTACCGTGTTTGGAAAATATATTGTCGATAATCGGACTAGCCCACTGCTCTATGTACCTTGTGCGTTAGAGTCTCAAGAATGCTCGAATAACTTCGCAATACTGAAGTCACCCAAGGCTCTGCTCGCTAAGATCAAGTCGCCGACTGGATGTATCGGTGATGCAGGTGCTCGGATATGTGGGAGCTTCAGCCAAGAATGTCAATTAGCTTCCTCCCAGAGCTCTTTATGAGCTGATGTACGCTCACGTTGATGGTTACACCTTATCACCACAACCTCCGTTCTTTCGAATAGCAAACCTACGAAGCAGTGGCGTGGACAGCACAACTACCGCAGCGCACGAAACCGAAGCCGGAGATTCGATTGAAGTCGCTTCCTCTGCCTCCAGTCCTATCCATTCTCACACCACCTCTTTCACCTGTATCCGAGCCAAAACCCGAATCTGAGTTTGAAATGGCGGACTCGACGACAAAAGAGTATGACTCTCACCCTGATTCTCTTGTACATTGCTTGCTCGTACGGCCATGCTGATGATTCCTTCTTAGTCTCGCTGGCACTGCTGGCAATGCTACAGGCGGTCGCAACCTTCCCGATGTAGGCGAGACCATGGGCTCTGTCACCAACCCTGCCGGAAACAAGACCAAGGGCAAGAAGGGAAAAGGCAAGGGCAACAACGATGAAGAAGGCGACGATGAAGGCTTCGGCCTCGAGAACGGCAAGGACGTCAAGGGCAGCTTGAAGGTACACATCAAGCTGGACCTGGAAGCCGACATTAGGATCATTGCGAGGGTCAAGGGCGACATTGCCATTGGAATTCTGTAAGCTATTCAGCAAAGCGATTCATATTTCTTTTTTCAGTTGCGCTCCGCTGGGTTCCTTAGTACTTGTGTGATGGTTTATAAAAACTCAAAATTTACAAAAAGGTCAGATGGCGCAAAACTTAGCATCGAACGGGTTATCGTCCGTCCCGTGTCTGCAATTCAATACGTGGACGTTGCTGGTCTTAAAGTGCGGTCTAATATCGGGCGCACTGGCGTCGCTATGGACATACACGTGCCATGGCCGTTCCGTGGTGTGGACCCATGCTGTGTGGCCTGATTCGCCATGGATTCTTGTTGAATCGCGTTTCCGACGCCTCGTACCTCGCATCGAGGTTGCGGTGGTGTGCGACCCACTGTACTGTGTATTGAGTGATTTGGTTGCCGTTTTACCAAAAAGGAGCAAGAGAAAATATCCGTCTGAGGCGCTTGTGTCTTCCGAAGTATTCACCAGTATGTTGAATATGGGAGCTCCTGCGGGTTTAGTTTATTGGATGGAGCCCAGGCCGGTGGATATACCGCTCAAGGTCATGCGGTTCTCGATATTGGTGAGAAGTGACTGATTCTCTGGTTAAAGTATATGCGAAGCAAAAGGAGCGAAGGACAGCCTTATATACAAGAAATTCTCTCCGAGGGATTTGACTCTCATATGTACTTGTTATTACCATTGTTCAAGCATCCTGGCACCGCTTATGATGCAGATCCCGGAGGCTGGGCCTGTCTACTTGTATAGGGCAACAATGGAATATGGTCTTGGCCATGTAAGAGCGTGTACATACATAGTAGTTCGAAGGAATACGGGAATATGTTTCCAATTACGACCAATAGAAAATGCAGGCGACGATCCCGCAGATACAGGATGTTGATTTGCTGGCAGGCGCTATCGTCTATCTGTTTCCTGAAACTGACCAGCGGCTCAAACCGTTGAAAGAATCTCAACCATCCAGAGCGCCGGGATTGACCAGGGCACTCCTTCTAGTAGACGTACAAACATGCAGCCTACATCATCTTACTCCGTACCTTTATGATCTGAGGACAAGGGGTCATAATTGGCATGTGAATGAATTAGTAAAGAGAGCCTCAACTCGCTACCAGAACGCATCGTGCTGAATGTATCGATCGATGCTAATTGTCTTGATCCAGTGTTGCTTGGCCAAGCCCTACCTAGCAAGTGTCCCTTTGCCCCATTTTCTACTTGTTAACCGTCGTCCTCTACACTGGCGAGCAAGGGTATGTCGGTTGTACGCTAGTCGAATCTTACGAGCCCGTCATCGACGCGGCAGAAGTGCCCTGTACTTGCATATACGAAAGGGCCGCAACAAAATAATGTTCGTCGGGTGCGGCACAGGTTAGCTGAAGTCGACGACCCAAGCGCCACGACCAGACTTCCTGTGATATCCGACAGCCTCATGCCAAGTTACCCCAGGTTTCGTGTTAACATTGTAGCGAAAGCGGAGTTGGCACCGATCTCCAATCCTCCGCGTCTCGGCCGGATGCCGACTCGTCGCTAGACCTCCAATACGCCCAGCATTTATCCTCACCGCCGACATTTTAACGCTGTCTATAGGCTCGCCGCGGCTTCTGACTTCGGCAAATGCATCCCGCGGTACGAACCTGTGCCACTTACCCGATGCTCCACCCTAGCCGACGTCATGCAGACTGTTGCAACCGGATGCCTGTCAGATTATGTGACCCCCTACCCCGCAAGTCTGCCGCTTGCTACCCCGGATAACCTTAGAGGCGTTTTATTCCCCACAACGCCGCCGGCGACAGGTTGAGCAGACCCCATGGCCCATCTGGCCTGGAGATCCTTTCCCAACAGAGTATGCCGTTGTGCTAGTGCATTCGGTCTTTGAATTGCACCGAACGACTTTATAGCATCCGCAGTGCCCCCAGCAGAGTGCACATCGTGCAACTGCCTGGGACCTTGTTCACCCTTCTTTCTTGTCTCCTGTATTGCATAGCCCAGAGCAAAGCAAAATCGTGGGTGTAACGTTCCGTCATGGCGACCACAATGGACCCAGGCAAGCTCTCGGTGGAGCAAAAGCAAACCGAGGATGTCGCTGAGAAGATATCTCATTCTTCCAACTCTGGCAGGCTTGAAGCGCAGAATGTCGAGCCTGATGATGCAGAGGCTGCGCGGGTGTTGAGAAAGGTTGACATGAGACTTGTGCCAATGCTCTCCTTGCTCTACCTGGTCGCTTTCATTGACCGAAGCAACAGTAAGTATCGCCACCACGTTCGATACTCTGGCATTACAGAGACTAACAGACAGCAGTTGGTAACGCGAAGATTGCTGGTATGACCGACGACCTCAATATGAATGGCTCGCAATACAATACGGCTGTTACTCTGTTCTTCGTTCCATACACCCTCCTCGAAGTTCCTAGCAACATCGTTCTGAAGATGATGCGTCCAAGTTACTGGATGGCGATTTTGATGTTTGCCTGGGGACTTGTCATGACGCTGATGGGCTTGACATCGAGCTACGGTGGTTTACTCGCTGGACGATTTTTCTTGGGTGTTACAGAGGTACGTGTGGAAAAGTAGATCACCAAGCCTTCCCGCCTAAACATACTGACTTTTTCGTCTCTAGTCTGGTTTCTTCCCCGCCGCGACCTTCTTGCTCACGCTGTGGTACCGCCGTTTCGAGCTCCAGCGTCGTATGGCTGTCTTCTACGTAGCTGCCTCTCTCGCTGGCGCTTTTAGTGGTCTCCTCGCCTACGGAATCGAGAAACTCGATGGTCGCGCCGGACTCGCAGGTTGGCAGGTAAGCAGATGGATCAGTTGTTTTATGAAAAAAAAGCTGTTTTTGCTAATACACAACGCCAGTGGATTTTTCTGATCGAAGGTCTTATTCCAGTCGCTCTTGCCCTCATCATCTGGAAGGTCCTCCCTGACAGCCCTGAAACGGCAAAGTTTCTCACCCAGCCAGAGCGCGATCTGCTCGTTGCCAGGCTTTCCAGTGACCAAGGATCCGGTCAAGGCCAAACGACCAACTCGGACAAGATTGGTAAAAAGCAGATTCTAGCTGGCCTGTCAGACTGGAAGATTTGGGCTGCAACCATCGTTTTCTGGGGTAACACTGTCGGTGTTTATGGGTACGTCCTGACCTGCAATGGTTCCTATTCTTTTGGGTATTTTCTAACGTTTGATTAAAAAGCTTCACCGCCACCGTACCGTCCGTTATCAAAGGTCTTGGCTACACCAGCGCCAATGCCCAACTCCTCACCATACCAATCTACGTCTTCGCCGCTATCCTCACCCTCATTTTCGCGTGGGCCTCGGATCTCACCCGCAAGCGTTCCCCCTACATCATCGCTGGCTACTCCATCGCCATTGCAGGCTTCATTGCACAACTCGCTATCCCCAAGCCCAAATACCCAGGCATCACCTACGGCTTTCTTTTCCCCGTTGCAGGCGGACTCTACTGCCCCTTCACCTGCCTCGTATCCTGGATCGGAAACTCGCTTGCTCCCTCGTCCAAGCGCGCTGTGGGCATGGCACTGCTTATTTCCGTGGGAAACATGGGCGGTATCATGGGTAGCAACGTCTATCTTGCACGTGAGGCACCAAAGTACACGACGGGTTTCTCAGCTAGTTTGGCCATGTGCTGTCTCGCTATCATCATGACCTTTGTGCTTAGGTGGGCATACTCGCGTGAGAACAGCAAGAGAGATCAAATGATCGCTGAGGAGGGCGAAGCCGCTATTCGTGCGCGGTATAGCGAGGAGGAGTTGCTCCTCATGGGTGACAAGAGCCCGTTTTATAGGTACACGTTGTAAGATTAGCTTGGTGATAGAGCTGCGGCGCGGCTTTTCATGACGTTCATGATCTGATTTAATTCAATCGAATACCAAAGAATGAAGTACTCCAAATCCCTGTTCTGTCTCGTGATATCTATTTGTACAAAGTCATGCCTGAGCTAAAAAGAGCGAAAAAGAGCAGAGCCTGTATCATCTTGCAAAAGGCCAAACCACTTAGCCGATGACTACCACAGAGGAGGTGCTGGCGAGTTCTGTTTTCGAAATTATTAAAACAACAATTCAGAAGCCATTTGCTACCTGACAAGTCTCGGCCTATTCTGATCCACTGTCCGCATCTCCAACGCTTACCAACTCGCCATTCTCATCCCTATCCCACTCACACGCCTCCAGGCTCGTAGCCCTACAGGGAATACACGCACTGCCATCTCCCAGACTGAGGCAATCATCCACGCCCATCCCTCTCTTTTGACAACTCTTACAAACATGCAGCTTCTTTCCTTTCTTCAACTCGCTTCTCCAGCTCTCGTCATCCATGATGCGGTAATTGATACCATTGAATCGCCAAAAGTCGTCGCTATTGTACATTACCTCTTCCACGGGGAGCTCTTCACCGTGCATGTACGGCGGGATAAAGGATTTTCCGCCAGGAAATGTGTCACGGGAAACGATGAAATGTGACTTGGGGCTGTACGATTTTAGTGTCGATGCAATATTGTATGTTGCCGTGCGATCGAAGAAGAGTGCGCTGAGGAGGTGCGATTGCTCGGTCGGATCCGCAATTTCAAAAAGACGGAAGAAGGAGTGGTCGGAGAACTTCAAATGCAATGTGAAGTCATCTGCCAGAGTGTGCGGTAGGCACTCATTGCTAAGGGAGGTGAGTGAACGGAAGGCAATTGCAGATAGAGACCGCAGGTCATGGCCAGCGTTAATGGAGATGGCAGAGTCAAGCATCTTGAGAGATTTGAGAGCGGGCGGAAAACCGCTCTGGCGAAGGTAATAGTAAAGATGTGACTCGAAACCTAGCTCGAGATGCTCGAGATTTACGAATGAGCGCAGCTTTGCAGCGCCTTCTGGGTCAGTCTCACGTGAAGTGAGGTATCCAAGATGCCCTCCGCAATGCGTCAAACGCTGCAAAGAGTCGGCCTGTCGCTGCAGTGCGGTAAGAAACAGCTTGGAAGACGTGCGGTGTTCTGGAACCATGGACGGCTGACAGCCTTCGAAGGCGTGAAGTCGCTCACCA
Source organism: Curvularia hawaiiensis (assembly GCA_026262405.1). Classification (NCBI taxonomy): domain Eukaryota; kingdom Fungi; phylum Ascomycota; class Dothideomycetes; order Pleosporales; family Pleosporaceae; genus Curvularia; species Curvularia hawaiiensis. Next base: position 108,187 of record JAODYC010000037.1, read on the forward strand.
ATCGATAGTTCTTTTAAGGCTTTTGGAAGACTCAGAACAGAATCTAGAAAAGACACGTCGACATTACACTCGATAAGGGTGAGTGACTGGAGCGGGGTCGACTTGATTTCCTGTTCGGAAACCTCGAATGGCGCTCCAACTTTAGTGTCGAAGTTCAAACATGACAGCGTGATGTGACGTAGTGTTGGGTGCTTAAACATGGCCACCGCACGGCCAAGGGTAAACTTGTTGTCGCCGGAGCCATGAGCATGTATGGTCACTGTCGCAAGTCAGCTCCATTCTACTCGTCTCAACACTTAGACATACACGATTGCAACACGGGCAATGCTTGCGGTATACCAATCCGAGGATACACCGAGCTAGCTAATAGGTTTGTGAAATCGATCCTCGAGTATCCGTCGAAATAGATATTGCCTTGTTGCCATTCGGAATTGTTTGGACAAGGACTCTCAATGTGCAGGTGTCGCAGCCTCCTCATCACCCCCACGAAGTGATTCAGCTCCTCTATCCCATCACGATACTCGTCATGATATCGGATAGCAAGTTCCTGAATATAATCGGACCGTGCTTCCCGGCTATCAAGCGCTCTGGCAACCCTGCGTGCATGTGCGCCCTTGAGCACTTCGAGGTCTTTCCAAATGTAAGGTTCAACAAGTCCCTGGAGTCTTGTGCATGTCGCAGCAAGACTACATAGTGCATCTCGCGAATCGATGTGGTCGATTATGTTAAGAAGAAGTTCATCGACGAGCTGTAAAAGCCCATTCTCTGCGGGCCCAAGCATAGTGATACCCGGTTCCTGTCGTGCTCTCCTAAAGGTATAGCCTGAATGACGCGTTTTGCGTTTCTTAGCTCCAGCAAAGGATATGCTTGGCATCCAGCGATTTTCAGTTCAGGTGTAAGAGATGTGCGGATATCTGGATACAATGAGCGAGTTTGTACTCAGTTGTGTGGCTGTACGAGCGATGAACTTTCAGCCAACGAGAACGGCCCCAGATGATGTCAACGGGAGCTAGTCCAAGTTGGGATGAGAACGGCACGTGCACCAGTGCGAGGAGTCTCCAGTCATGTGCACTACCCGAGCAAAGGCAGTGATGTGAGAAGTCACAAGTTTATGTAGCTTTTCACGAAAGTGGTGCTTAATTCTTTATGTTCTCGTACAAGATGAATATGCCTAAGACGTTACGACCTCCAGATCCAACAATAAACGCAGGCAGTGCTACTGTGTCAGGAAACACGTTCTAAGTCGTGTACATGTATCTTGGGTTGTCTTCTCCCATCTCAGCAATCTCTTCCTCAGTCTTGCCCTCCACTTTCCAGTCTTCCTCACCAGCAAGCTTCTTCTTGTTTCGCATACGGAAGTACAGATGCAATGACGTGTAGATCGTAATACCCAAGGTAAGCAGACCAATAGTAGCACCGTATCCAGGCCGATATGTTGGGGCCGTCTTACCGCTGTACAGGAATGGCGATGCAATACCGGCACAGTTTCCGATTGTGATTTGCATCCCACTAGCAAAGGCTCGCTTTCCATAGCGAGGATTGTTGACGCCGACCCATGAAAAGGCGATTCCAGTTGCGACCCATAAGCCTAGCGCTACGACGAAACAGCCCGCGAAACTTAGACCAAGGCCTTGGTTCGCAATAAGGAAGATGTATCCGAGCATGCTTACAGCAAGACCGGCAATACAGAAGAGACCTCTCTGCTGTGTCTTGTCGCTGTAGTATGCTCCGGTGACGTAGGTTATGAAACCAGCAATGTACACTGGAATTGTAAGAGCCTGAACCTCTTGACGCGTCCAACCACCTCCCAGTCCATTGATGATGGTTGGGAGAAAAACTGAGAAACTGTAGAGCATGCCGAGCCCAACAAACTGAGCGACAGCGAAGGCATATACCTTCCAGTCCTTGATGCCCTTGATGACGTCTTCCTTTTGCAGTTCTTGCCCAGATACAGTTTGTCCTACTTCCCTCATTCGCATCCGAAGCAAAATTCGGCGGTCGTCTTCGGTCAAGAACTTGGCCGTTTCGGGACTGTTTGGTAGCACAAAAGGTACGGGGAAGGCGGTGACTACAGTCAGAGCTCCGATGATCATAATGACTAGAGGAAGACGTGATTAGCGTTTATCATGAAACGATGGGTACATTACAAACTTACTCCATCTCCAACCCCGCCATCCCGCTTTCCCGTCCATCTCACCGATGGCATACGCAACCACTCCCTTGAAACTATTAGGACAGATTTTCGAGGGTTGATTGCTGTTCACTTACACCCAATCCACCAGCTATGGCAGAAGTACCGTAGAAAATAGCTTGTCTGAAAGATACATTCCTCCTGTTGTAGAACATGGACAAGTAGAGTATAACTCCAGGAAACAGACCTGCTTCGAACAATCCCAGGAGGAGTCTGCAAGCGATCAAGCCAGCGAAGTTGTTGACAAAAGCGGTGAAAGTGGACACTATACCCCAAAGGAACATGAGTGCTGCGAGATAACGTGCCGGTTGCATTCCTGTTTTGGAAACGGAGATTAGCGTATGTCTGATGCGCAGTCTATCTGCAGGACTCACTCTTAAGGATCATGTTACTGGGCGTCTCGAAGATCTATCTGAGGTGAGCTTATGTAAATGACGCGACTATTTGATTCTCAACTTACAACATAGGTGACAAATAAAATGGAGACTGCGAGCTGAAACTGATTGCCAGATGGATCAATGTTGAGATCTTCCTCCAGACCATAGAGACGGGCATTTCCAATGTTGACTAACTCTTTGTTAGAAAAGTTTTATTAGCAGAAAGACTCGACATACCTCGATCCATGAAGTTCATCAAGTAGATCCAGCAGATCATTGGTACGATACGCATATCGAGCTTCCTTAGTACTCTTGCCTCATCAGCTGGATCAATCTCATCCGTTGCTGCGGAACGTTCAACATCTTCGACTTTGGTGTGTGGGGACAGCGAGCTATCGGAGCCTTTTTCATCACTATAATCCGGCCCGTTGGGCACTGCGCCTGGTGCTTGTGTGTTCATTCTCCAGATACAGCAAAAACTACTTGAGCAGGACAGAGATGGTCAGGAAGGAGTGCCAGGAAAGAAGTGAAAGTGCGACGATCATCAAACTCAATCTCCAGAGACTGGACCCAGGCTTGAATTTATAACCCGATCACTTGGGACAAGCATGTCCGACCCCGTGGGGAAACGAGGAGAGCCACGGTCTTGGTATCTTGTGAGCATGTCGCCGTTGACTTGACAAGGGTTGTCGGTCCAGGCATTCATACGTCAAAACTGCCGACAACCATTCACCCGACGTGGCATTCTTGGGGTTCTGTGTGTTTGTTTGCAGGCGTCCCGCACTCTTGGAAAGGTGAACACCAGTCGGCTCGTGCATCACGGAAACTGGACCAAGACTGCCAAACCCTTGGGTCTTAGTTGCACTGGGCAAGATGGCGAGTAGGCCAATCTTGCTCAACCAGCACCCTTGTTCGGACCAGGTCATTTCATCGCCCGCCTGTAGCTAATCATGCTCTTCGGAATAGCAACAGAGGTTCAAAGAAGCTCGTAAATTGAGTACTGTAATGAAATCTGAGTTCCATGCCCGTCGTCGATTCCAAGGTCAGAGCAGCAAAAGTCCTTTTCAAATAACCGTTGGAACACGGTATTTGCTGTGCTGGGTTGACAAGGAACACAACGTGCGGAAAGTAAGCTGTATGGCCTGTAATGTTGTCATGGTCGGCAGCCCAAGACGCCAAATCCTTAGCTTACGTGTGTGCCCTTGGCAGAGCTATCCACTAACAAAAGAACACTTCGCCTCTGTGAGTTTGATATGAATATAAATCCGATACTATTTAGTGAGCTGAAAAGAGTTTCGTAATTTCAGTTACACGAAAGTTGCATCTCGAGATCACCATGGCTGCTGAATGTTGCCATAAGGTGTCACCGAGCGTTAGCATTGCCAATGTCTCGTCGTGAACTTGGCCCAGCCGGGTCAGCCGGTGTACTGAAGCTAACATGCCAACAAGCCTGTTGAAGCGGATGCTGATTCGCAGATCTGGTACTGATACGCTCTACCGACGCTGCGTTTCACCCCGACCTTTTGATGCTTGGTGGTACCGCCTCTTGCATTCTTGGAGAAAAGCACGGATGCCGTAAGGTGCGGACAAACGGAAGCAAAGAGAGGCCAAGAATTGAGCTGAGGCTGTGCATCTTGGCCTATGAGTATTCGATGGCCTCGCTTATGGCGATTGCCGAAGATGTCTTTGAAGTGTACTGTAAGGGGGATCGCGGGGACAGGTATGCATCTCCTCCAATGTCGCTTAGTATACACAACTGTGTAAATTATACAAAGGTCTTCATGTGGCCTAGCTTTGCCCCATAAAGGCCCCAGCTAATCCTTGGATGCGTAATCAGACGTATGCTGAAGGTCTATTGGCTGCATACTCTCAGGATCATGTGAGAGGGTTACAAGCACTTCGGTACGGTGGGTATTCAATTGATCCTTCTCCGAGAAGAAGTACGAAGAGGAATTCTCCGGCCTGTTACCGTTGTTTTAGACGACAAACTGATGGGTACAGTACCCAGTAGCATGCTGCAATCTTCAGCGTTTACAACTATACAGGCAGACTGTTTCATTCTTCCACGTCTTCTGTACTACTTTCCGCTATGTCACAGCTGACGTAGACGAACAGCTTTGCGGGAACGATATATGAGTAGGTCGTATGCGAGCAAGGAGGGAACACAGGGTTGTCGCGAATAGAATGTTGGTTCGCTCCTGGGCAGCACACAAGTATCGTATGGCGTACAGAGACCGCTCATTGGAATTGCGCTCAACGTGGGTCGACTGGATCTCCAGAGTCGATACTGCAGAGCGTTGGTTGTGGCAGCTGAAGACGTTTTAGGGCTGCCCCGCGCGTTGCTGCAGGTCCGGTAGCGGCGGTGAGTTCAGCTCATAGCGTCACGCCTCGAACAACGCAGGGACTTGTTCAAACCGCAATTTCTCGGCCTGACTCACACGCGCGCAATCTATAGTGAGCCAGGCACTCAATCATATACCTTCCTTCTTTTCTTCGCCAATTGACACGTGTAGGATTACAGCCTTTTCTCCCTTCACTTTCTGGCGGTTCTGTCTACGCTGTGTGCGCAGCGTGACTCGCATCCCCGCAGCCCACCATGGCGAGCAACAATGTTGAGCCCACCAAAGTCAACATCTTGGGCAAAGACTCGATAGTCGTCGGCTACGGCATATGGAAAGACTACGTTGCCCAGGACTTGCTGCAAAACATTCCCTCGTCAACATACGTCCTCATTACCGACACCAACATCGGCCCTCTTTACATAGAAACTTTCGAAAGCGCCTTCCGATCCGCCTCACACTCGCTTCCTTCTCCTCCACGCTTTCTCACCTATTGCATATCACCCGGCGAAACGTCCAAGTCACGACATACAAAGGCTGCAGTTGAGGACTGGTTGCTGGCCCAAGGATGCGTGCGCGACACCGTCATAATAGCCCTGGGTGGTGGTGTGATTGGGGACATGATCGGCTATGTTGCAGCCACATACATGCGTGGTATTAAGTTTGTAAATGTGCCTACCACGCTTCTGGCTATGGTAGACTCGAGTATAGGCGGCAAGACGGCCATCGACGTGCCTGCTGGCAAAAACTTGATCGGCTCATTCTGGCAGCCAGAGAGGATTTACATTGACTTGCGGTTCTTGGAGTCGCTGCCCAAGCGTGAGGTCATTAACGGCATGGCTGAGGTTGTTAAGACAGCTGCTATCTGGAATGAAGAGGAATTTACTACGCTCGAAGGCAATGCGAACGACATTCTGGCTGCCGTCGACCAGAAGCCAGTAGACGGGCGCAGGAATTTTGACAAAATCGCCGCTATCCTCAAGCGCATCGTGCTGGGCTCAGTTCGTGTCAAGGCCGAAGTTGTTTCTGCAGACGAGCGAGAAGGCGGTCTGCGCAACCTGCTGAACTTTGGCCATTCCATCGGTCACGCTTACGAGGCCATCCTCACCCCTCAAATTCTCCATGGCGAGTGCGTTGCGATAGGAATGGTCAAGGAAGCCGAGCTGGCGCGTTACCTTGGCGTATTGGACCCCTCTGCCGTTGCGCGCTTGACGAAATGCATTGCAAGCTATGGACTGCCTACATCTTTGGCTGACAAGACCGTGCGGAAACGTTCGGCGAACAAGCCATGCCCGGTCGATGAACTCATCAAGATCATGGCTGTAGACAAGAAGAACGCTGGCAAGACCAAGAAGGTTGTCCTCCTCTCGGGCATTGGAAGGACGTACGAGAAAAAGGCTAGCTCGGTTGAGGATCGCGACATCAAGATTGCACTGTCACCAAGCATATCAGTACATCCTGGCGTTCCGTCAGACCTGAACGTGACATGCACGCCTCCCGGATCAAAGAGCATCTCTAACCGAGTCCTTGTACTTGCTGCGCTTGGAACTGGCTCGTGCCGCATTACCAATCTGCTACACTCAGATGATACCCAGGTCATGCTGGATGCACTGGCAAAAATGCAGGGCGCCACGTTTGCATGGGAAAATGATGGCAAGGAGCTCGTTGTTACTGGTAACGGCGGTAACCTCAAGGCTTCAAGCAACGAGCTCTACCTTGGAAATGCCGGTACAGCAGCGCGTTTCTTGACCTCAGTCACCGCACTTTGCCAGCCCACAGACGGTGTCACATCAACTGTTGTCACTGGTAATGCTCGTATGAAGGAACGACCCATAGGCCCGCTCGTGAAATCCCTCCGCACTATGGGCGTCGAGATTGATTACCAGGAGAACGAAGGGAGCCTTCCGCTCCGAATCTCAGCTTGCGGCGGCTTTGGCTCCGACTCCTTCACGGGCGAAATCGAGCTTACTGCAAACGTGTCATCGCAATATGTGTCTTCGATCTTATTGAGCGCCCCATATTCCAAGAAGCCAGTCACACTGCGCTTGGTTGGCGGCAAGGTCATCTCTCAGCCCTACATTGACATGACCATTGCTATGATGGCTTCTTTCGGAGTGCAGGTCGAGCGATCCGAGAGCGACCCCAACACCTACCACATTCCCAACAAGCCATATACTAACCCATCCGAATACGAGGTTGAAAGTGATGCCAGTTCCGCCACTTACCCGCTCGCTATCGCAGCCATCACTGGCACTACTTGCACAGTGCCTAACATTGGCTCTAGCTCACTACAAGGCGACGCTCGATTTGCCGTCGAGGTCTTGAAGCCTATGGGTTGCACTGTCGAGCAAACGAAGACATCAACGACTGTCACTGGCCCACCACGTGGTGAACTCAAGGCTGTCAAGGAGATCGACATGGAGCCTATGACCGACGCATTTCTTACAGCATCAGTTCTCGCTGCAGTAGCATCTTCGAACGGCTCTAGTGTCACGACCCGCATCTACGGTATCGCAAACCAGCGTGTCAAGGAATGCAATCGTATCCAAGCCATGGAAGACGAGTTGGCCAAGTTTGGCGTGACTTGCAGACAGTTTGACGACGGCATTGAGGTTGATGGAAAAGCCTATCAGCTCGACGCTCCCAAAGTTGGTATTCATTGCTATGACGATCATCGCGTTGCTATGAGTTTCGCTGTTCTCTCACTAGTCGCACCTGCGCCTGTGCTCATTCTCGAAAAAGAGTGCACTGGAAAGACATGGCCGGGCTACTGGGACAGCCTAAATCAGGTCTTCAAAGCCAAGCTTGAGGGTGTAGAGGTTCAAACACAAACCAGCACACGCAAGACTACACCAAAGAACGATCAGAAATCCATCTTTGTTATCGGAATGCGAGGGGCTGGAAAGACAACCATGGGTGGATGGGCGGCACGGGCTCTCGGACGGCCTTTGATCGATCTGGACACCGCCCTCGAGGAACATGTCGGCATGACGATACCCGAACTAATCAAAGAGAAGGGTTGGGAAGGCTTCCGAAGCGAAGAGCTAAAATTCTTAGAAAAGACTATGAAGGAGAAGTCCAATGGTTATGTTCTGGCTTGTGGTGGAGGCATAGTTGAGACACCAGATGCTCGCAAAATGCTCATTGACTACCACAAGAGTGGCGGCATTGTGCTTCTTGTTTCAAGAGACATTAACAAGGTGATTTCCTTCCTTCAGATCGACAAGACTAGGCCAGCTTACGTTGACGACATCATGGGCGTCTGGCTGAGACGTCGGGATTGGTACATGGAGTGCAGCAACTACCGCTTCCACAGCCATGTCGCCGGCTCTAGCGGTATTCCTCAGGCACAGGCAGAGATAACTCGCTTCTTGAACATAATTACAGGCAAGACCTCGGTACTGAGGGAGCTAAAGAAGAGAAAGCATTCCTTCTTCGTCTGCCTTTCTGCGCCGCGACTCGAGCCTTGCATCAAGACACTACCCGAGATCGTTGTTGGTTCGGATGCTGTTGAGCTGAGGGTGGATTTGCTTGAAGATCCCGAAGGTCAAGAAGGCCTACCAACGCCAGAGTTTGTCGTTGATCAGCTCACCATTTTACGCACAGTCACTTCAATACCAGTCATTTTCACATTGAGAACAAAGGCACAAGGGGGCAAATTTCCGGACCAAGCATACGACAAGGCTCTTGAACTTTACCGGACGGCGTTGAGATTGGGATGTGAATTTGTGGATCTGGAGTTGACCATGCCTGAAGACATTCTGCGGGAGGTATCGGAGAATCGCGGTTTCTCTGAAATCATCGCAAGTCATCACGACCCGAAGGGCGAACTGAACTGGAAGAATGGTTCTTGGATTTCACACTACAACCGTGCACTCCAGTACGGCACTGTCATAAAGCTTGTTGGTGTTGCCAAGTCACTGGAAGACAACTTTGCGCTCGCAGAGTTCAAGAGCTGGGCACAGACAGCACATCCTGTGCCACTCATTGCCATAAATATGGGCGAGAAGGGTAAGATGAGCAGAATACTGAATGGCTTTATGACACCCGTCTCACACCCTCTGCTTCCTTCTGCAACCGCGCCAGGTCAGCTTTCAGCGGTAGACATTCGTCGTGGTCTCTCGTTGATGGGCGAGATTCCAACCAAAAAATTCTTCATTTTCGGCTCACCAATTGCACAAAGTCCTAGCCCGCGCTTGCACAACACCCTTTTCCGCGAAACAGGACTACCTCATGTGTACAGTCGCCACGAGACTACAGATGTGAACTCGATACTTGACATCATCCACTCGCCAGAATTTGGCGGTGCCAGTGTCACTATTCCTCTGAAACAAGACGTCATACCCCTGCTTGATGGTGTTGGTCCGGAGGTCGAGGTGATAGGCGCCGTCAACACCATTGTCCCTGAGATTTCTGTCGACGAGACCACTGGCAAGGAAGTGACACGCCTAATTGGCCGCAACACCGACTACCTGGGCATGGTACTCATCCTACGAAATGCCGGAGCCCAAGGAAGCGGCTCCGCGCTTGTCATCGGTGGCGGAGGCACAAGCCGTGCCGCCATCCATGCCCTCAAGGAGATGGGCTACGGCCCCATCTACCTTCTCGGCCGAAACCAAGCAAAAATGGAGACGCTCAAGAACGCTTTCCCGGCGGAATACAACATCCACGTCCTGAACTCACCGGCCGATGTCCAGGCGCTCGAAACCGCGCCGAACGCTGCTATTGGTACCATTCCGGCGGATCAGCCCATCGACATTGCCATCCGCGAGACACTGTGCGCCATCTTTGAGAAGGGCAAGGCGTCTGTTCGAGACATTGAAGCGGGTACGGAGAGGATCCTCCTCGAGATGGCGTACAAGCCGCCGGTTACTGCACTGATCCAGCTCGCCATGGACAATGGCTGGAAAACAGTCAATGGACTGGAAGTATTGGTCGGGCAGGGCGTGAACCAGTTTGAGTATTGGACTGGTGTACGGCCTTTGTACGAGGTTGCTCGTGTAAGTGTCATTGGAAATTATCTTAGTGTGACAACGTGCTGACTTGAAGCAGGATGCGGTGATTAACCAGACGGACTAAGCTGAATGAAGTGTTTTGTTGTGCGTATAGATAGCTTTGTTGACAAAAGTATATAAGGAATATTATTCGAACGCTTGGTTTCAACACCTGCTAGGCAATAGTACTATCGTGAAAGTCTTCCTAATTTGCAAGTCCGACATACGAAACTTTACCCCTGATTATTTTCTATCAAAGTATTACTAACTCTAAACGAAAATCGGTATTATACAAAGAACACGCACACACTATCCTTTGCACACATATACATAACACATATGCTCTCTCTCTCTCTTCTCCGTCCTTTGTCTCACCCACATAGTCGCTCAAGAGAAAAAAAAACCACATCCAACATCTTACTACACAACAAACACTAAATCCCGCCCTCATTTTTCGAGGCGAAGAACAAAGGAAGAAAACAAAACCCAGGACCTTCGCTCCTCTTAACAATTAAACTCCAATCACACTTCACAAAAGCGATCAAAATATCTCATCCAAATCCTTTCCCGCCCCTCTCCTATCCCTAGCCTTCAATAACATCAGCCCCCTCAGGGCATCCTCAGCGATCTTCGCATCGATCGCGCGGTCCAGACGGTGAATGATGGTCTTACTTGGTGTGCGAGAGGCATTGGGATCTGCTTCGTCTGCTGCGCTCAAGACGGAAAGCGAAGGCGAAGGCGAAGGTGAAGGCGAGGCACGCGAACGGCGGACCACGGGGTTACTGGGGTTGGGTGAGAGATACCTCGGCGCATGGCGTGAACGTGTGCGTTGAGGAGGTAGAGGGAGGGGTTTTGGTATGGGACTGACGGCGAGTGGGGGACAAGGAGACGGTGCGAGTATGATGGATGGTGTGTTGGTGGGATTTGGTGGCGAGCCTTCTGGGGTTGTGGACTCCATGATTGTCATTGGCTTGATGGGTGTCTTGGACCAACTTTTTATTACAGGAACGAGACTGCTTCCTTTAGGAAGTGCGTTGGTGAGCCGAGGTAGACTGGGCTGTTGGCGCGGTGCGGAGGAGGCGTCACAGATTTCTGAGCGGGTGGGTTGGAGGGGACGTTTCTGGGATGACGGTGTAGGTTTTAGAATCGAACGGGGTGCCTTGAGGTTGGATTCGTGCTGAGGAGGCGCAACGGGCTTGGAGGATGGTTTGGATGGGGTTGGCCTTAGAGGAGAAACCACGGGGACTTTCGTGTTGGTTTGGTTTGCTGAAAGTATTTGACTTTTTGGCCTGGCAGAAGTGTGTTTGCTATTAGGAGAAACCTGATTGATTGGCGTGGAGATGGTCTTCGAAGGTGGAGACGACGCTGGTGCAGACAGCCTGGTGGGCTTAGTTGATGGCGTCGTACTCGACGACTGACTTGTTCTTGATCCTTTGGACTTGTTTGGAACTGCTACGCCAACACTCGGTTTCTCAGCTGTATCGCGAGTGCCCTCCTGCGTCAGAGTCGGCGTGGGTTTGCCAGGAAGACGTCTCGGCATCACAGGCGCCCTGGGCATCTTTGACAATGTAGGCCTATTTGGAGAGCCCGTCATAACCCTTGGCACAGGTTCTGAGTCGTAATGTAGGGTTTTCGGTATCCTAAGCGACCCAATTCCACATGGACTTCTGGTCTTTTGCGATCCTGTCATGGAGTCGCTCTCCTGTACCGACGGTGGCCCAGTCAAGTTGACAGGTCCAGAGAGTGTCGGGCTCACGATCCTCAAGGAGCAATGCTTGAAGGGCTGCGCCTTTACGGCGTCTGACGTTGTATCGTCCGTGTCCTGGCAGTCGACCTGTTTTCCCGAGTCCACTCTCGTTTCGCCTTGTCTCTTGTTCAAAGCCGATCCTGACTCGTGCAGAGAGTGGGATTGTAGTGTTTCTGCTTTCTGTGCCGTGTATAGGTCTAGGAAGGAATCAAGGTCTTGTTCAGACGCAGTGTCGTAATATTCATTTTCTTCCTGTCGCAATTCTCTTGGTTCAAAGACAATGACAGTAGACTCAGACTCAATCCTTGCAGCTGCATTAGGCGCAGAGGTAGCACTGCTGCTTGAAATTCTCATGTAAGAAAGTGAGTCCTTGAACTGAAGCTTCTCTGAGGCCTTGTGCAATGGCGTAGGCGAAATCTTTACTTCACCCATGTACGAAGACGCCCATTCATGTATCGTCGATGTTGTATTGTCAGTCCCGAGCTTAGCCATGAGTTTTCCAATATCCTCCGCTGGCGGCTTTACTGTATTTCGTCGCTTCCTAATGGGCGCAAGAAATTCGCTCGGGTTGGGTATAGGGTGTGTGCTTGGTATGGCGTGGGCATCGAAGTCATCCTCCACAACATCCGCTACACAGCCCAAATGCGTTTTGAGTGCATAGTCAGGGGGCGGTGCCAATTTTCCTGCCAGTTCCAAGTTGAGCTTGACTGGTTTAGAAGGCGAATCCAGCTCAATCGCACGTTTGACCGGGCTGCATGGCCGACCATCGTTGGATGGGTTGAGGCTACCTTTCTTCGTTGGAGTCAGCGACAACACTTTATTGGGGCTTCCTTGAATCGATTTGCGGTTCTTGCGAGGACTCGGCGTCTGCTTCGTCGGAATCCTGGTTGTCAAGTCTGGCTTTGCAGCAGCGGCTTTTGTTGGCGTACTGCATGCTGCCCTCGCGGGACTCTGCTTCTTGGGAGTCGGGTCCTTCTTGGGCGTGACTTTACTCGATGGAAGGTCCATAGAAAAGTGAAATGAATCTCTGCTTATTTCCAACTTGGCCGTTGACGGGGTGTCTCGTGCTCGAGCAGTCGTCTTTTGCCCTCTGGTTGGTGTGCGAGGTGACGATGTCATCAACGACATTTTTGTTTCGCGGAGGAACTGTTGGCGAACTGGAGACACCCTCGAGTTCAGAGCGGCAGGGCGAGTGCTCTTTTGAAGCGGAGAGCGTGCACTGTTTGTCGTACTCGAAGGGTCTGTGTTCTCATCTGTTACTGGTGCTACCTTGATGGTTGGTGCTGCCATTGAGGCCATAGCGGCGCTCGTTGAGATGCGCCGAGTCGCGACGCTCGTTTCAGTGAAAGGTACCATCGTGACATTGGGTTTGTCGCGTGAGCTCAAATAAGCAGCGGTCGGAAGGGCCCAAAGGCGACTCTTGAACAGATGAAGAGAATTGGGGTCCAGAAGACGAGCGCAGCAATTGTTTTGGGTCAGTCTGTGCAACAAGCAAACAAACGACCCACCTGCCGTTCACGTCACCGTGTACACAGAAAGCTATGCACGAGCTATTGATTTGGCGCTGGGAAAACAAAACACCTATAGCCACTAGTGTGTGCAGTGTCTACAAACGTGGGAATAAGCACTTATCCATCTATACACGCTAGCTGTTGGATATATAGGGCGATCACTCAACCACAGTATTTTGTTTCTTTTAGGTTTCAGCCTCGTCCTCTGCTCATAGCTTCTCCTTCAGACTCGACTTGAGCCTCCTCTCTACCGCATCCAGGTACTCGTTGGTTGTGACCCAGCTGGCCCTGTCCTTCTTTCCACATGCTAGCGCGAGATCCTTGGTCATGATCTTGTCCACATCAACAGTGTCGATGCAAGCCTTCTCGAGTGTCTCGGCAAAGACAACAAGTTCGGGGGTGTTGTCAAGCTCACCACGCTTGGCAAGACCTTGGGTCCAGGCAAAGATGGAGGCAATGGGGTTGGTCGAGGTCTCCTTGCCCTTCTGGTGCTCGCGGTAGTGACGGGTGACGGTGCCGTGGGCGGCCTCGGCCTCGAACGTCTTGCCGTCTGGTGTGATGAGAGTAGAGGTCATGAGACCGAGAGAGCCGAAACCCTGGGCGACGATGTCGGACTGGACATCTCCATCGTAGTCTGGTATTTTTGTCAGCAAACTGCTAGGGCTGGATAGGAGCAAATACATACTCTTCATGGCAATGACATAACCGCCCTCGCTCTTGATCATCTGGGCGACCATGTCGTCAATCAGACGGTGCTCGTACCAGATGTTGGCAGCCTCAAAGTCCTTCTTGTACTGGCTGTCGTAGATTTCCTGGAAAACATCCTTGAACTTTCCGTCGTAGGCCTTGAGAATGGTGTTCTTGGTGCTCATGTACAGAGGCATCTTCTTGTCGAGCGCCATCTTGAACGAGGCATGTGCGAAACCGGAGATGGACTCTGTAGTGTTGTACTGGGTCTGCGCAACGCCGCCCTCGGCAGGGAAGTCGTAGACCTTGATGACCTCGGGCTTGCCGCCCTTTGGTGTGTAGACCATTTCAAGCGTACCCTCACCGGGAATGACACGGTCCTTGGCGCGGTATTGGTCGCCGAAAGCGTGACGGCCGATGATGATGGGCTGCTTCCATCCAGGTACCAGGCGGGGAATGGTGGGGATGACAATGGGCGCGCGGAAGACGGTTCCTCCTCTGAGATGCGGTTAGCTATACATTCGTGGTGCTTCGCGAAAATGCATAACCCTACAATTGGTTTCGGATGGTACCGTTGGGCGAGAGCCACATCTTCTTGAGCTTAAACTCCTCGACACGCTGCTCATCTGGGGTGATGGTTGCGCACTTGACACCGACCGAGTACTTCTTGATAGCCTCGGCAGCATCGAGCGTTACCTGGTCGTCGGTCTGGTCACGGTATTCCAGACCAAGATCGTAGTACTTGAGGTCGATGTCGAGGTAGGGGTAGATGAACTGGTATATTCAGTAAGCCTGGTGCCCGCACAATTGCTCATTTTATTTTTCTTATTGGTGTTGGGCGTACCTTGTCCTTGATGGACTGCCAGATGATCCTAGTCATCTCATCTCCGTCAAGCTCCACGACGGGGTTCTTGACCTTGATTTTGTTGACTGAAGCAGAGGACGCCATCCTGTAGGTTCCGAGCTGTGTGTATAGCCTGGCAGGCGTAGCAATGGCACTGTTGTTGGCAGTTGTTCGTCGTGGGCTCAAGAGCTGGGCCGATGTCGCAGTAGTCTGGGAAGCTAAGCAGCGTGTCGCAAAAGAGCACGTCTGACGGCGAGAGAGTCGTGCGATTGAAGACACAGTGCGGATAGCCGCGGTGCTTGGAACTGCCGGCCTCATGGCGAAGATATAGGAAGGACAAGGTGATAACCTCGGAAAGAGAGGTGCTGGGCGCGGTGCAGAGGTCGAGATTTCCGGCCGCGGTCTCGACTGTGGATAGGAAGTACGGCGACGAGATTCGGCTGATAGGACGATGGATGCAGTCGCCTAGCGGGATAACCAAAGCCGAGGCGGCCGCACGCCGTTATAAACTCGTCGCAGAGACCCGATGCCTGCTTAGCTGTGCCATATATACTACATCTCGAACCAGCAGGTGGTGCCGCTGCCACGGCTAATACCCCTCTGCCGCATTCTTGGAGACGCGCTTCCGTTGCCGCTGGGGGCAGCCTGCCTGTCACGCGCGGGCGCTCAATCCTGCAGCGCGGGGAACTCGAAGCTTGGGTATGACGTGATCGGTACCGGTGCCAAAGTCGTGGTATGAATAACCTTCTGAGGGTGCGCAACCTTAGTAGACCAGCGAGTCGGTCGAGGCAAAGTGTCGGCAGCATGCTAGTAATGCGGGGCCTCGCTCTAGGTGTATTTATGTATGTGGGAATGTGTGACTTGCTTCTGGCCCTGCATCCGGAACCCCTCACGCCCCCATGGCTTGCAGACACTCGGCTACCGAGGGCAAGACGTCGGGCATAATAGACTTGCTTTTTTCCATACTTGTCCCGAGTCGAGGGGACTGCACGTATGTCACTGGAGTCTAGTCGAATTATAATAGAGTAGAGTACAACGCGAAGCTTATCCAAATTACATGACCATTCAAGACTAAACACTACACTATAAAAAGGGGTATCTCTCAAACGTTACCATGACACTCGTTGCGACAACAAAGGAAAATACTCTTCATGTTTCGTCCAGCAGCTCCAGGACCATCTTGTCCTCTACTCGCAGAATCTAGTCTCGCACTAGTGCACTGGAGTGACAGGTCTTCGGACCAGACTCATTACACTATTGGCGCTTGTTCTTTTGGAAGACAGGGTAAGATGCGCTATAGACGGCGAGGATATCCGACACTCGTCAATGTAGACCTTCTCGTTTCCGGCTTGCGCAATCGTGGGTAGAGTCGACACGAACTTGCTGCGTTGTTGCATAGGCTCCAGCAAGACTGGCCGCCGGCCATGCGTGTCATCACCTAGGCCATGCTCCACGTCGAGCTGTACCATGCCGTTGGGAGCGCCACGCAGCACTGCAGGAGCAAAATCGTCGAGTTCAATGGGCTCGTGTGCCAAATCTATCCTAAAATTTTCAGCTTGACTACTCTTCCTCATCGACTTTCCGCCGTTTGACATCACCAGAGTCATGCTTCGCGTTGTTCTGCTCGCATGGCTCTGGGAATACGTCCGATACGTGCTGTTCGTCTGGTAGTTGTGTTGCCCCTGTGCCCGTCTGCGCGATGCCGCTGTGTGAGCTGAATGGTATGTCCATGCGGGGGGAGGATTCGTCTCATCAAATTGTCCGAGCTCAAACACTTCTCTCAAAACGGTCCAGGTGAAGGGGAGATTGGCAACTAGGATAGCCGTTGACGACTCTCGGACGTACCAGGAGATCCATATTGGCTCGTAGGGAACACTAAAGGAGTAGTAGCAGTTTGCAATGCTCGCAGCCACAACAAAGAGTCCGAGAGAAAAGATGGCGCATAGGATAATCTTCCTCTTCAACGGGAGCAGCGATCGCACAAGCATCTGGAGTGCTATGAAAAGCATAACCAAGTCCGAGGAGATACTAAGCACAGCCTTTGTAATCCGATGGTGCACAAGGGTAGTACACTGCAGTGAGCTAGTTGGCACCGAGTAGTATTCTGAGAAGGGATGACACCAAGCGGTGAAATAGAGCACCTCCACAATGACAAATCCCATCGCCGTGTAAACAGCCAGGAACTTGATTGCGATGTTTTCGTAATGAAGCGCCGTCCGGGTTATGCGGTGGTACATGATCAAGAGACATGCTTTGCATGCCCAGATCACCGAAATGTGCATCTGTTCCACGACAACTACCAGCTTACTTCCATATACCCGTCTCGATAGCTCATGTGGGGTAAGCGCGCCAAAGTCAAACCCTGGAGGCTCGAGATTGGAGCCAATCTTCAGCCATCTGTTGGCCAACACAACCAGCGCCGTGTAAGCGACTGTGACGAAGAGGCCCATAATCCAGTCATCAATCTGGAGGCCTGCGATGGATCGAAATAGGATTTTCCGGGAGATGCTGTGCAACGTACATGGTCAGCGAAGATCACGTGAAATGCAAGTTGCATTTAAATATAGCCTTGTCCGACAGCCCCCCCCCCCCCCNCCCCCCCCCCCCCCTTCCCCTTGGCGACCGGGTTGGTCAAGTCAAGAAATGCTGGGACCGGGGGTTGGACAGGCACTCCAAACAGCCCGATTTCAACCCCCCAGCTCTTGTTTTCCCACGCCGAAAAGTTTATTTGTTTGGCCGCGGAACAATGTTGGTGATCTTGTGATGGGAAAGCTCACTTACAGCCTCGCTCCAATCATGCAAACACCGCATGTATACCAGATCCATGATTCTTGGTTGAACGGCAAGGACATTGTCGGAAGTTTTGCCAGGACGGTTGGAAACCCCGGCCTAACAACAGAAATCGATCGCTATCCGCCAGGCGTTTTGAAATTGGGAGGACGCGGTCGTCGTGAGGTCATAGTGGGCTCCAGATCGATAGGCGCATTGGCATAACACTACAAAGCTCGTTGTAGTCGGCGGCGAAAAGGTCGATTTGCAAAGAGTCTTGTGAAAACGCGCAACGTATCGGACGGAAAGAAATCCAGGCAAAGGGGGGGAAAGGAAAGAGAAGATGATCAAAAGGGAGGGAAAGCTGGTCGCGGCACGGTCAATAAGGCGCGGTGAGGGGCTTAGCCTTATAACACATGACTGCATGGCACATAACGTCGATTTATTCTTGGTAAGGGAAACCTGACAGCGACGCCTGTCTAACCCAGAAGCTTATCTCGCAGTGTAGACATGCCCTCAGTGGCTCGGGAAATGCTGTGGCGGGGACGATTGCGCTCCAAGTAAGTTTCCGGAGTTGCCTTGAGACCAATCGCAAGCCTGCATGTGTTGCAATTGTTGCGCCTTGCTTTTCCCCTACCGCTTCTTAGCTCTCCCGTGCCCTGTCTTGGTTGAGATTATGAAACTCGCCAGATCCTCGACATGGCTTCGCTTCTGTCTATACGCACTATACGTGCATGGCTGTCGTTATTTAGGCCTCTGGTGCCGTCTTGGAATCGTATGTTACGATAGAGTATGCCTCTAGTGGCAAAGATTATTATCTGAGCCTGCAGGTGAGCTGAGCGGCTGAGCCTGCAACAAAGCTGCAGTCGCCTCGCTCTTGCAGCACGCAGGCCGCTACCTCAAAGAAAAGGCTCAGCTGGACTGTTCAACAGCGCCCACGGGTTTATCTATCGGATACCGTCGAGCGAGTTATCGGATGGTGGCGGAGTTTGGCGTTCAGAAGTTAAAGCCCACGCAAAGGTCGACCTTTCATCTGCCGCTACTCGCACCCTACTTTTCGGGCCGTTTCTAGAATTCACGCAGGCCTTCTGGCGCTAAATAACCAACTAAAAGCGCACGGGGCCATGGAGACCTGCGTTCGCTAGCATTTCTCGCTCCAACCCGTTTTACCGGTCTTCGTGCAACCTGCCTCCTTTTCCGTAGTGTGTGTACTACCGAGTGCTTGTTCTCACAGGAATGGTACCCATGCCAGTCAATATTGTTTGGACGCGAGTAATTCAGGACTCTGCCGCCAACAGCTTGGTCCTGCGACAAGGATAGGGAGATGTACACAAATTGTGCTTAGAAGGACCCAGCATGTTGACTGTACATAACCTTGACGCCACCGACTATATGTGACAGACGCCTAGCTTTGACTAACCACCTATCTCGCTGGTCGGTTTCGCACCACTGCCTAGTCTGCCTAAACACGAGAAACTCGTCAAATGGTGCAACGGTGCACGTGTCACTGTACGATTTGCAGAGTACGACGCCACGGTTGAAATCTTCGATTACACTGTTTTGCATATCAAAGTTCAGTAGGTACAATTTATCAACGTTTATTTCTTGATACATAGGTATTCCTGCGTAGCAGTAGCGCGTCATGTGATAAGTGCTTGCAACACCATCACCGTTGGACCAGGCAAGTCCCTTGTATTCCACACACTATGGCATCGATTCTTTAAACTTTCCTTTTGGCACGATATCCTAACTACCAACCAAACAACCCACTCTGTCCGACAACCTTGCGCGCTTGATCCAGACATTTCTCAATCTTTTCTGTCCCAACCTCTCCTTCCAACCAGATCCGCCCCTTTTCAACAACGAGTTCCCAACTTCCCTTCCATTCTGACAATTGATCCTCAAGTATCGCTATGACAAGTGCAGTAGCAATTACCGTTTTATCTAACGTAGCATCGCTCCCGACCTTGTTCATTTCGGCCTTCACGTGCGCCTCGTCTAGTTCAAGAAAGTTGAGCAAGTCAGACGTCAGGAACCATGAGCCAACGAAGGATTGCAGGGATATGAGGTGGTGAACAATCTCTTCGCTGCTGAGAGCCGAAGGGACAGCCATCTGAGCAGCTGAACTGCCAAGCTCTTTTTCGTATTGCGCTACGAGGGCTGCATCAACGACGGGAGCTGCTGCATTGGGGGCTGCTGGAGGAAGCGTTTGAGATCCTGCATCGTGTTTCTCCTGCCTTGCGAACAACAGACGTTTCTTGTTTTGCTGCTCTAGCAACATGAGACCCATTTGATAGTTTTGCAGGGCACTGTTGTCCGAGGAGGAGGGTGCTGAGGCGCCGAAGAGAGAGCCACTAGGTTGACTGGGAGCGGGGAATAGAGATGACCCACTGTTGCTCTGATTCTGTGCAGACGATCCGAAAAGGCCGCCCTGGCTTGGACTGGGAGCAGGGGGCAATGACGGTAGTCCCAAGTCAGGGGTGCTGGTTTGATTGGCAGACCCAAAGAGACCACCCATACTCGAGTTAGGGGCTCCAAAGAGACCACTGCCAGATTGGTTGGTATCTCCAAAAGTACCTTTGGCTGAGTTGGATGCGCCGAAGACACTGGCGCCACTTGGATTGGCAGATCCAAAAAGACCACCACTTGCGCTAGGCACTCCGAAGAGAGCTCCACCAGGTTGATTGGTAGTTCTGGGAGGAGCACTCGCAGTGTTGGCGGATCCAAAAAGAATCCCACCAGATTGACTGTTACTTCCAAAGCCAGCACTTGTCGTGTTAGATGCTCCGAAGAGACCGCCACTACTTGGATTGGTGGATCCAAAAAGACCGCCGCCACCTGTGCGTGGAGCTCCAAACAGACTGCTACCAGGTGCTCCAGATTGATTGTTACCCACTGAATTGGTAGTGCCAAAAAGTCCCCCACTGTTCGCACTAGGTGCTCCGAAAGCAACACCAGCAGGTTGATTGGAATTTCCAAAACTAAAAGGGCCGTTAGATGGGCCAACTCCGCGGGACAAGTTGCTAATAGCTCGCGGCATGGAAGCAGCAACACTACGAAATAGTGTTTCAGAATCTTGTGGAGAAACCTCGATTTGGCAAGATTCGTCTTCCAGCCACTCCCAGCCTTTTGCGGCCTTGCTTTGAGCTTCTGCTTCTTGCCTATTGGACTCTACAGCCACAAAAGAACACCATTTGCCACCGACTTGAAATTGTACACCCAGGCGGACGGCTTCGCGCTCGACCATGTCGTCGAAGCGTCCTTCGTACTTGGTCTCAATTAGTGTGTCTGATTCGTCTTTTGCTTCCTTGAGCCAGCCGCGCCCCTGTTCTAGCTCAGAGATGGCTTTTTTGGCGGCGAGCTGGTGAATTGTTTCGCCTGACTTTTCGAGAACTTGGATTGGGATCTCGAGCTCGAGGGGCCCATGGGCGCTGGTACCACGGAGCGTGACTGAGGTGGGTGTTCCTTGTGGGGCGTCTGGGCCAAGAAGCAGATACACTGATGTGCGGTGGAAAGCAAACAGCGATGGGATATTTTGTGGTGCTTGGATAATCTTTGGGACATGCAATTTCGGAAGATGAGCATATCGGCTTTCTCCCGTCTCATCATGCTCAGGTTGCTCTTCTTGGTCTGGATCTGCTTCGGGATCAAACAGGGAGATTGGTTTCTTCTGGAAATTGTCAGTTGTTATCTTATCAAAATTATTCGGTTTGAAACTTACTGTATTCTCTGGAGCGGTTTTCTCTTCTTGGAAATCCAGTTTGATCTTCAGGCTATCGGTAACCTTTTCAACAATCTCGAAATCGTCATCAGGTTCGACATCAAGGTGGGCAGAGATGTCGTCGTTGTTGTACTTTACTTCGAGAGTATAGTCATTGATGTGTGG
>JAODYC010000037.1:139314-157940 GCA_026262405.1 Curvularia hawaiiensis
CAACACCACCACCACCACTGAGACCGGTCTGATCAAAAAACATTTTGTAGTCAGAAACACTCTCCACAGCAATGCGTACACCCTCAACATCATCGGCTCTTGATAGCATCAATGTCCCCTCTGGGTAGAGCTTGCCAAGTTCAGGGTACAGCTTCTTCCTCTCGGCCTTGGAAAGTTCGGTACCGAACGAGTTGAGAGAGATGTTGATGCTCCTGCGGTCGGCCTCGAACTCGAGAACCTCAGACATGACATCTGCGGTTGGTGTTCCTGCGAT
Source organism: Curvularia hawaiiensis (assembly GCA_026262405.1). Lineage (NCBI taxonomy): Eukaryota > Fungi > Ascomycota > Dothideomycetes > Pleosporales > Pleosporaceae > Curvularia > Curvularia hawaiiensis. The sequence continues at coordinate 139,589 of JAODYC010000037.1, forward strand.
ATCGGGGCAAGAGTTGATCCACTGGTGGAAGTCCTCGAGATAGTTCTTGTACAGGGTGTTGCGGATGATCTCAATGTTCAGTTCGTCCAAATCCTGGTGGCTGAGCGAGCCCTTGAAGTACGGTGCAAGCGGTGTCTCAATCAAGACGGAGTTGTACAGTTCCTCGATGTTGGTCGCCACGCACAGCACTGGCATAGTCTCGAACCAGCCAAGCGGGTGGCACCTCTCCAACAACTCTCGCGTGTCTCTCTCATGCAGCGTACCCGTGATCAGCAGCGCGACATTGTCGATCATGTATCCGTATGTCAGATATTCCATGAACTTGGAAAGCGAGCCGGTCGCGTTTGCTTGGAGATAACGGAATTCGGCGACGAGCTTGTCCGTAGTCTTCGCGGCAAGAGCAGACGTGGATGGGTTCGGCGGCAAGGAGTTAAGAAAGTCGCCATATGCTGGCGCAAGCTGAAGTTTGACATCTGGGACATGGTCAGTCTATCGCCGGAACCAGGAGCGACTGGATGTGATATACCATCGATGGTCTCACACTGGGTCAAGTTGCTGTAGTTCTGGCTGGTGAGCAGCGCATTGCGGTAGCCGCGCACGATGCCCTCGATGTAGCTGGAGGCACGTGTTAGGAAATTCGCCTCGTTGCATATTCACGTGATGCGTACCCGTATTTGACGTTGTAGTAGAGGCCCTCCATGATATGTTGATGCTGGATACTGGCTGTTGGCTGCTGGCCACTGTTAACGACGAAGAGCTCCCAGCTGGGTCGTCATGCCAAGCCTTGGCCCGTGTCGCGCCTGCCTCGACGACTGGCGGCTGGGGTGTTTACGCACTAGCCCGAAGCGTCGAAGGGCCGTGACAACTTTCTTGAGTCCATCGTCACTTCGACTTCCACCCTCACAACCCCCCAGACGCAACACGCAACCCACCATCCCAACCCGTCTACAGCAGTTGCATCACCCATCGCCACATCATCCGTGACTGGCAATTGTATAGCAACTGCCTTGTAAGTCTCCTGCTGCACCTGCACGTCGCGCTTGCTGACTTCAGCCGCAGAACAATGTCCACCACTGCTACCCGGCGCTCAACGCGTCGCGCGGCGGCAGCTGCTGCCTCCACTGAGTCTGCACAATCTGCCTCGGAGCAGGGAACGCCTCCACCCGAAGCGCCCCAGAAGAGGAGCCGAAAGTCAAAGGCAGCCACCGTCAAGGCTGAGCCGCAGGCCGTGACAGAGTCGCAGCAGACCGTCACCAAGACTCGCGCTACGTCACGCGCAAAATCTGCCACTACAACCACAACCTCGACGAGCATTTCATCGACTGTGACCGCGCAAACACCTGTCCCCAGGAAACTTACAAGGGCCAACCGCGCACAAATTGAAAAAGCAGGAGGGCAAGCATCACCACAACGTAGCTTGGAGGACGCTAGGCCCGCGAAACGCGCGCGCAGCACTGCTCCGGCAAAGAACACTAGTCAAAAACGAAGGGCAGTGAGCACAAAGTCTGCATCCAAGGAGACCACCAACAACCAGGAGAACGAGGACGATTTGCCCCCGTTCTTCACAACCCGTAAGCCCCATTTTTCTTCTCTCCTTCTCCAACCGACCAGCAACGCCAATGAAACCCCACAACAAGAGAGCGAAAGGCAGCGCATCGAGATCGATGAGCTCCGCGCTCGTGTAACAGATCTCGAATCTCAGAACCAGGACCTCTTGCAGAAGCTCCATGAGAGAGATCAGCAGCTGCTCGCGTATGAGAGCAAGATCATGCAACTGGAGAATGAGAATACCCGTTTGCAGCAACCTACCGACGTTAGCAACGATCTACCGGCTGACCACTATGATTCAGAATTCGACGATGAGATATTTGATGCAGCCCAGTCCACTCCAGTGCAACCAGTGTTCATCAATGCCACTGAGTCCGCCGTCGCGCTACTTCACAAGATTGAGCAAAACGCAAGGGAGACCACGGGCGCTGAGTCCTCTGTAGACAAGGGTGAGACACAGTCTGAGAGCAATGACAACAAGGAACCTTCGCCGGCCCAGTCTGCTAAGAGGTCGTTTAACGAAGTCTCCGTCACGCCCAGCCGCCCTGTAGAAAAGGCAAACATCCTCAGCAGGTCCTTCTCAGCCCTCAAGTCGCGGTTTTTCTCATCCACCCCCAAACCCCAGCCCACTCCTGAGGTTACCCAGCCCGCTCCTGAGGTTACTTCACCCACTCCAACAAAGTCTTTACCGCCACAAAACACATTGACTGAGACCCTGTCACTTCCACCAACGCCTGTCGGTGAGCGTGTCAAGACACCAAGCAAGAGGCGCACACCCACCAATACGATGATGAAGGTATTGCTGAAGGGCGTCGATGGTGACGATAAGCGTAAAGCAGAGAATTGGGCCAAACAGGTCATCCCCGAACTCAAAAATGACCCTGCTTTCCGCGAGAAGCGCAAGCGACTCGAAACGCCTGTCCTATTCAAAGACTTGAACTGCTTCCCCTCGGCCAAGCCCTGGGAAACTGGCTTCGGCGATCCACTCGGCGACTTGGACGATGACGATGTCGTCCCAGTTTGGGCTGTCTATCTTGAAATCAAAGCTGAAGAGGAAGAGCACGCGGCTAAGAGACACAAGAAGTCTAACGCGAACGTTGCGGATGAAGAAGTACCCACGATTGACGAGCAGTTTGCTGCTAGCAACCGTGCGCGCATGTCGCCTAAGCTTTACAACAGTCATGGTCACTCAGCCTCTCTCCAAGACTTCCGTCCTCGCCGGTCGATCGACCCTTCGCCCATGTTCTCGAACTCGGTCTCGCACATCCAAGGCAGTAATATCTTCAGTGAACTCCAAGGACACGACACTGCTGCCCAGATTCGGGAGAATGACCGCGAAGTCCTCAAGAATGCGACGAAAGCAACAGTTGATACCCAAGTCCAAGGCTCTGTTGGAGTCACGTTCAGTGTACCTGATGACTCTGAGGATGAAGACTCGACAGCAGATGCTGAGACTGCAAATACTGAGACCGCAAACACTGGGACTTCCGGTACCGAGGCTGCTCCAATCTGGACCCAGCCCCCACCTCCTGCCCCGGTCCCTGCGCATGCACCGTTGCCAGAAGGCCCTGCCACCGACACACCTCTAAGCCCACCTAGCCACCAGCCGGTAGCCGAGATTGAGCGCCAGCGCCAGAGGCTCATGAAGCACACGCCCGCCAAGCCTTCACGTCTCCGCGAAGCGATATACCCATCCCCAAGTGTTTTCTCAGATATTGGCAACGAGTCTCTTCTTGCCACCACCCCTGCTCCAATCACTACGTCTGTTGCTTCCATGTTCGACGACATCCCAGGAGCGGAGTCTATTGAGCTCGATACCGAGGAACAGGCTGCTCTCGAGGAGTTGATGAACTCGGAGGAATACAAGCAGCAACTTGCTGCCGAGTGGAGTCGCCCCATCGTCACGTACGAGTCAGATGAGGAAGAGCTCAGCCCTCCCTCAACTTAAATGCTTGTTTTGTTTGTTCAACTTGTACCCTTCCTACTCCGAAATTGATCGAGGACGAACTGGACTGGAGCTTCTGCTTCGGCAACTCCTTTTTTCGACATTGCATTGTTTGCATAGTTTGCGTGTTTGCATAGCCACGGATCGATTTTTCGCGCTTCTTGTTTCTATCCGGGTTCTTCCCATGTACTATACTAGCCTGATGGCTCTTTTCTTCTTTTTTTACAGGCGTTTGACTAGGGACATAAAAGATGGATGATTCATGACTGCTGTATACCCCGTTTCCCCCCAACAACACAAAGCAACCACTGCATAGGTTGTGTCGCCAGGCATATGAAAAAGCCTTGTTCATTTTGCATGTATTGCGTTCGGCATTGCTCTTCTTGTGCTTCGTGCTCTTCTTGTTCTGTATCGTTTTTGTTTTCCATGCCCCTCTTGCTCTTTATAGTTTCTTTTTGTTCTGTTTTGTTTCTTCCCACTCGAGAATGACTTGTGCATAGGCATATTACCTGTTCGATTACCTGTTTAACTTAGTCCTTCCCCCTAATGGCAACTGTCCGAATGAAAAAGTCTAAATTTTAATACATTTGCACCATTGTTTGTGATGATGTTCGCTTCATGAAGTGTCTGCCTCATTCTCTCCTAATACTAACTATGTACATATGCCGGAACTCACCCGCTGCAATACCAAATCCTAGACCCAAAACGCAAACACATACACACATGGCCAGATAATCATCCAGCTTGGTAAACTGGATTCTCCGTCTTGTAGTAGATAGTTTTTACCGGCTGCCTCAGCGCCAGTTGATTAACTCTCTTCTGCGCACTAACTTGCTGTCGGCGCATCTTCTTGTCCAAAGTAGCCAGGCTGACCAGTTGGGTGTTGGAAAGACCAGCGAGACTGAGAGTAGAGTTGCGTCCGTTTTGTGGCGCCGGTGGTAAGGGGAGAGGTGGAAGGTGTGAGGATGGGTGAGAGTGTGTGAGGGAAGAGTTTTGCGATGTGGTCGTTTGAAGAGAGGCGATGTCAGCGACTTGCTGTTGAGATAACGAGGTTCTTGATCGTGTGTGCTGTGGATGGGGCGTTGGGTGTTGTGTCTTTTCCATGCGCGTTTTTCTAAGCAAAGGCTTTTTTGCCCCATCCATGCTAGAACTGTTGTCGTGGTTCGTCTTCCCTTGTATGCTCTTATCATCTGCCTCTCTCTCATCGCTTTCTGTGCCGGTAGTGTTATCCTCTTCTTCCTGCGTATCCGCATCTTCCCCACTAGAGAAGAACTCTTCGTACAGGCGTACATCGAGCTTGCAATGCGCTGAATCTCGCATGTGGCTCTGTACGCCATGTATGCTGTTCTTCTCTCGTCCGCAGTATATGCACTCGTGGTATGTGTAGATGAGTAGAGATAGGTAGGATAGGAGGGGTTCGACGGCTGCAGTAGAGACTGAGCCGATTGGGAGAAAGAAACTGTGAGCGCCGGACATGTGCGATATGTTGTCGTCAGTATTTGATGAGATGAGCGCGCAAAAGAGACACTTTGTCGAATCCTGGATTGATGAGAGCGAAGTGTCGGTTTGCTTGCTGGAATAGCCACTTTGTTCCATATTGTGGGTACTGCAATCTGAAGTTTTGCTGGCATGTCCGTCCGATCCATCAGAGATTTTTATTTCCACGTCTTCCTGGCTTTCATCAAGGCTGTTGTCGTCATGACGACTTTTCTTTCTCCTGCCAGCTGGGTTCTTCTCCATGCATTCTTCAAACTCCGCTTCAGATAGCGCTTGTTGACCCGATATCTTGCGTCGAAGATTATTGATGCTAGATATCGGTCAGCAAGGAGGCCCTTGGTATCTATACTTGAATCCAAAAGGCTAAACAATATATATGAAAATAAAAACATAGGTTAGGAATACTTACTGCCATGCACCTTGCATGTGACTCCGCTGAAGCAGACTGTTCTTGAAAAAAAGAGAGCAAGTGTTGCAAGGGAAAGCTGTCAGTGCGCCCGATGTGTCGTGCACCATTTTTGTTTGTTCTTCTAAGTTGTAGTTGTTGCCTTTTGGTAGGAAGACTTTGAGTGTAAAGTCTTGAGCGTAGAACCGTAGACTGGTGTCTTGAATGGAGGCAAAAGCTGATTTAAATTAATGGAGTTCATCTTGGTAAGGCACCAAGGCTCATATATAGTCAGGATACTGTACTATTTGCATTGAGATGGCTACAGGATCGTGTTGTATCACGTGATGACCTTGTGAGGCGCAGCCGCATTCTAGCCTCAAATGACTCATTTTGAGTCCATGTATACTCACGCAGATACGCCCGCCAAGCATCACTTTAGACAAGATATGAGTCTTTGAGAGCTTTCGTATTGGCTCTCATCTAGCCTATGGGTGTTCAGAAGAAACCAGGATGAAAACAGGGGCACAGGGACAGAGTAGGCCAGATCTATGCGCTATACTGTTCCGGGAAGTCATCACATATTACCCACATTGCTGCAAGAAGAACAGGAATCTTATCCAGCGTCCAAAATCATATGTTTTCACTGGCATTTCCCTCACTCTAGCTTGTGTCTGTGCAAGCTGTCTATATGAGCACAGAACTGTTTCTAGAATGGATTTCGTTATCAGATACAAAAGTAAACACTGTCATGAAAGAGGGGCATAAACTTAAACACACAGAACGCCGACCAAAGTGACCCTATCCCTTCGCCATGATCCCAGGCGCCTCTCCTGAAGTTCCTCAAATCGCCGATGGCAATCGCTGCCGTGATCCGTAGATCCCCCTACCGTGGTTTGATATCGGTATCGTCCTGCCGTGTACCACAATGCCATCATGAACGCTACATAAGAAAGAAGGAAAGGTGAAGAGGGTATATGAGCACACCCTTTACATGAAGAAGTTGTCCGGAAGGGTCGAGAGAAGAGCAAAAGAGACAACCGCACCGGTGGCGCCAAGCAAAGGATAGGTGGCCTTGTTAAGCACCTTGTTGAGAACAGAACGAGGCGTTTTCTTGGGGCGTTGTGCGATTTGCACCGCTGTCTGAGTTGCACCAGTCTCCAAAAGTGAATCTGGGTTCGTTGGAATGCTAGATGTCTGCTCGACTGCAATTGCGGCTTGCAGGGGCATTTCCTCTTCGGCCACTAGTGCCTCGTCGAGAGCATCAGCTTTGCGCTTCTTGTAGTTCACTGACTCTGGCGTAGGCGGTTGCTCTTCAATGACCTCTTCAACAATTTCTTCGATAGAAACCTTGGTGCGGCGACCTGGCTGCAATGGTGTGTGAGCCTCAACATCTGACAAAGGTGCTGGTGGGGGTGTTTGGAGCCGGTCAGCTTGGGATATCTGGGTGGGCTGTTGACAGAAAGACACCGATGAACGAGCGTTTGTCAACTCTGATTCTGGAGGAGGGGGTGCAGGGATAAACAGCTCTTCATAGCACCTAGGGGTGAACTGATAATTAGCATCTTGGTTCCAGCCCTGGGCTTCGTTCTGTCCAAAATGGGGATATGACCAGCTGTCCCAGGAGGTCTGGTTGGATGAGAGACGAGGTGGTAGGGGCGGTGCCGTATCATCACATGAAGGCAGATGTTCCGTTTTGGCCGCCTTCGTCATGCCAGTGCGAGAGGATTCGGCATGTGCATTGTCACTAGTGTCAGAGCGTTGCAGTTCAAACACATCCACACCTTGGAGCCGCGGTAGGACATTGCAGTCGTCCACTAAGGCAAAGATATTTCGGGCCAGCACATTGGGCGGATGTGCGCTGAGAGGCTGCTGTGAGGCGGATGCCATATTGTTGTTCGAGTATTGGATTTCATGGGTGGCCGAAGTTGTGACGGCTTCGGAGTAGCCAGCGCCGTTCGTCTCGTCCTGCAAATCCTGGATCTCTGATTCAGACTCGGAGTCCATGTCGGAGCTATCGCTGCTTCCGGCTTTGCTGTCGAAGTCATCGTCATCTTCATCTTCAACATCACAAGAGCCGGGGGTCCCGGGCAGAAGTGAGTCGTAGCTATATGGCTCAAAACCAGGCTTAGTGACATCTTTGTCTCCCTTGTCCTCATCATAGGCATCCTCGGCGGCGGTACTGTGTGATGTGGACTCAGGATACACATCTGGACCAAAGCGGGAACGCTTGACGGGCTGTTCCTGCTGCAGCATATCTTCCATGACTATGGTGGTATCGGCCTGGTTGTCCTGGCTGAGTTGTTCTGGAGCCATCTCCAAATCGTCTTCGATGACGAACGGATCGGCGTGGCTGCCACCACGTTCCACTTCCTCATCTTCACTCTCGGCATCGGGGACAGTGAAGCCAAGCGAGAAGGGACGTGAGAGTTGAGACTCGAAGACGTATTTGCGGGCTACAAAGAATTCTGTGCAGTATGTCAGCCTCGGGTCAGTGGAGTGGGATAGGATGGAGGGTGTGAGCGACATACCCTCGTTACGGTTAACGTCGGTGCCAAACTGGAGTTCGTCTCCGTATTTGAGCTTTGTAGGCGTCTTGGGTGGCAGCCTCTGGCCGTTGAGCAAAGTGCCGTGCATAGAGCCTTGATCGCTGATGTAGACTTCGGGGATGCCGCTGCTGGAGTTGGCGGAGAGGAGTGCATGCTGGCGAGAGATGACGGGGCTATCAATATACGCATTGTGCGGTGCAGCCATGAGCTCTTTCTTGGTGACATTACTCGACGCACGGCCAATAGGGAAGGTTGCGTTCAAGGGCAGGTCGAATTGGCGGGTCTCGTACGTATCGTACCGCTTTACGTCCCGGAGGACGACACGGAAGACTGGGCGGTTAGTAAGTCTCGAGGCGAGCATGATGAGGGAGATGCGAGGGATGCTCACTGGAAGTCATGAGAGGGGTGGTATGTATTTAAGGGAAAGCAGGCAGGGACGAGTAATGGTAGTAGTAGAAGGCAAACCAGGTGAGAGCGGTAAGCAGAGCAGGCGGAGGGGGCGCGATTGGGCGGGGAAGGGGGATAGCCTGGTGGTACCACGGGTCAAGACACGGTTGAGTTGCGAAGAAGTATATTGGCTAGGTATTATCGGAAGGAGAGAATGGAAGAGACAGTACACATGGACGGCAGGCAGCAAGTAAGTGGTCAGTCAACGCCGTTGTCACTCGGAGCGGGGCACAGAGTGAATGGTAGGCAGCGGTGCTGTGATGCTCCAGGTCACGACGGCGGCCTTGCGGGGTGCTATCAGCTTATCAGGCTGCATTAGCGTCCCTGGTCCTGCAGCCCGGCGTTAGCGCGAAGACGGGTCCCCCACCCAAAATCTGCAGAGGCGCGCAACTGAGAAAGTAAAGCCACCCTCGAGTTGCCATCGTCGCCCGAACATGACTCACGCCGCAACGACTATGCAACGATTCTGTCAAGGCCTGCGATAGCACGAAACTCACTTAGACCACGCTCAGCATCACCACCGCCGCCACCATGGAGGCGCCGCGCACAACGGCCAAGCAGCAGGTCGTGGACCGCATCCCCGCGCGCATCAAGCACATCCAGTTTGGCATATAGTAGGGCACACAGCTGCGGCAAGCATACTGAAGAAGACACCTAGTAACACTCTCCAGCTCTAACCAGGACATTGTCAACCAAGCCGTCCTCGAAGTGTCCGACCGCAATGTCTACGACCTCCAGCCCGCCGCGGACAACACGCGCACCCTCACTGCCAACGGGCCCATGGACACGCGCATGGGCATATCGAGCAAGCAAGGCAAGTGCGCAACATGCGGAGAGGGACTCGATACCTGCAACGGTCACTTTGGCCACATCAAGCTGGCGCTGCCTGCTTTCCACGTCGGCTACTTGAAGCACATCATCGAAGTGCTCAATTGTATATGTAAAGATTGCTCCCGTGTCTTGCTGGATGAGGTGGAACGGCGGAGATACTTGCGCAGCATGCGCCGCCCAGATATGGATACGCTGCGAAAAGGCGCCGTGACCAAGAGGATCTTGGAAGACTGTCGCAAGAAAAAGACATGTCCCTACTGCAACGGCCTACAAGGCACTGTGCGCAAGGTGCCTGGCCATCCGCTCAAGATAATCCACAACCGTTATGACGCCTTCAACCGCTCCACGGCCAAGACAAAAAAGCCTCCAGCTGGCAAGGTCGAGTTTGACCAGTCTTTCGAAACCGCAAAAGCCGCCAACCCAGATTTGGATAAGCACTTGAAGAAAGCGGTTGACGATATGCATCCACTGCGGGTGTTGAACCTCTTCAAGAAGATCTCTCCTGAAGACTGCGAACTCCTAGCTATGATACCCGAAGATGCGCGCCCGGAGATGCTGATCTGGGAATACATGCCAGTGCCACCTGTGGCATTGCGACCGTCGGTCATGCAGGAAGGAGGTGCAACCGAAGATGATGTGACCAACAAGATAGGAGACATATGCCAGATCAGCAGCATAATACGGGCGGGTCTTGCGCGCGGTTTTCCGCTACAAATCCTAATGGAGCAATGGGATTTCCTGCAGCTGCAGATTGCCATGTATATCAACAGCGATGCTCCGGGTCTCAAACAACAAGGTCTACAGAAGACTATGCGCGGCTTTTCCCAGCGTCTCAAGGGCAAGGGTGGTCGATTCCGACAAAATCTCTCCGGAAAACGTGTCGACTTTTCTGGCCGTACAGTCATTGGTCCGGATCCGAACCTGAGTATTGACGAGGTCGCGGTGCCAGAACGTATAGCTAAAAACTTGACGTATCCCGAAAAGGTCACAAGGTACAACATTGATAAACTGAGGAGGCTTGTCAGAAATGGCTCTAACAAGTATCCTGGAGCCAACTACATTCTCAACGACCAAGGTCCAAACAAGGAACGAGGCAAGATCTCACTTATTGCCCTTTCGCGATTCGATACCAGCGGCGAACGGCTTGAAGGAGCCTCGAAACGCCTCAAGATTGGTGATATTGTTGAGCGTCACATTGAGGATGGCGACATTGTTCTATTCAACCGACAACCGTCTCTGCATAAGCTCAGTATTCTCAGTCACCGAGCCAAGGTACGACCGTGGAGAACATTTCGCCTGAACGAGTGTGTATGCAATCCTTACAATGCCGATTTCGACGGTGACGAGATGAACCTCCACGTCCCACAAACCGAAGAAGCTCGAACGGAAGCCACCGAGCTCATGGGTGTGAAATACAACCTGGCTACCCCGAAAAACGGAACACCAATTATCGCTGCTATTCAAGATTTCATCACAGCCGCCTACCTCTTGAGTAACAAGAACAACTTTTTCGACCGGAAGACCTTTTGCCAGATTGCGAATTACATGTTCAACGGTGAAGGAGCATTTGATCCGGACACAGGCAAGAGGCATCCTATTGAGATTCCACCCCCGGTCATATGGAAGCCACAGGCACTCTGGACTGGAAAGCAGGTCTTCAACCTACTAATGCGGCCATACAAAGGTTGCAGGGTATTGGTCAACCTTGAGGCTGCCTGCAAGCAATTCAAGAAGAATGGTGACCAGCCTCCTGACTTGAACGAGAACGACGCCTATCTTGTCATTCGCAACTCCGAGGTCATGTGTGGCGTAATGGACAAGGCCACTGTCGGTGACGGTAAGAAAGACTCCGTCTTCTACGTCATGATGCGAGACTTTGGTCCCGACCATGCTGTTCAGGGCATGAACCGGCTTTCCAAGCTTTCCGCACGATGGCTCAGCAACAATGGTTTCTCACTCGGAATCAGCGACGTGACTCCAGGAGAAAAACTCAACAAGAAGAAGCAGGCTCTTGTTGAAGAAGCGTACGCCAAGTGTGACAAGCTGATCAAAGACTTCAAAGAAGGAAAACTGCAGCGTGACCCAGGTTGTGACGAGGAGCAGACAATGGAGAACAGGATTGGTGGTATTTTGTCTGGAGTCCGTCAAGCCGCTGGTGACATTTGTTTCGAGGAGCTGAGCAGATGGAATTCCCCCCTGCTCATGGCCAAGTGCGGTTCAAAGGGATCCAACATCAACGTCTCTCAGATGGTTGCTTCCGTCGGACAACAGATGATTGGTGGTGCACGTGTGGCGGACGGATTCCATCACAGAACCCTGCCTCACTTCCCCAAGGCTGCGCGTCAACCCGCATCCAAAGGTTTCGTCAGCAACAGTTTCTTCTCTGGCCTGACACCATCCGAGTTCATTTTCCACGCAATGAGTGGCCGTGAGGGTCTGGTCGATACCGCCGTCAAGACTGCCGAAACTGGTTACATGAGTAGACGATTGATGAAGTCTTTGGAAGACCTTTCCGCACAGTATGACGACACTGTCCGAAACTCGTCCGGCACTGTTGTGCAGTTCCAGTATGGAGACGACAATCTCGATCCCGTGGACATGGAGGGCAAAGCCAAGCCTGTGCACTTTGACCGGACCTTTTCACATGCTGTTACCTCGACTTGGGACAATTCAGAGCCCAGCCTAACGCCCCAGGAAGTCCGTGAATACACCGAGGCGAGATTGAACACTCAACGAAACAAGTACCCTAGGTACATGTTGGACGGTGTGACGCAACTAGAGTATCGTGATCAGTCCGACAGGGGCATTGACCAGAAAGAGTCTATGCGTGACTTCCTCGACACTGTTCAAGAATATGTGTTCAAGAGAGCGCAGAAGCTTGAGACGACACTTGCGTACCTCGGAGTGGTGCAACCTAACGAGAGAAAGAGCAAGAAACAGTCGGCAGCAGATGCGGACAAGTACAGTCTTGCTGATGGTATCGCCAAGATCTCGCAAACCGCCCTCGATACCTTCATCACGCTTTGTTTGACCAAGTACCACCGCTCACGTGTCCAGCCTGGTCACGCCGTCGGAGCTATCGGAGCTCAGTCTATCGGAGAGCCTGGTACGCAGATGACACTCAAAACTTTCCATTTTGCCGGTGTCGCTGGTATGTCCATCACCCAAGGTGTACCCCGTATCAAGGAAATCATCAACGCCTCGTCTACGATTTCGACTCCCGTCATCGCCTGTGACCTTTCGAACAAAGTTTCCGAATCTGCAGCACGAATCGTCAAAGCGCGTGTCGAGAAGACGTATCTTCGCGACGTCATCTCTTATGTTGAAGATGTTTGGCATCCCACTGGTGCTTACATTGCCATGCGCATTGATTGGGACACAATCAACAAACTCTTCGTCGATGTACAGCCTCATGAGATCGCTGCGGCGATCAATGCTCACAAGCCACTCAAATGGGGCAAAGCTGGTGCAGCTGTGCGCGTCAACTCAAATCTGATCCGGGTGGACGTCCCCGATCCGAATGCTGCGAAGAAGCGGCCCACCAAGACGACCCGTAACCACAAAGAATACTTTGAGCGCGTACAACAAGTCAAATCGCTCATTCCGGATGTTGTTATCAAAGGCTACCCAGACTGCTCGCGTGCCATTATCAAGAAGGAAAGCAGTCCCAACGCTCAGGGCCAATACGAATGCCAGCTGCTTGTCGAAGGTTATGGCCTCATGGACTGTATGACAACTCCTGGAATAGAGCCGTACAGCACCAAGTCCAACCATGTCATGGAAGTCAAGACGGTGCTAGGCATCGAAGCCGCCCGAGCAACCATTGTGCGCGAAATCGGCGATGTCATGGGCAATATGGACATTGACCCGCGTCACATGCAGCTTCTAGCCGACGTCATGACGTTCAAGGGCGAGGTGTTTGGTATTACGCGTTTCGGTCTGCAGAAGACACGTGATTCTGTGCTTCAACTTGCCAGTTTCGAGAAGACGCCCGATCACTTGTTCGAGGCTGCTGCACGTGGCAAGACGGATACCATTGACGGTGTAAGTGAATGCATTATCATGGGCCAGAGCGTCAAGTTGGGCACGGGCGCGATGCAGGTTGTGCGGCCGCTGTATCTGAGCGAGAAGGAGCTGAGCGTCAAGAGAACGATGTTTGAAGATGGGTGGGATGCTCTGTGAAGGAAAAGAGGAGTGAATGAATGAGCATGAAGTAAGCCAAAAAAAAAAAGAATATGGTAATGTACATATGCATGGGATCTGGCGTAAATTTTACTGCATCGTTTTGTGTCAATATATACTTTATCTACAGTTAGCATGCATAGCGAACAACGAATAACAAGTTTGAATTTCTACTAGTCAACTATTCAGAATATGTATCCAAATGTGAAAAGAAAAAAGAGTACAAAATAGGGACTTCACCAGTGCCCACTCCTCTACCAGGTTTCAAGCTTGAAGCAGTATCACGTAGCTCTAAGGAAAAGAAAAACACCCATCGTCATTAGAAAATTAAGTCCATTTCATGAGCTAACTACTACATGTCCCCAGATTGCGACCGCTGACCCCGAAACACGTAAAACTAGCCCCCTTCCATGTTTATTAGAACCGCTCCGCTCCTTCCTTATCTTCCTTCCCATCTACCTCGCAACCTCCAAAAAAGAGCTTTGATGAGAGAGAGATGTATGCCTATGACAAGAATTACGTAACAAGTTTTTTTGTTACGGGACATTTCACACACACCGCAAGGAAAATGGTATAGACCAAGAGAGCAAAAAAAAAGGGTAAAAATCACAAACTCCGTAGAACGAACAAGAGAGGTGGTGGGGAATGACACAAAGCTCAGTAGAACAAAAACTCCGGGTATTAGCATGATCAATCCGTCGTCATCTTAGAGTAAGAACAACGAGTACGGAGAGCAGACAAGGAACAAAATGGACGAGCCATTTAGTTCTTGTCCTTGCTAGAGAGCTTGTCTTTGAGCTTGCCAAAGAAGGAGCGACGCTTCTTCTTCTTGTCGTCAGCACCAGATACGATGCTCTGGCTGCCTGGGGTACCCTTGGGAGAGACGTCCGAGTCTTTTCTCAAGTTCTTAGCAGGAGACTCTGGTGCCAGCTGGGCAGCTGGTGCGGGGGTTGCTGCTTCGGGCTTGGCATCTGTAGAAGCAGCAGTGGTAGCAGGCTCTGTTTGCTCGGTCGAGGACGGTTCCTTGTCGGCAAAGTTAACGTTGGTGGTAGAGTCGATGGGCTTAGCATCAGCTGCCTTCGCTGACTCAGCTGCGGATGCGCTGAGAGGCTCGGTAGAGGATTGGAGTGGCTTGGAATCGACAAGGGCCTCGTCAGAGAGGCCAGCAGCGTCTTTGCTGCTCGTTTGGGTGGCACTAGGAGCTGGCTCGCCAGTAGCGTCGGTTGGCTTGACCTCCTGGAGCAGTTCGTTCTCCACAGCCTTCTTCTCACTGACTGCCTCGGCGTTGCCAGCAGCCTCGGGGCTGGCGTGGGCCTCCTTCTGGCTCTCAGCTACGACGTCAGGTACATCACGAGCGGCAGACTCCGTGTTTGCGGCAGGAGCAGTGGCAGTGGTGGCAGCAGTAATTACAGGCGCAGGCTCACCCGCCTCCTCGGCCTTGGGCAGCTTGCTGAGCAGCTCAGACTCTACAGCAGCCTTTTCTGTGACAGCTTCAGTGTTGGCAGCAGCCTCAGGGCTAGCGTGGGCCTCGTGCTGGCTGTCGGCGACAACCTCAGGTACCTCAGGAGAGACAGTCTCTGAGAGTGCACTGGGAGCAGTGGCAGCAGTTGCCGCGCTAACTGCGGGTGCAGGCTCTCCAGCCTCGTTGGTCTTGGGGATCTCGCTCAAGAGCTCAGACTCGACAGCCTTCTTCTCTGCGACAACCTCCGGGCTGGAGGCTGCTTCGGGACTGGCGTGTGCTGCTTGTTGGCTCTCGGAAACAACAGCAGGAACTGCAACAGCTGGAGCGGGTTCACCAGCCTCAGTGGTCTTGGGGACCTCACTAAGGAGCTCCTGCTCCATGGCAGACTTTTCGGCAACGGCTTCTGGGTTGGCGGCGGCTTCGGTCTCGGCATGTGCGGCGTTGAGGCTCTCAGCCACGACTCCAGGCACCTCGTCCGCGGTGGTTGTGCTGGGCCCGTTCATACCCGTAGTCTCAGCAACCTTGTCCTTGGCAGAGTAAACGGCAGCAGCGAAGAGGCCTGCGCCGGCGGTGGCACTAGCAGCTGCGGTGGCAGCGGCGGCCTGAGCCTTATCGCTCAGAGTGGGGTCTTGGCTTGTGACGGGCGCCTCGGATACCGTTTCCTTCAGCTCCTGCTCGACTTCCTTCTTGTCCTGAACCGCTTCGGGGTTTGCGGACGCTTCAGGCTCAACGTGCGCCTCTTTTTGGCTGTCGGTTACAGTCTCGGGGACACCGTGGGGCTCCTTGGGAACCTGGGCAGCGAGCTCGGCCGTTGTGCTTGTGGGAGCAGCAGATTGGATGGTCACGCCAGTGTCTTGCTCAACCTTAGCATCAGCGCCCATTGGCAGGCTAGACTCGGGAATCATGTTGCCAGAGATAGGAGGGATACCGAACATGCCACCCTTTGCGTCACGCTCAGCTTGGGGAGTGAATGCGAGAGGAGGAAGAGCATCGGCCTTTTCGTAAGAGGCGGCGTCGGTCTTGACGGCGCTGTCAACTGTGTTGGAGGTAATCGTGCTGGCATCTGGTACCTTCTCGCCAGGTGCAAGGTGAATTGGGTTTCCAGCGCCGGCAGTAGCTGGAATGGGTGCGACGCCAAACGTGGATGCCTCCTTGTCGGGCTCCTCGTCGTGGTTGACAGTAGATTCGACTGTCTTGTCGGTGAGGGTGCTCGGGTCGGGGACAGGCTCACCAGGCGCAAGCTGAATGGGGTTGCCGAGGGTCGAGGTAGCCGGAATGGGGGCGACGTTGAAGTTCTGCGCCTCACCTCCAGGAGTCTCTCCGTAGGGCGTCTCAGGGAAGGCGCCGGGTAGCGCAGAGCTATCCGCCTCGGTCTTGTCGCTCTCCTTGGGCACAGCGCCAGCTAGCGCAGCGGTTGTGGACTCTGGCGCGGCAGAGGAAAGGGTGCTGACGGGCTCGTCGTCGACAATGTCTTCGGGATAGAGGACATTGTTGATGATGCCGTGGCCATCGTCCTCTGTGCGCGCGGTGTCGTTGGTACACCAGTTGCCGTTGACGACAAACTGTGCAAAAGCGTTAGCAAAGTCTGCGCAAAGGACTGCAGGCGGCAGCCTATCTGGGGGGTGGGCCGGCGTTGCGCGCGCACCTTGTACTGGGTGTGGACCTTGGGCAGCTCGACCGTCTTCTTGAAGACGCCGTCCTGGTGCTCTAGCTTGACTGTCTTCCTCCAGTCATCAAAGGTGCCAGTCACATAGACGTCGTTGGCGGCGTGCTCCCTAGGTGCGCGTTAGCGGGCATGGGACATGCAGGGCGGGGCATGACAACAGGAGCAAACGAACCAAGTAAAGGTGTATTTGCCCATGTCAGCGCGGATCGTGTAGGCGATTGGAGAATTGGGATTGTGGTAGTCAGGAGGGAGATGGGTCGGAGAGCGCAAAGAGCGGGTAGTTTTTGGAGGAGGTTGGTAAGGCGGGATCAGGAGCTCGGTTCAAGCGGAGCTAGCTCAAGCGACCGCGCGCGCGCTCGGACAATCTCTCTGCGGCAGGAAGGCTTGCAGCCGCGCGGGAAGAGCAACGGGGCAGAGGATGAAAAGTAGACACGGGATTGGGGGCGGGGAGCGAGACAATGAGCACTTGTCGGGAGGAGAGGTTGTGAGGCTGGTGAGACGGCGCGCGATGCTGCTGCAGTCGACGGCGCAAGAGGGCTGACGGCGCGGTTAGCGGCGTCATTGCTTGGCGGGCTGCCGTTGATTGCGCGCAGGACACGAGCAGTGAAATGGCCCTATATGACGACAGACGGCGCGGAGCTGACTGGGTGGGTGGGTGCCTATGGCGAGATTGGCGCGCCCAGGCCGGTGCAGGATACATGGGCGAGTTGTGCAGCGCGCAATTCATTCCTCAGTCAGGTCAGTCGTTGCCGTTGCTCGCCCGCACGACACGAGCAAGCTACATCATGGCCCCTCCCGCTCTTTCCTGCGCAGCCCCTGGCTCCTGCCGTGCACGTGCGCGTGCGAGGGCAAGTGCGTCATCGCCCTTGTACTTGTGCTCGTTAACTGGGGAATGCATGTATAATGCATTGCTATACTACGTGCGCACAGTTATGTAGCTATACGGTGGTATTGCTATACTTGTTACGTAGTAGACGACTAAAGGACCATGTCTTGTACAGTGCACACAGGGTTCGTCTCTCCCCTTGCCTCTGCTCTCGGTCCTCACCGCATCGCCTGCGCCCGATGCAATGCGGCTCACCGCCAGTCTTGCCCATGTTGATGTGATAGGTGGTAGTGTCTGGTGCGAATTCTAAAACACGAGGGGACGGACGGCTTATCAGAACGAGTGGACTAGTGGGCCGGGCAATCATCCCGTCCCTGCGTCTGTCACTGATGGTTTTCCCGCTGGAGGTGTGGGCGCTTGGATGGGGGTTCGCCGTGGTGCAGGACAAGATGGCGATGCTCTCGGCCATTCATCTCTCCAGTGCGTGGCATTGTGTAGGCCCAGAAACGGGAGCACTCCACACCAAGCCTCGTGTATCCTCCCTTTTGGCGCCGCCGTGATGAACCCTCGGCTCCCTGCCTACTCTGCTCTACCGAGTACTCGTGTCCTCCAACGCACGGTGCGGCCATCTGCTCAGCACCGAGTAGGCTCCCGACAGCGCCCCAGGCCTCGCCTAGATGGGCGCCTCGAGGCAGCCAGGCGGTTTCTAGACGCCTTCTGGAAAAGAGCTTCGCCCGCCCGTCGTGCCCCCGTCGTGCCCTGCCTGTGATCCTCGTTCCCGCCGCTGGCTGGTCGCAGGCGGTCCCCTCTCTGCCCGCACTACTGTACCTACCGCCCAGCGCGTCATCACTGCGCCCTCACGCCCACGCCCTCGCCAGCTACAATTGCTTTCTCTGCTAGTCGCCCAAGCTTGCCTGCCTCGCCTCCGCCGCCGTCCCCTCCCCCTTCCGCCAACCTCTCGCATCGCATTGACGCTGTCTCTGGATCCTCGCCCCTCTGCCGCTGCCGCCGCCG
>JAODYC010000037.1:159682-173143 GCA_026262405.1 Curvularia hawaiiensis
AGAGAGAGAGAGAGAAAGAAGAAGGAGAAGCAGAAAGCTTTTTGATTCCATAAGCATAATAAGCTTTAGTTGTGCACTGCTCTGTTAGCTACATTTCATTCAGTATGATAGTCATGGTTTAGACTTATGCATCGATACTTTGACTTGGTTGAAAATTTGGTTGACACGTGCTGCCATTTGTATTACATGCTTTTTGGTCTGCTGTTTCTTCTTCAAAGGCATGCATTTTCCAAATGCTAGTGCGTCCTGTCTGACTTAGCGTGCCGCAAGGCGCTGCTAGCGGTTGAAACATGGCGTGATTGCTTGTGGCTTATAGCATGTATCGGTTGTACCCGTGATACCACAACGGTTGTTTTTCCCGAGATCCTCGCATCAGTCACTATGGCCTAGTCTCGTATGCTTCTCAATTGTTGTTGACTACAGCGGCTCCGTACAAAGAATCGTCACTAAGACACAGCAATACATGCTGCTGAACCGACACGAATGCAGCGATTCCCTTGGTACGACTGTGGCAACTTCTTCGCCTCCAGAAGCAAAGTCTCGTTTAACTCTGTGCCGCCTAATTTCAGACCAGTAGGCTACAAGTCACAGACGACCCAAAAGAACAGCAGGCACGACACATCTGCTGACGAGGCGATCAGGGGGGCCTCGACCGCGTCCAAGCCTGCACCCATCAAGTCTCTTCGGTATCTAGACTTCAGGTCACCACAAAACAGATTACTTTTATCCGACTTCTGCTTTGGGAGGTGATCTGCATTAGGCGAGGACCCTATACCGTTGTTGCCGGGGTCTCTTGCTGCAAACTGCAAGCGTAATGCCAGATACCGGTTCTTTCGGAGAGGGCTTTCTTTTCATGTCTGCTTTACCGACCGACACAACAAAACGGTCGGCCCGGTCGACGGGATTCTTGTACCCTTACTACTCCCATTACCACCTCAATCACGGCAGCAACTTCACTCCATATCTAACAAGGACAGGCTGGGTCATTCTTCACAGTGTGGGCCTGTGGCTGATGTGCAGTGAAAAGGCTGCCACCACACGCTGACATTGATTTGGGCAAATGGGTCGATTGGCCGCTATCAGACTGGCTGTTTCACACCACTAAATCCGCCATCTGGTAGTTTAAATTGAACTGAAAGATCCGCGTAGTGTCACATGGATGCGTCATAGACCATCAGGACCAATGAGCAACACACATCAGCACACCAAGACCCTATTTCTAGACCTATTGTATTCAAAGAAAAGGAAACAAAAAAAAGGGCCCTCGACGACCCGACTTGGCGTCACCACGGGACGTGGACACTGGCCTGTACCTACTACCGGGACTGCCCGGGCATTTTATTTTTGCGGTTGTTGGCGGGAAGAGACATTGTGTAGACTACTTACATACTCCAGGCGGAGACGGTTTCCTCTCCCATACCTTTCGGATAACCATCAGGCACACACAAGCGCGTACTGGTACGCTTATTAGCGCGTTTCGCTTTCCCGACTCTGCTAACTGAAGCAGATCCCAGCCTTCACTGTCTCTCGTCTACTCAGTATGTGCTGCACCAGGACATCGAGTCCGGCGTGTGCCCATGCACGTCTTATGGCGAGTAACTACGGAAATGAGTTGTGTGTTGTATAATATCTGCTATTTCACGTAACCTCATGGTTGGTTCTTTTTGGGTTGAGGCATTGCCAGAATGCTTTTGTCCCAATGCTGTAATGTTGCAGCTAACCCGGACCCTGTCGGGCCTCCACCGCTACCTTTTCCTGGTGGCTGTGGCCCAGGACACCAAAGCAGACTAAAGGTGAGGTGCAGGATCCCAAAGGTACCTGCATCTCACGTTGACAGTCAGTTACTTACATCCTTCGGACCCCTCCCATTCTATTACTCGCGAGGAGTGCCCAGTGGATCCAACGTCACCGTCTGTACTTATTCCGGTCTACTATAGCACCACATTTCTAGAGGAAAAAGTGAACGTTTCTATACCTACGAGTATGACATCCAAAGACCCAAAGCCATCGAAACGACGAGCGGGTCGACATCGCCTCCCACCACTCGCCCAAGGTCCTGCTCTGCAGTTCATCGTTGCTACCCATCCAGACGATTTCAGAGCCACCTCAGTCTTACGGAACGTACGATCACATGTCATGTACAAGCATCAAGAGAACACAGCATCCTCTCCTACCACTATGGGCAGAAGCCATAAAGGCAGCCGCACCCCTGAGGCTCTGTCACAAACTCCAAGCCCGACTAAGACAGAGTATTTTGGTGTTCTGCAGACCACTACACCCCCTGTGTCTGCATCTACCACAAGCTTTGAGTCAACACTGAGTCGGCATGCTTCTGATGCGTACTCGACGCCACCTCCTGTCGATTGTGTGCGAAATCTCGCCGAACGAATTCTATCCGCAGCAAACCGTACATTGACCAGTAGCGCGCCTCCAGCTTGCGAGGGGGCTTCAGAATACCCATTTCCGAGGGACGATTTATCTCGGCACGAGTCGCTGGATGAGTTGAGGCTTGAATGGATCCGCACTACCGTCTTCTTTTGTCATGGTAAGCCAGTACTTAGATGCCCGGATGTTGTTACTTACTGTTACAGATCAAGCGTGGATGCAGTATGTTTGCGGCAACCATCTTTCGTTTCTTAGCCATGTATACGCCACCTTGGTCTACCGAGACGCTGACGAGGGCTTGCTGTACGATAGCTGTCTTACCGTGTTCGCCAAAACCAAGGTTTTCAGACATATCAGCAGCCGCTTGGATACAGAAGATGCCACGATTATTTGCATACTGCATCTCATCATCAGTGAAATCGGTAGCGTAGAAGAAGATGCTTTGAGCGTTCACCAACAGGGGTTAGCAACCTGCCTCCGGAGCCAACAAGGGCGACTCAGCTCAAGCGTGGCCAGATTCATGACACTGTACGTGTTTTGACTAGTACAAGAGACACCGGCTAACCTAAGTAGGGTAATGCTCACTTCTTCCATCTCGAGAAACCAGCCCGAATCTGCAGAGTTCACCCCATGGTCTCCAACCGAGCTATTGTCTGACACTAATATCCCAATCTCGCCACTTTCACCCCCAACCAAACAGACTACGCATATATACCGTGCCTGCTCTGTGGGAACGGCCGGAATAATCCTAGAGATCCAGACATGCACAAATCTCTTTCTAGCGCGCTGGAATTATGCTGGAGAAGGGCGCACAGTTTCGAGTGGGCAATTAGCAAATTGCGACTCTCAGCTCCAAGTCGCCTACTCGCGCATTCTATCGCTGCCATCGACCGAAAACGATACTGCCCCAGACTGGATTTATGAAACCTGCCGCATTGCCGCTTTGATCTACTGCCAATCAATGGTCCATGGAACAAGTCTCGCAAACTCAGCGGGCGCTGTACACACAACCACCGGTAGACCCGGATCGAAAAGTGCCACATTGCTATCGGCTCTTCATAGTGCGTTGGAGAAAACGGACACACGCAATTGCTGGGGTTCTGATCTCTCCGGTGTCTTTCTATGGGTAACTCTTATAGGCGCATCAGCGTCATGGACATTGACACGCCTAAAGCTAGAAGACCACTCTCAAACAGCCTCATGGGCAGCGAAATGTTTCTCGCTCTATGCTATGAGGGCGGCCGTATCTGGACCTTTTGACAGCGCTGACGCTACTATATACGCCTTGCGGAAGTTTCTCAGAGTTCGTCACTGGGTTGCAGTCAAGGCTGGTTCAGTTGCTGCATTGCAGTAACTACATCTACTGTATACAAAGCTCCTGTTGTTCTCTTTTCTTTTTTTTACTATGTTCTCCTTCATTCATCCTATTTTCTCTTTCCTAAATCGTCCTCACGATATCCTTAGCGCTTTTGCCTTTCCCATCAATATACTTTTCAGCTCATACCAAATTATCTCTCTACCTGGTCGAATTCACGCAAAGACAGTCTGTTGGAAGTTTGTGCATTCGGTCCCAGCATACACGGTGGCTGTTGACTTGCGATTTTCCTTTACCTTTTCTTTTCCGCATTTACAACACAACATGTATCATGAGCACAGTATCCTTTTTCAATTTGCATAACTGATACCTGAATTCATGCGAGCGATTAGGAGCCCAAGCACCCCTTGTCTCAGCGTCAAGTTCAAACATTCGCAGTTTTTCTTGTTTTTCTATTCAACCACATCTGCCGCTTTTCCAGGCATCAGGCTATATGCTCTCTATCCTAAGCTGGATGGTACTTGGTTGCACACAGCCAGGCATCCTGCCTTCGCCTCAATGCACAGTAAGCAAACTAACTGGATGTATCAACAAGGATGCTGCTTATCATCCTTCGTAACATCGGTAACCATTCTAGGCATGCCGCTCACGAAAAGAGAAAAAGGAACAGGAGCCTCGAGTGACGCGTCCCACACACCGTCTCTTGTCAGTATTGTACGCAAAGACTACGATCTGTCCAAAATATGGATGCACAGTCAAAAATCCGATCACCTTTGGTAAACTGCGTGCGAAAAGAAATGACGCAGGTAAATTCTCACCAACGCGTCCCCCACGTCCACTCCACACAGTCTGACACTCTCCCCCAGGGACCCTGATTATCACCGCACGATAGTGTGCATTTACGCCAGCCACAGAATCCGCACTGACCTGTTTTTCACCGCAAAGAAAAAGCATACACAATCCGAACGACAACTTTGTTGTACAATATACACGTCAATGTCACACCACCACGACTCGCCGTTGCCACCGCCATCGCTTAGAACACACATCAGCCCGGCCATCTTCACATCCGAGAGTGAGAGTGCGAGACAACAGCAACAGCACAGTGGCAGTATTTGTAGATACAACCTACCCAGTCCTGCAACGCACAGACGCACAAAAGCCCACCAGTATTTCGTTCGCCCGTTGTTCGCATGTCGCCCCACTGCACTGCCGCCCGTTTCTCGAAACACCTACTACGTAGAAACTTGGCGTGGGTTTCACGGGTAGAAAAAAAAAAATAAAAGGGTGAGGGAAAGAACTATCTGAAAAACGGGGTTCTGTGTATACTAAGACAGGGAGATGGACGCCACGGAGCGGGAATGGTATTTTGCCCTGCAGAACTAGAGTACTTAGCTTCCGTACGGTAGTACGATAGTAGTATGTAGCAAGATTTACCAATTCAAGTGATGCGTGCATCGTGTCACATTTGTTGAGCGGGAAAAGGGAAAATTCACCACGTGGGAATTTTTTGGGTATGCGGGAAATTCAACAGGTAAAGTATAGGGTTTTTTTTTTTTACATAAATGCGGTGTAACAGTAGACTGTGTTTACTTGGAATTGGGAGGGGGGTTTTTCCGGGTTACATTCTAATTTTCTTGCTTTTTTTTCGGCAGCACCGGATTTTGCTAGGCGTATTGCTTTTCTTGACGCAATTCTTTGGTTTTGAGGAGCTATGACGTGTGTAGGGCTGTTGAGGGTCTTTTGCTCGTTGTGACGGTACCCAAAAGCGAGTGTAGTTCTATGTTGGAGGGCTTTGTGATGTTTGTGTTGCGTTGGTTATTCGCAGTGTCTAGAGACTTGTTTCAAAATTCCATGCTGCAAGCAGATACATATATGTCTTTTTAGTCTTTTTTTTTCGCTCAGTGTTGAAGCTCTCAGGTAAGATGCGCTTGAATCTTTTGCGGTATCACTTGCAGATGGTCCATGATTCGCGCTAAGTGGTTCATGGCGACTAGCCTCATTCATACCCGGGTACTGCTTCCGTAAGTTAGTAAAAAACCTTTCTTTTTGATGTGGTGCCATAACACTGGTATCGTACAAGAGGTAGCTTACTAATATCTTCTTCACCGCTGTTTATTCGTTTCTTGTAGGATAGTGGACAAACTCTGGAACTTAGTCACACTTTGAAGCCGCGCATGTGAAGAAGACTTATTGGAATTAGTCGTGCGAGAGACTGGCTAGTAAAGAATAAAAGGCCGGGATTTAGAGCATATGCGCTACCCATTGAAAAACATGTTAATCCAGTCGATTGGGTTGACTGGAGACTTACTCAGGCTTTGTGGTGTTGTATACTTGCGAAGACAAGGGTTTTGCACTTCGTGATCATCTCACTCAGCTCTTCTGGATCTACGTTCAGTAGATGCTCAAATAAGCTAATCAGATTCTGCGGAATCCCCTTCATATCGATGCAACGGCCCACTTGTAGCCGGAGATGTCAATTGTGAAGCTCATCAACTCCAGGATTATTGATGTCTTTGCTTCTAGAACAAGTGAATTACTGCTTTGTTGTTCTCAAGATCCGATGTACCGAATTGCGTGGCACAGGTATCATGAAACTTCAACAGAATATTGAATGCGAATTGGTGCGTTATGAAGCGGATTTCAAATTCCTGAGCTGAATACGGTTGAGTGACGCGACGTACATTTCAAAGGTCTACTGTGATTCAAGTCCATGGCTTGTTTACAATTAATTTCGAGGCTATTGAGCCACTATTTGACTCGAGTTCGAAGTAGATTTCAGTTTTTTTTTAGTACCGGTTGTAATGCGGGGTCTCCTATAGGAATGGGCTCACTGGCGCACTGTGAAGCATATACAAAGTATCAGTCTGATACTCGAGAGCTTTTCCAGTATCAGCGCACATTGCTCAGCCAAATCGTCGCACCCAGTGTTCTACTACAACACAACACTGTTTACCCACCATGACATCCAAGTATATATGACCCATATCGTATACCGCGCTCCGACCTATAATTTCCCGATATTGTAAATATCCGTATAGCAAAACCCAACGCCACAAGCGCACAAACCACAGCGCAACAAAGAAGACAAACATCAAGCCTCAAGTCCCTATATATTATTATTATCAATGTCTTATTCACAGCGGCTAGAGCCAGAGCTATCCCTCCAAAGCGCCTTAGCAGCAGCATCTTCTCTCTATCAATACAACACCGGCATAGTAGCAACGGTACCGAGACCTCGCCGCTACGCCCACGCAATGCACAAACTGCCACCAGCGCTGATTTTAAGCGGCAGTACTACCACAGAGCTCAACGCAATGATTGACGCGCATCTGGCATGGCAAGAAGAGGGCGATGCCCGGCCAACGAGCAAAGGGACGTTGCTGGTGGACTGGGATGGTAGCGGAGATCCAGTGGTGTCGTATCGAAAAGTAGAGGTGGAAATATCTAGAGAAGAAGAGGAAGTTGAGAATGAGCAGAACGAGGAGGTAATAGAAGAGAGGGCAGAAGAGGAAGAGCAGTGGTTCATGCCCACCCTAGTCCCCTCGCCATTGTGCAGTGTAGCATCAACGTCTCTGCCGTCTTCGCCCATGCGCAGAGATTTTGCTTCCATGCCATCGTCACCTTTCTACAATGGATCTTTCGTTTCAATGCCGGTGTCGCCAGCGGCTACAGAGCCGATTACCAGGACGTCCTTCGACCGTGTGCGTAGCAGGCTGAATACACACAAGGCGCAGCCGTTTTTGCCAGGGCAAAAGGAGCTTTTTGTCACAGGAGGGTATCCGGAATGGGATGAAACCCCTTTTTGCGAGTCTGTATGTGCGTATACAGGGCTCTCTGGGGTTGCGCCCGAACGATATACGTCGCATTGTTTGCACTCGCAGCACACGAGCTTGGAGTCGATAGCTGAGGAGAGGCACGTCGTGCATAGGAATTACGATGCAGTTGACGTAGAAGAATGGGTAGAAAGAAAGACAAATAGAAGGCGGGAGAGTAATGGGAAGAAGAAAGGGAGGAGAGGGACAAGAGGGAAGCTTCTGGGTGCTCTGGATAAGGAGTGGTGTGGGGCAAAGAGAGTGTTGAAGAAGATGTTCTAAAACAGGGACGCACAATACGCATGATGATCTCCGCTCCTCGTCTTAAATAGTTGGAGTTGAAGAGGATGGGTGTAAATTTTGTTGAGGAGGGGACATAGATTCGGCATAGTTTGTTGCTGTGTTGAGATTTCCCTCAAATAAGACAATGTTTGACAATTCAATTGAATAAAACATCTGGTTGTAAGAGCGTACCCAATACACTAGAGTTATTTCTGAGATGAAAGATGAAGAAAGGGGGGAAGGGTATCATCGTAGTGTTCGCGGATATGCAACGACTCGTCTGCATATTATACAGCAAGAGCCGATGGAGTCACTCATGCAAGGCGAAGATACGATTGAGCACACAATGTCACTTGTTATCATACACGATTCACTCATTGGATCCAAATAGCTTACTCGTTCAACAAATGAAATTCGTAAAATTCTATCATCGGTATCTCGTACATGATACAATCAGACATTACCACTATTCAGTTCTTCTTTCCCCATTCTTTTCAGTACATCCATCTACTGCTGTGGCAGCAGAACACCACGGTACCTCATCTTGCCGTCCCTCAGCGTGGACATAGCCTCTTCGATACCCTTCTCGTTAAGTGGGAACTCCATGTTCATAGGCTTGATGCCGTGCAGGGCCGAGAACCTCAGCATGTCCCTGTGGACCTGGCGAGCCGCAACGACAGATCCCTGCACAGTGAAGCCACTGGCAATGAGGGGCATCTGGGGGAAAGTAAAGTCGCCTTGAGAGACGGTGAGAGGGAAAATGGTGGCGTTAGTGTTGAGAGCAGGGATGATGAGCTTCCAGTCAGGCATGACAGAGGTAGTGATGAGGAGCACATCGACCTTGCGGCTGATTTCGATTTCCGACTTGCCCTTCATGGCAATGAACTCCTTAGCACCGAGCTTCATGGCCTCATCTTTCTTGCTGTCAGAGCCAGAGAAGACGACCACATCGCAGCCCATCTTGGCCGCGTACTGAATAGCGAGATGGCCAAGACCACCAACACCCATGACACCGACTCGGTCGGTGGGTCGGACATTGTATGCGTGAAGGGCGTTGAAAACGGTGGCTCCACCACACATCAGAGGTGCGGCCTCAGCGTCGGTGAGCTCTTCTGGCACCTTGAAGAGGAAGGCCTCGCGCCACACAGCGTGCGAGGCAAAGCTGCCTTGGTCGAAGTTGTGCATGCCGTACATCTCACGCTCCGGGCAGTATGTTTCGCGGCCAGTCAGACACTTTTCGCAGTGTCCACAGCAGTTGTGCTCGTAGCCCCAGCCAACACGGTCGCCCTTCTTGAGCTCCCTGACGTTGGGTCCGACATCCTCGACTACACCGACACCCTCGTGGCCTAGAACCATATCCGCCTCTTTGTAGTGCTCATCTGTTCCGCAGAGACCCGATGCGGTAACGCGAAGGAGAACTTGGTCGTCCGTAAGGTCCGGCTTGGTGGTCTCCGACTTGACAATCTTGCCCTCTTTGGAGCCCTTGTAGACGGTAAAAGAAGGCATTTTGGTAGCTGTAGTATCAAGACTGGTGTTCTGGAACAAAAATTGAACAAGTTGGATCAATCAAATGACAATTGCTTGGATATCTTTCCTTGAGAAAAGGCGAGTTTGGTGAATGGTTTGAAATGTTGGTATGATGAAAATGGCAGCGAGCGACCTACATCTTATATGAGGCAGCGGATTTCTCACTCTTACACCTGCTATGACGAAAAGGAGTTAAGACATATTACCGTTGCATAACCCGCAGAAAGAACGTGTTGGAAAACTTTCAGATCGAATGACGTCGCCGACTGATCATGTACCAGGGTCCTTCTTCGGGAGTCTAGAGCTTTTGGCATGTCGCCGCAGCCCCTACTACCACACCCTAGATCAGTTGTTCATGCGCGCTAAAGGCTGCAATTGGACTAGCACAATGCCACCGATCCGCCTGCACCGAGCTAATAGAGCATCGCAGCAATGCTGTCGTCTTTGTAAGCTTAATCTCCTGCATAATCAGTCACCAAGGTATGGGGTGCATATTGAATGTTTCAGGCGGCTGTCGACTAAACATACTACGCTTCCGCGTCTTCTGATACCTGCGCAATTGCGGAAGGGAAACAGATACGTCACGAAAAGGAAAATATCTCGGACAATCTCGGCACGAGCATCCTGTATCGATCTAGATATCCGTTTTTGTATTCCCGACAACCGATAGGGCTCTGACATGTGCCAGCGCCTTGTCGCTGTGGAGCCAAAGAGCCGCAAAGACGTTTGTCTGCCATGGGTGTCAACTCCGCAAACCATGACGCAACCTAAGGCAAGGTTGCGGAGCGCCCCATTCGACAACTTCACCACACGGCCCGAAGGTATTCGGACCCAAGACAAACTTTGAATCTCCAGAGATTTTTTCCCTGTTTTTTCAAATGTCTCACTTACTAAGAGAGCGCAGCTGAGAATATTGCTCCATGTTTACTCGCATTGCTCCATGTTTACTCATCAATATTTTCACCGTTGCATGCGATCGCAAGTGCTGGCCTTAATGTTTCTGTTACCGAGCTGGTTGGATTAGTCGCCAATGTTTTGTATTGCTTACTGTGCAGATAGAATATGCCGCCTATCGAGCGGGCCACGTGTGCAAGTCTTGATCTAATGCGAATCAAAGAAATGTAGTTGGACCTAGGGATGTGACAAATGTTGCTCAAGGTTAGCAGCAGGCTAAACTCGGTTAAGTCGGTCTGTTCGGTTCGCTCGGTCCGCTCGCTTGGCTCGCTTCACTCGCTTTCTTCGTTTGAAATAACTATGAATGCCCTGTAAGACGAAGGGCGTAGTTTATTCCTGCAAACCGAGACACCACGCCCTGCAATAAAGGCTTATCGCTCAGTTCATTTGGGATTTCTAATCTACACAACAATCCTGCAGTCATCATGCAGAGTAGAAGTTCCTTACATGTCTTATGCCCAGGCAGCCGTGCCTCATCTCGGGTATCAGCTGCAGCAATACATTTCACAGCCGTACCGTTTCTTATTGCTTCAGTGGGAATTCTCAGTTTCGCGGCCAAGTTCACATCGTTCTCGCTCTCATAGCTGTTGTTCTTGTGGCGGTGCTTCCTCATCAACTTGTTCTTTGATAGTGTATCATCCGTCCCTCTTCATTGGAAGCAGATAGCTCCAGCCTTGTCTATGCTCATGTGGCATTGTTAATCATAGCTTTGTCTACGACACCGATTTTTTGTTCTGAACTTTGGCTAACTCTTCTCACCAACTCCTCAGCTGCCTGTTGCAGAGAGCTGTGCGTATATCATATACGCTTTCATTCACGTCTGGATAAGAGACTCAGGCGTCGAAGAATACATGTATGTCATAATGTTTGAGGACAGGAACAAGGCATTGCATCATGAAGTTGGATGTTGCAGCATGGACTTACACCATTTTACATGATATATAGACTCATTGATTCACAAAAAGTGGTGGACGGAATGGCCTTATGTCACATGGAAGTACGGAGTAGGAGTGGAGGGTTTGTATGGCTTACTACGGTAAGGTCACGTGACAAATTCTTTGTTACTCTAATCCAATTTTCCAAGGCTACATCTTCATGAACCCTAGAACCATCTAATTACCATAATGCATTGGGACAAAATTGTTCTATGCACGGCTGTGGATATTGACGTGTGCCAACACTGATCACAGGCTTCAGCCGCGAGGCATCCGCGAGGCATCCAATCATGGGCACAGCGTGTTGATCTGCGGCCACCAATCAGATACATGTCCAGTAGCCACTCTGCCTGCACCATAAAAGCATACAACATCAACGTTCCCTCTGCTCTTTCCTTGTCAACACCTCGGAGTCCTATCCAGACGCTTGATCATATCTGGTACACGAATAATAAGGCGGCGTTGCCGCTGCCGCTCCTCGTTTGCTCAACATCGACATAGCACGAACCCAACCACGTGCCAACATATCGCAAAGCCTGCGCCTTGCTTGAGCGGCCTGTTCAAGGCCGCTTGAGCAATCTCCGGCCACAACTAGTAAGCAACGTTGGGCAAGTAGCTGGATGATGTCAGTCCTAACAACTCTTTAGTGATCATTGCATAGAACAAGATCTATACACGTTCCTTACGCCAGAAGCCTTCCAATTCAGTCCTAGTGAGCCAGCGTACGATTCGATCTCTCCGGTGGTTGATCAGATACCCGATTATCTCGAGAGCGATAATGAGTGTTCAGAAGATGGCTTGCTATGGCGGACGAGCTATTCGGGAGATGAATTACACGGTGACCAGAGTGTTCCCGAAGGAACCTCTGGCGCCCAGTATCCCAACGCCTTTGATTTCATCAACCCCAGCTTGTTAACCAAGCATGCACACGAACCTCTAAATCGCTCCCTATTAGGGCTCGATCATCTCACTGAGATCTTAGCCGACAACTCGCAACCGCAAATCTCTCCAAATCTCTCCCCCTGCAACATAAGACAACATGTTCCTAGCGTGACTTCAAACACGCGATTGCCCAGCCAGAACAATGACGCAAACACCAACGCCTACCCGAGTCCATCTTCCCTGACGTCTCTGGATCACTTGGCCTCTCAACCACCAAGCCCCTCTGATATTGGCCAACCCTTTTCAGACACCCCAGACGGCAAAATAGCCATTGAGTCTATACCGGCGAACTTTGTGTGTAAGAAATGCACGCATTCGTTTTCAACGAGGCTGCGACATGACCAACACGTCCATTGGCAACGCTGCCATGCGCCATCCAAATGTAAACAATGCGGGCGGTCGATCAAGCACGCAAAGGACCTCCAACGCCACCTTGGCACCAACAACGCGTTGCCCTCTTGTCCTGCCCTTAAGAAGGTCAATCCCCGGGCCATAGGCTTTGCGTGCATTTGCAGCTCCAAAACATACGCCCGTAAGGATTCTCTCGTACGTCACCTGAGAACGTCGAAAAAAAAAGGAAAGCATTGCTGCAAAACTTGCGCGAAGAGCCCATGTACCTGCGCATAAGACGACTTATGTTGCCCACCCCATTCTATCATTATCTTTTCACCCTCCTTAGAGATATCTGCATTTGCGAGTCGAGGCGAGTCTGTATTCTGGAATCACGGATCGCACTTCACTTTCTTGGTGGAGTTCCGTTCAGATTTGGCAACAATTACAGCATTCAGCGGAGTTGTTGACAATTGATTCGAGTTCCCATCGAAGCAATTGTCAGTAACTCTGGTAGCCAGCATTAACAGAGTGGTAACGGTTGCAACACATCTGCTGGTTAACTGGTTTGTTCCAAGTCTGGTTCTAATCGTCACTCAGGACACTTCTGTCGAACGAACGGACCATAGACATGTCAGCATGATCATGGCATATAAAATCCTCTACTCATAGAGGTGCGTAAAGATATCCTAGGGGTGTTTTAGGCCATATAAGGGCAACTTCTCAAAGAACATCAAGACTTGTTTGTCTCGCGACGCATGTTGCTTTCAGGCAAGCATTTGCTTTACCGGCTACTATCAATAGTGATGGTATTGATTTGAAGACGAATTCATTGCCGTTTTCATCTGAGAGAAGAGTTGAAAGAGAGTACCTGGTGTGGGGATATCTGAACGTTCTAAGAGATTTTCTCTTATTGCGATACATCGCAGTTTTCTACAATACGTTTTACTCGCAACCATACCAACGGGCGGACATA
>JAODYC010000037.1:173212-184984 GCA_026262405.1 Curvularia hawaiiensis
TATGTCCGCCCGTTGGTATACGATACGTCGTTTTCTCTTTAACCATACATATTTTCCCCCACCCAAGCACCAATGGTCGAAACTGTCGACTCGTGTGCATGGTCTTTCCTCTCTTTGGCATGCATTCTAGCGATTGTATTAGGAAAACCTCTTCTTTTAGCCGCTGCCATGCAGTCACTAGGCATCCTGTTTGCATCTAATAGAAATTGTAACGGGGCCGTAGGGCTATGGTTCAGGCCAAAGACTTGAAAAGAAACAAATGTACCTTTCATAATTCAAAGAACCCTTGTGTTACAGATTTGTGAACCTCTCAATCTTTGTTATCGAAGAGTCTGATACTGCCAGGACAGCAAGAGGTACACTTAAATTCTGATTGGGTTCATGTTCATCAGATTCAGACCTTATTGGAGAAGATGATATATATATATATGCTTAGTTGTGCTGGAATGCCTGCTCGCATGCGATTTGGGTGCCAAATTCTGGACTGTACTACACGTTTGTCAACGCTCGCTTCGCTTCCTCCACCCCCTCGGTGCTATGCAACTTCTCTGCTATCCTTTTATCTCTTTGCGATTATCGCTTCGTTCTTCGCTCTTGAGTCTTCTCCAACCGAACCTTCTCAAGATTTTCCGACTCTTCCTCTAATTTGGACTTCTCCGTGGACATCTACATTGCTTGGCAGCCAGCACTGCGGCCACCAATCAAGTCAATCTAAATGACGGTCCTCCAACAACACAGCTGCGGCCTCCAACATCAACGAATCTTCAGAAACAAGTAATCGGCGGCCGCCAACCAGTACAAAGCATTTTTTCAGCCTTTGAAGATCATCAGTGCTTCGCCTGAACGAACACTGCGGCCGCCAACCAGGAAAGTTATCAGTATAGATTTGCGGCCCTCCATGTCGACCATTCGATGGCGAGACGAGATGATATAAAAGGGGTGACAGGTGTACAACATTAATACCCAATCAATCACCATATCAATCACACATCCTTTGAATACGTAGCTCCAAACCCGTAGACATTGTTTCACACGTGTTTCCTCTATCCTCCAAGATGCAGAGCCGCGTAACAAAACACGCCACTCCATCAATGGGCAAATTCACTGCCCAATCGAATGGCCAGGCTAACAACGGTACCGCTGGGAAGGATCGCGGAAACACGACTTCTCCTAGGAACGTTACACCGGTACGCATATGGCTCGAAAATTTCGACGAAGTCACTACTGATGTGGAAACAGCAGAATATACAAGAATCGGGAAGTTCGAGGTCAAAAAAGGGGAAGACAGCGTGGCACATGCAGCAATGGCTCAACGAGACACCTAAAGAGTCGGCGTGGAGTATGCATGGTCGATTTTAGCTGTTCTGCAGAGCCTTGGAAGATAAATGTTGGCTTGCGTAGATGCACATTTGTGGATGGTGGAGTGGTGAAGATAGTCTGGGACGAGGATTAGTTAACTCTATGTCAATCGATTTCATGCTCAGCATGCTGGTCTGCTATGTCATCTTGTAAATAACTAAGCGCACGTTTTGCTGAGTACATGAAGAAACAATGTAAAGAAAAGTACTTCAGGAGCATCTCATAATACTCTCTAATGGCGATATAACACCACAGAAAGTCTTTGATGAACTCTCTATAGTATGCACGGCAGAATCGAGGCGGCTAGCTTGACAAGTCTCAAAAAGATCGGCCCGAATGTATTTCGATTGTAAAGCCGTAGGTGGGAGGGTTGCATCCGTCACATTCTTCTATTGTGCACACTACAAGGTAACAAGGTTTCACCTCTGAGTTTATCCCCTCATCTTACATCTGCAACGTAGTTTTGGGGTTCCTAGCGCTTAGTCATGCCCCTTTATGAGCAAGTCTTGATATCAAGTTGCTAGCGCTTATTGTGCACCCCAGGGATATCAGAGGTCCAGAAAAGCTTGGAGTCTTTTGCAAAACGAACTAGTTCATCAAGTTTGAGAAAACGAAAATGTGTCGATGGAACATCTTAAAGAGCATCACATGAATAAATCTTAGAGATTCAATTTCATCATATATACATATCATTACGCAAAACATTTCATCATCCAACTCTTACCACTTCCATTCTCTAGGGCCAAAGTACTCGCCCTCACCAAGGACCTTGCGGACAGCAGCACCGGCTCCATCGAGCGTATCAGAGACAATGGTGGTGCCCCAGTAGTCCGGCATACTGCCACCGGGCAGCTGGACGCAGAAGAAGAGGACAATGGCACAGATGGCGAGACCGACATCCAGACCAGCCGAGGTGACGTAGTTGTACTGCATCCACCAGCCACGGTACCTGTCACGAATGAACTTGTTGAAGATGTAGCCGATCAGAACCCATGATAGCTATAATCACATTAGTCATGCATTTCCCAACCAAATGGATATGTTGATACTTACCACGTTCATAGACGTGTACGGAGGAACGTAAGATAGAGAGGCGAAGATGAGTGGGAAACTAATTTTGCGAATGAGGCTGACCTTGGGGAACATGCGGGCAGCCCCGTAGACCAAGAATGGAGCACCAAAGCCCACGAGCCACATCCATTGAAGGCCCTTGTAGGTCGAGTCTCCGGAGAACAAATGCTTAGGGCCGATGGCACCCCAGATGACACTAGCGTTGTAGAAGGTCTTGATGTAGGCGCATGTGAATGCTCCAGATGCCTTTGAAGTGCAGACGTTCTTGATGGCTCCCATAGCCCATTCGACGGTGGCGAGTTGGCACAGACAAGACCAGATGGTAGCGACAAACTGTGCGGCGAATAGCGAACGCTGAGGGACGTGCATGTAGTGGCCCAACTTGAGATCCTGGCAGAAGTATAGTGCTTGATTCATGGTGATGTAGCCAAAGGTCTTGAACATCATCATGGCAATAGGGTGGCCTGGCTGTATGTAACCAATAATGAACTCAGTGAATACGTTGAGACCCATTTGGATGTTGGTGAAGGCCTGGATGATACCGATAGGAATAGTCCAGGTGGCCGCAATTACCAGGGATAGGATAACGGAGTACCATTCCATGTTAGTAGGGTAAGCGAGTGCGGATACAAAGGCAAAGGCAACCATGACAGCGAGGAGCGCAAGGTACCACCAAGTGGGTACCGTCTTATACTTCCGCATGATCTTCATGTGGACATCATCCAGCTCACCGGCTGAGGCCCTCCAGCGACGCCAGATCTCGGAACCATGGAAAAGGTAGGTGTGACTGACTAGTGCAGCGATACTGGCGAAGTTTAATCCATAATTGAGCGCACTAGTAGTAGACAAGAATAGAGGCGAATATGCCTCGTACTTGGCAGGATCGACAACGTGCTCTGGTGTGAGGATTCTTGAGGTGTTGTAGATTTGGCCCATGTTGTCCAGAATGCTGTTCTGCGAGATTGAGACGTAGTCACCGTACCAGGTGTTGGTAAAGCTTAATGCTGGAACGACGATCCAAATGAAGAAAACAACACCGATCAAAATGTTCACATGTGCATACCACGGACTGAGGAGAGGGCTGTTGAAGAAGGAGTTGATCTGTGCCCAGTCGAGAGTGAATCCAGTGAACGGGAAGCCGAGTGCGAGACCAGTGCTTTGTCCAAAGAGCTGGTTGACAATGACATTGTTGGGCTTGACCCATGTGACCCAGGCAAAGTAGCTGAATGCAGGTATGATAAAGTCTGGGAGCCAGCTCCAAATGAACATGCCAATCATGACGTACATGAACATTCGGTATCGTGACATGGACCAGCCATTGGTGGTTGAAGGGTCAGTGGCGCGGTGATCATGGAGAGCATACAAGAAACCGACATTAACGAGTGCGCCAGGCCAGATCATTGATGCAGGTTCCACAAGAAACTTGCGAACGGAACCTGCCAGACCAAACCCAAGACATTGAGTGGACATGGCGAAAATCGTGTTGAAGCCCCAGCCGAATTGGCTAGTGTCGAACTTGTAGAACTTGCGGAGCGAGACGACAGTGTCGACAAAGTAACCAGCACCACCACCAAAAGCAGCATTGGCCATTGCGACGATGATGACGTGTTCCTTGACATTGAAGGGGCCCGGGTTGAGATTGCCCTTGAATCCGAAGATGCTGATCTCCTTGTTGGGTAGTACTCTAGCGGCGAAGACACCAATCGGGTAGGCGAGCAGCAATACAACGTAGGGACCAATTTGGATGAGGGGATAACGCAGCAAGAAGAGGGCGTTGACTCCTGAGCAGATGGTGGTCATAAAGAGGCCAATGACCCATGAACGAATGGTGCTTGCAGGAACGTCTTCGTCGTAGTTTCGAACGACGGCACGGACCTATTATTCCGATTAGTCCCATGTGGATAAAGTTAGATAGTCTTGTCACTTACTTCAGGATATGGCGAGTTCTCGATGATTTCTCCAACGAGCTGTGACTCGCCCTTTTGGTCATGGGCCACAGTGACGGCATCGACCATCTCAACGGCCTTATCGGGCAAGTTGGGGTCCCATTGGTGGTCGCGACGAAAAGCATTTAGGCGACGGTTTGCCTCGGCTTCGCTGATGTCGCCAGCACTGTTGCTAGATGTCTCTCCATGGGCCTCGTTTGAGTGCTCGCTAACAGTGACGGGATCCTTGTCGGTGTTTGATCTCTTGAAGCCCAGCCTCTTACCGAAGCCTTTGGACGACATCTTTTCGATGTTGGGCAAGAATGGAAAATAGAGAAGATGGTCCTTGTAGAGAGACCCAGGGCCGTGGTTGTTTATATGTGATCTTCAGTGACATCGTACTTACACACCCGACGGGACAAGGTTCACAAACGGATATAGCCTGGCCGAGCTATCTATGGAGCAGCTTCTCGATGAAGCAACAGGCACGGCGCAATGGCTCCAACCAGATACCCTGGCTTGAATGATACCGCACGCTTCATGGACACTACTGCAATTTGAGGAAGAGCGGGGTGAAGGGTCCAACGGGTCGTCGCCACACGCAACGCAATGGCTGGGGATAGAGCTGGCTAGGGCTCGGTGCCTTCCAACTCGGGGCTAGCCGACGGGATGAGTGGTGTAGTGGAAGTCTTGAAAAAGCTTGGGACATTAGAGCTCCTTGGCCGCGGTGCTTATACTGTGGCGCGTGTTCTCGTATTTCCGGCACCGTCTCGGGCGCTTCGATTTCCAACGCTAGTGACATTCGACCACGAATCGCAAGGGCTGGGGTGGAAGCCGGACTGAGGGGAAGTAGGTTTGACATCTCTTCTCTGTGAATTCGAACACTCATCTCATCTCTGTTAGACCATTGGCCTACCCAGAGACAGTGAACCATCGGTTCCCGTATGCATGCCAGATTCCTGAACGTGTATGGAAGCTTCCGAGAACATGGTTTGCGTCTGCGCACGAACCGGGCCACCTGGTCTGCGATTGCCCCGTCGTCAGTAGTAGGATAGATAAGGAGCCAGCTCCTAGTCGTGGATTAGATACTTGTCACGCGGTCTATCACATCTCAACT
Source organism: Curvularia hawaiiensis (assembly GCA_026262405.1). NCBI lineage: Eukaryota > Fungi > Ascomycota > Dothideomycetes > Pleosporales > Pleosporaceae > Curvularia > Curvularia hawaiiensis. Next base: position 178,685 of record JAODYC010000037.1, read on the forward strand.
CCACCCGAGCCCCATGGAGTGTTGGCTCCGTAGATTGATCGTTAGGAAAGATAAGTATGTCCGGCCGACAGCCGACCGGGGAAGGTGTCCAGATGCCCAAGCAAGGGTCGGTGCAACCCCCAACTCCTGTTCGGTTATGCGATCGTGGGTCCGTTACCAGTTGGTTTTCTGCAGGTAGAAGAAGCCATTGGTAGTGGTGTGCCAGTGCAAATGAAGTCCAATAGAACCCAACCAACCCCAGGGCCTCAGCGAGAATGCGCGATTGCATTTTGCTTTGTCGATTCAGCTATGCCTAGATAGGTGGTTGGTAAAGTAGTCTTGAGCTAGCAACGCCATATCTTGCTGTGATGATTTCAATCCATACAGACGCCTCCGTTCCGTCCAATTCACCTGCCGAGGCGCCGTTTCGGAGCTCTAGCGCCGTTCATATCGACCGGGCCAGAGCGCTAACCACGGGACCCAACAAGCTCTCGGTCTCAGTATCAGCAGAATAATGATCAGCATGAGGTCATTCCACAGACATTGATAAGAACAACGTTGGAGAGGTGGTCTTCAAGTGTATCCCACGCAGATTGTATGACGTTGGACGGCATTCCTTCTGTGGCTGTCGGCTGGCGTGTCCAACAGGACGGAACGCGCTAGTCCCTAGCGTCCTTGAACGTGGCGTCTTATCAGCCCCGAGTTATTCGCCGTCACGCGACCCTGTCCACACCATCACTGATCGGCTTCACTCCTTTAATGATTAAGGAGGACGGTGTTTTCCAGTGAGAACAGATGGATTGGATTCGTTTGTAGATTCATGTCACATTTCTGGTTGTTCCTATTGATTGCACACCAGTCAATCTGTTGATTACATACAAGTCGATACGTCTCGGGAGCAATAAATCAGAAAACAAACCTCAGAAGCGCCCGCGACGAGTCTACTGTTTTTGGCCAATGCGTTCTCTGCTAATGACGACCTGATCGTCAACCATAAAGAGAGTGGACACAGTGAAGAGATTGTCAATACAATTGTAATGCATTTCGACAAGGGAGAGGCGCAGTAATACATTTCAACATGACCAAGGCCTAGGAGATTGATGCTGTTGAACCAACGTTCTTCCTACAATAACCATACCAATACCACAGTGTTCCGAGCGTCAACATATCCAAGCGATTCTTGTTCGTGGATTTCCTAACTTGTACCCAATAATTGACTACTTGAATCAAGTATGTTGACTGTCCGCCACATGCTCCGTTAGCACCTTTACCACTCTTCCCTGTAACCCCTTTTCCGATCTTCGCGATCCTATTCAATTTGCAATGCTCGAACATGTGGCAGGCGGATTAGCAGACAGGTTGATAATTACCTGCAAATACCCGCTGTCGTGGATTTTTCTTTTTCGCCACTCCATTTGTTGTCGCATCAATGAAACTACACCGGTCTCTTATGCCTATCTTACAACATCACTTTGTTGCCGTGTATCTGTGGACAAGTCTTCAAAAGTATTCACTGGAACTTGAAAATGAGCAATATGAACATTGCCAAGGGAGTCATGCTCTGTTCATGATCATTCCTTTCTCATGTTTGTTCATTCGGGTATCCATATCGACAATGCCTACACCTCTTCTGATCCAATCTGCGCTACGCTACAAAACAAAACTCCGGACGCCTCCGGGCTCTTCTACTAGGTAAAATACCGAGTAGCTTTGCTGTGCGCTCCGCGCACGTCATGGCTCGAGAGCATACCGCCCAACGAGCTCGTTTTTCGAATCTTTGACTTTCCCGAGACAGATTGCGCGTCTTCCCTGTCCTAGAGGAAATAGTCGGCAACGGGCTTCTTTGCTGGCATACCCCTCGAGTCTTGCGGTGCGGCTTCAAAGACGCGGTACCTTCGTCCTGGACCATCCCTATTCTTCTGAAAGTTGTCGTTGAGCATGTTTCCTAAGCGTGGCTCACCGTTCGGTCCAGCGTTGGACCCTAGGACCCAGCCGCCGCCACCCCCACCTCTGTCACCGTTCGATCTCCTCTGGTAGCCGGCGTTTGAGCCGTCTTCACCAAGCTCAAGAATGGCGGCCACATTACCGCAACGGTAACAGTAATTGGGTGCTGACCAAACAGTTACAATGGTAGAGTCGAACATTTCCTTGAACCCTTCCATGACCAACTGATGGGCTCTTGCAATCAGGCTGAGATCATTTTTGTGGTTGAAGGTTTTGACGATATCAGCACCAAACAGGAAGCCTGCACCCCGCGGTGATAGACCCCAACCATCGATCTCATCGGGGTCAGACCATAGCAGATCGCACATCGCTCCTTCGTGTGGCACTTCTTGTTTCCGGTCGAGCAGGCGGATCTTATCGACCGAATCGACGAGTGGTGACAGGCCACCGTGCACACAGAGAATAGCGCCTGTGTCATTACGAGCTGATCCGTTGGCAGAAGAGGTCGCGCCTGTGCCTGCAGGACCGACACGTCCAGGGGTTTGAGATACTGGCGATGACGAGCCCAAGTTGCCGCTCATTTGTGAAGCGGCGCTCGAATTTGAGTCCGAGTTGCGTGCATAACGGTACATAACCTCGCCACTTGCATTGAGTGTCTCGATTTCGATATCCTGATCAATATCAGGCATGCTGTCCGCGTTGCTGGACTCGGCTACGGGACCATCAGTGGCTTGAAGAGATGTTGCAGCGCCTTGCACGAGAGCGCCAAGGGCTAGATAGTCAAAGACCTCACAGCAATATCTATCAGTGGTCAGTTTACCGTTCTATCAGAATCAAGTCTAAAACAACCCACCTCCATACGTTTGCGCTGCCGTACTTTCGCAAACACTCATCATAGAAACCATATACTGTTGTTATCTGTCTTGACTCGTGATTGCCTCGGATAAGTGTTATTCGGTCTGGGTATCGAACTTTGAGGCACAGGAGCAGGAGGAATGATTCCAGCGAATAGAAGCCGCGGTCGACAAAGTCGCCTGTAGTGTGGTCAGTCGAGGCCCTGCCATTGCACAAATGGTGCCGGTACATACCCATAAAGAGATAGTTCGTGTCTGGTACATCTCCACCAACGCGGAATAGCTCCATCAAGTCGTGGAACTGTCCATGGATATCACCGCATATCTGTTGGTGTTGTGCGATTAGCTGTGTTTGTGGAATGCCTTGACAAGCAACCTACCGTCACCGGCGCATCGACTCCCACCACATTGCCCTCCTCGATGAGGAGCTCGCGTGCTTTGTAACATAACTCTCGGACTTGGTTCTCTGGGATGGGGCGACACGCACGAAGCTGCTGAATGGCTCTGGAAGCACTGTCAGTACCGTACTTTGGGTGTGTATCTCGAGGCTGAGTGGCTGGCCGTACTTGTCGAGGTCACTACCGCCCGCGCTCATGGTGACGAATCTGCGCTATGAGCGCGCACAGAGATACTCTTAGGTGTGAAGACCTGGGATATTGAATAGACGGCGCAATATGTTGGTGTTTTGGTAAGCTGTTTTATCTCGAAGATTTCGTGGGTGCGAATGCTATCGTGGGTGGCGGGACGCGTGCGGCGCGTTGTCTCTGCCGAGCTAAGAGAGCTGTGTGGATATGGAGATGTTTGTATTTGCTATGCACTGTAAGGAGAGCAATCGTCTATGAAGTCGCAGCCGTCTAGCAGCTGTCTAGGCGCAAAATGGTGGGCTGGTGGTATCGTGTATACTTCGTAAGATCCACAGCGGGCGTCCCGAGGTGCAGGGATCTACATTGAGCCGTGCAGCTAGCTCGACCTCCAATGCTCCCTCCACCAAAAGTCATTCATCACCAACAACCCCGCGCCCGCCGCTCCCCCAACGTCTATACGTGGTCAAGGCACCTCAATTGGCATCGTACAACCTGCTTGACCACGTGTCAATCACTGCGACGCTGTTGACAGCCCGACGGGCCCCGCAATGCCTCTGCAACTCGCTCTCTAATCCACAAACAACCCACCAAGCATGCCTCCTCACCTCCATCCACGGTCGCGCATGACGACTTCGCTCTTTACATCGACACTGATGATTTCTTTCCTCGTCGTCGCAGCACCACACGTCTTGCCTTGCCCGGTCGACCCACGCACACTGACCGACTCTGCCGACCCCACAGGAGAAAATAGACGGAGGCGGAGGCGGAGAGTCCCCGAGGGCGAGATCAGCGACGATGTTTTGAGTGAAGAGAAGAGGAGGAGGCAGCTCATTGAAGAGAAACTAGCCGCCAAGCGGGAATGTCCTGTGCCCAAGCCTGGTGGATTGATTGGCCAAGTCTTGGGCGTACATGAGGAAGGCAAGCAAGAGCAGGAAGCGACTATCATGCAGAGGGTCGAAAAATCGATATGTAGACCCTGGGGGAAGACTGGCGATCAATAGTAGGACTGGTGGAAGGAAAAAGGAACAATGGGCCGAGGACATCAGAGCGCCTTGAGTGCGTCGACATGAACGCATGAGAAAATCCTGCTCATGAACAACACTATACCACTTCAATATTTGAAAACGAAATTTCTACAAGAACAAGAGCATCTAAGAGAATTGTTGCAATCAGTGTAGATAAGACGACACTAGAATACGCTGTCAATCTAGACAATCTGTTCACCCAAACCACTTGTCTAGCACTCAATATCCTTGGAATATCAAACATTTGCATCTGACGGGCACACCCGCATGAAGAGCGATTCCAAATCATTTCGTGATCCAGGAACCGTGATTCGCGTGTGAAAACACTACGTCATCCGCGAGTTATCCCTCCACACGTGTCTCAATGATGAACTGGAAACGCACACTTGCTACGCCCACTTGACCGCCTAAATCCCCTCACATGTACTTCTTAAGAGAAACCTAGTATTGTGCCTGCATTATGCTACAAATCTCAAACCTATCGCTCTCACGCGCGACTCTCCCACTCCGCCATATCACAGCTTTTCCTACTCTAATCCACCACGAACACTCAGAATAGGCGCACAAAATCCTGCAGATAGGGTTAGATGCCCGAGTGTACAAATGAAATACGCGAAGGTAAGATTTTGAACTAGAAAGGTAGAAACGTGTCGTAGAGAAAAGTCGGGCAAGTGAGATATCTAGAGTAAGAGAGTAGAATTAAGTCGCGCAAGTGGTATGTGTCTATGAGGGAGATGGCGTCAACGAAGCAGAAAGCTGAGAGAGATCAGGATGGAGAGTGACAGCGTGTTTGCTCTGTGTAGAGCAATCAAATATACATTAGGAAGCAACCGAGGAAGACTTTTGTACCAAGTTCTTCTCATTGCAACTTCTCACATAATCTGTATTTGGATAGAAACCGGCGTTGGACACCAAACAAGATACCGTAGCATACATACAGCCACTTGACCATGCATCGTCTCAGGAATTCAGAGACACCAGACAAGTTTGTTTGTTCGGCTTCATTACCTCTGCCCAAGTGAGCTCACGCGTAGAAACCACTTGACGACAACACATCGTCAACGTACTACTCAGAAGGACTTTAGCAAGAGACGCAATCACCCTATCATCCTCTCATTCTCTTCATCTCGCCCACTTGCTCCACTCAAACCCAACTACCCGAGGTCCTTCTTTACAACTACATACCGCATTCAAACAAACCTCGGCCTGGACCCCAACGCATGGAAAGCGCAATATACATAACCCATACCCTATACACACCCATCCCACTCCCTTAAAGCAGCGCAAACTTTCAATATGACAAGAATTACCTAATTCCTCGACATCGTCCCCTCCCCCCCCCCTCATCACAGAAGCAATCCGAAGAGAGAGAAAGGGACAACACAAAAAGCAAAAAAGGTAGTCATCTAAAACAAAAAGCTAATCTAACGCATCCCCGGCTCCCACAAGCTTAACAAACTCTAAATCCTCATATGCAGTAATTTCCGATCGTAGCCGCACCCTCTTTGAATATTTCGTGTGCACGTTTATTACTACTAATTATTATACCACCCGGCGTGCTAAGTCTAGCAAGCCGACATACACCGGTTATATCGATCCGGCCCCCCTTTTTCTTGCGAATTCTGGGCCATACCATACACACAACCCAGTAACTCAATACAGACGTACGTACATGTGTACATGCGTGGTGAATAAGAAAGTGGAAAAAAAAAAAAATAAGGTGAGTTGTACATGTGGCGGCTCCGAGAAATTTCGGGTCTCATAAGTAATAAATAGTATAGTTATAGAAGAAAGAAAAGAAATAAAAAAAGGTCTCCGAGGAATGGAGGAAACCAGTGACGGTGGTCTTGTTGTTGCTTGAATTTGCGCCAAGTGCCGAAAAAACAACGGCAGAAAGAGAGAGAGACACACACA
>JAODYC010000037.1:189838-205495 GCA_026262405.1 Curvularia hawaiiensis
GCCCTGCCCTGCCCTGCCCTACTCCTCGTTCCGCTCTGCTCTGCTCTCCTGTTCTGTCGTCTCCGTGTCGCCAGCAGCTTCTTTTCCTCCTCCTCGCCACTCCGCTCCCTTGGCTTACCACCGCGAAGCCCCCGGCCTCTCTTGTCTCTGCCACGCCTTCGCGCCTGCTGCTCCGCGCGTCGTATCGCCACACGTCTGCTCGCCCCCCCCCGAGACTCCGTCGTTCCTTGCTCCCGCCTCATCTCCACCCCTCGCCCCATCGCTAAACTACCCGTCACTGAGCCCGGCCTCGTGCTTGCTGCGTCCTAATATACCCATTGCCCGGCTGCTTCTTCATCGCCCGGCTCCCCTTCTTCTCCCTTCACAATGGCTTCCAAGGTGCGTCCGCCTCGCCGCCCATTCCATCTTACCCCTGCCGCTTGCGCATCCGCTAACTCCCCCATCAGTTTCTCCGAGAATACAAGCTGGTCGTCGTCGGCGGCGGTGGTGTCGGAAAGTCGTGTTTGACCATCCAGCTGATCCAGAGCCACTTCGTCGACGAGTACGACCCAACCATTGAGGGTAAGTAGTCGTCCCCGTGCGTCGCCCGTCCACCGCGACACGCACTAACGCGCGCGCAGACTCGTACCGCAAGCAGTGTGTCATTGACGATGAGGTCGCGCTGCTCGACGTGCTCGACACAGCCGGCCAGGAGGAGTACTCGGCCATGCGCGAGCAGTACATGCGCACAGGAGAGGGCTTCCTGCTCGTCTACTCGATAACCGACCGCCAGAGCTTCGAGGAAATCATGACATTCCAGCAGCAGATCCTGAGGGTCAAGGACAAGGACTACTTTCCCATGATTGTCGTCGGCAACAAGTGCGATCTCGACGGCGAGAGGCAAGTCTCCACACAAGGTACGCGTGTCTCCCAGTCTTCCTGGCCTCCTTCTGGGCTCACTTGCTAACCCCCCCCCTCTTAGAGGGCCAAACCCTGGCGCGAAACTTTGGCTGCAAGTTCATCGAGACCTCGGCCAAATCACGCATCAACGTTGACAACGCCTTCTACGACATTGTACGAGAAATCCGCAGATACAACAAGGAAATGTCATCATACACAGGCGCCCCCAACTCCAATGGCGCCGGCCCCACAAAGACCACCTTCGACACGGAGGAGCAGGCGGAGAAGAAGGGCTGCTGTTGCGCGGTAATGTAAACGAGTCGGAAACGCTGCTGTCAGTCATTTGTTGTCGGGTTCGCTGTCGAGAGATTACCTACACCGCTCGGTTCCGTTGTCCCCGCCCTGGCCATTGGCGGTGCTGCTTGGCCCAGCACAAGAGAAAGAAAAAAATACGCGATACCATACTATACCACTATTACCTCCTGTCGGTCCTCCCTTACCGACCCGGTGGTCCTACCCTTCGATTGCTTCTTCATTTTGGACACTGTCATTTTGGGTTCGCATTACCGAGTTAATGGATTCACGTCTACTGGACGCGCCTCCGAACACCTCCCTTCTTCCACTGGTATCGGCTTATTTATTTTTTCTTTACCTCTTTCCCTCTTCTTCTCTCTTCAACCTTTCCTACGCGGCGGCGCTCTCGGCATCCGCACTCATCTATCTAGACCGACTGTGTTATGGCATTTTGATCAGTACCTTGTATTTCCTACTGGGAGACGCCATGTGAGGTACTATGCGGCATGCTTTCTGGGAGTCAAAAGATTTTCTGCTATTCCCAGGTCAGACTTTTAGAGTTGTTTAACTTTTTCCTACCTAACTTCTATGAACATAATTCATCTCTACTATCTACCCATCTATCCATCTTGAACCCCCCCTCATGCCTTCTCATTGTTGTTTCTCGTTGGCGGCTAGGCCCCCCGTCGCCCGGCGACCTCCGTCCATCGGGAGAGTAAAAGATCATCGCGCCTAGGGTCAAATTCACATTTTGCTGCGAGTCGCGACTTGTTGCTGCGTCGCGTGATTGGACATGTTCACCCACTGCTATTGCGCTACTCATGCACGGCCGTTTCAAGACCAACATGGCAGCAAAGAAAAGAGGGGAAGTCGATCAGGAGAACGGGAGCTGAGTAGTCTTCATCCGCTGCATTGGGCATAGCCAACTTGACGTCTTTGACAAGCGGCATAGCGCCGATGTGCTCCCGCCTACCCAGAGGAGCTTTTCTCCGCCTGTTGCAGCCACGAGCTCGCAGATCCGGCTGGACTGGCTGGGTCTGGGGATTTGGCTGCTGAGCCCGATGCACCGTTCTTGCCGTATCCGCAGCATGCGCTTAGTTCGTCTATGCAGTCACCTTTTGTATACACACCTGGCTCTCTTTTTTTTTCCTCCCCTCCTCCCGTCTGGACCATCTGCTCGTCCCATGCAGACAGACGTGCCGTTTTTACCGAATACCATTAGTCCATCCAGCGACAATCATGCCATGACCCTGTCAATCCGTACATCTCTACCAATTACACCCACAGTCGCCCACATTAGGCTATTTCCACGTGTGCGGAACTGCTAACGTGTATACTCCCCCGCTGCCCGCTTCGGCATCGAGGGCAGGAGACAAGCAGTGATACATGTGCCACGGTGCATACACATGGACTTGGCCTGCATCTTGTTTTCTTTTCTTCCCTCAATGTATGTCGCCAACCCAGCTAGCCGCTAAACTTACTTGGACAAGCCTCCGGACACGCCCGCTGTATGCACGTTTGGATGGGCCACATAGGCGGTCACTTCCCCTGCTACTTTCCCACCATCACCACCCCGGCATGCATGCAATGGGCTTATCTCCGCAACCCAGCACCAGTATCTCCCCTAGCCTGCATCATGCAAGCCTATGTATATGTGCCGGTCCAGGCATTTCACCTTCCTTCCCACGTACTTGGGCCAATCGGGGTGAGGGGGTACATCAGTGCCAGGCGAGAAAAGCCATGTCTTGATTCTGGACTGCCCTCCTTCCTTATTCGGGCACTACTGGCGTGGCTACCGTCGAGTCTGTGAAAGATTGACTATGTTATCCGATTGACTTTTTCTAGCTGTTGAATCACGAGAATCTTTGCGGAGAATCCCGTTTTTGCATTCTGAGTGAGTTGCCGAAGAAGAGCACCTAGTTGAGTATGAATGAATAAGATACATGAGATGCTCCACGTGACGTCGTCTAAAGTGGAAACCTGTCAACGCATGTTGATCCACAGAAGAAGTCACAAAGAATATTGAGAGTAAGGCGAGCTTCCCTCCTACTCAGCTAACCGGCTACACGTATCTAAGGAAATATTATCACCTACCAGCCAATCTACCTTCCTCCACTATCTCACTAGTCCATGTCATTTATCCACACATGCTAACTTGACCATGCAAAGTCTATCCCATTTACCTTTCCCCATCTCCCATCACCCGCAGATCCGACTCGGCGATCAGCCAGGCAGTCAGACAATCAATCCACCAAACAAACCCCTAGAAGCAGAACATGAGTTGTCACGCGGATTCGACCAGCACGTCACGTTTCGCTCCCGTCTGTAGGTCAGCAATTAGGCTCTCGGGAAGACGTTGTCCCGACTCGCCTCTCCTTCTTGCTCTCAGTCTTTCTCCCCAGGACCCTGCACCTGTTTGACATCGGGCACTCCCGCAGAGCCCCTGGGCGATCACGCACGTTGGCGTATGCCTGTGGAGATGCATCTGCTTACACATGTTTCCCTTCCAGTTGTTCGCTTTTCTGTTTGTATAAGCTTCCTCGTCATCATACTCATGAACACGAACTATACGTAGGTGTACACCGAATTCATCTTACCTTGTCCCTACCCAAAAAGAAACCCCTCTTTCCCCCTTCTATCCATCACATCCTCCATTCCGCGGAACACCAACGCCATCTCGATCTCCTAACCGACACCGGTCCATCGTACCGCTATCGGCATCCGTTAGACCAAACCCAACAGATCCTCTTAGCTCCTCATATCCCTTGCCCACTTCTCTAGTAGCCACGATCTATGACGTGTTCTTGACGTGAAAAAGTAAATATGTGCTATATGGCCACTCGACTGGACGGAGATGGACGCTGGATGGGACATGCAATGAGTAGATGTACGTCGGAACAGGTACCCACTTGCATGGGTGATGGCTCCGCTGGGAATAGAGAGGGTCAGCTAGTGTAATGTGGTACTGCCAGTGCGTACCCTACGTGTCAGCACTGCTGCGTTGGTTGGATTGGTTGGGATGGTTACGCAAGACTACGTGCCGGAGTAGAATTGGATACGCATGGCTATCTTTTGCCTCAACGCAAGGGATGGCTGACACCTTTTTTTTCTCGGGAGGGCGAGAGTGGCTTGTTCTAGATGCCAAAATTTTATCGTCCAACAAAGGGTTGTGGTTTTGCTTTTTTGGTCTCGTTCTCGGGTTGAGGCTCGGGTTGAGGCTCAGCTTACGTCTAGATGTACTGAACACCTACACACACACGAAAACGTCCGGCCTTGGACGCGTTTGTCGGACGTCAACTGTACTGTAATATCAGTTGTATCTAGTGTAACTATGTACACCCCATCATACAAACCCAATCTTAAAATCCCATTTTAATTCCCGCATCAAATCCGAACGGTACACGTTCCTACACCTACTTCGACCTCCACACTATCTACCCCACTGGCCACTAACCAACCAATGCACCAGTACCAGTACTTTGACACCTCTACATCCTACCATCTTACAACCCCCTTTCTCACCCTCTAATTGGCCCACTCACACGCCACGCCCTTCCCTCTTTTTTTTTCTTTCTCTCCCTCCCCTTCGACGCTTCCCCGCAGGCCCCGCCCCTTCGATACGAGCATACCAGACAGGCCATCAAGATTTCGCCACCGCCCACACAGATCGTTACTACACCAAATGTGTGTTTTAAAAAAAACACCCCCGCCCGCGATCTGAGACTAAACGAAATCGACGATGCACTGCTTTCTACGGCTGCCGCGTTAGGAAACTTTCTATGCGCCCTGTTTTAAATTTAGGTGGAGAGGATGGGATTAAGGAAGAAATGGCGTGGTGAAGAGGGGCGCGATGTGCGAAGGCCGCGGAAGTTGGGGCCGCGGACCAATTAGAGGACGGGGGGCGTGGGCTGATGTTTGACAGAGAGTTTGAACAGAGAGGAAGGGGGAAGTGTTAGAAAACGCGTGGATAGAGGGTGCAAAAGTGCGAATGCGCTTGCTTCTACTAGGTGCACTATATTCTGTATCTGGCTATCTACGGCGTATGACGCGTTGGAGTGTGGCGTAGGGGGAAGGTTTGCGTCACACAAAGTACATAGGTGTAGGGAAATCGTGGTTCCAGGGGATAAGTGCCCGAACGGTGTGGTTTGGTAGCATGGACTAACGTTTTCGTCCTTGTAAGCAGTACGTAGGTAGTTTACTTTTGCAGACGCCGAACGAACGTTGCCATGTTGGCGATTACGACACAGGCGCTATTGGATCGACACACGACCTATGGGGTACGTACGTTGTCACGCGGAGGAGGGCGAGTCGTCAAGTGGATGCGGTTGTCCGTTCTGGGGATTTGAGTTTGCAACTGTGGACGAGTCGGGTAGGTGGCACGAGTGTAGATAGGACGAGTCAGGAAATGTGAGGATGAATTGGGGCTAGTGTATAGGCAATCGTGCTGATGTGGAGAAGGACAAGTGGGCTCTGATGTGTGGAAGCATTTCCCAATATGCACGTGAGTAGCAGGCTCTCAATTGGATACTACGAAGTAACATCCATTCACACTCTCTTTGGAACTATTGGTCCATATCTTCATCTGCCATTGTCTTCTTTATTGGCACTCTCGGATGCTGTCTAGCGAACTTCCTGGCCAGCCCAAAGTGCGACTTGTTGAGAAGCAGCTCGTTGAGGTTGTTTCGTCGCCGCTGTGGAAGGGCTGTTGTTTGTTGGGAAAATTCGTTATTGCATGCCATGGCTGCGACATTCTCGTTGAGTAACAGCCACAACCCGAGGTAATATTGGGGATATATCGTTTCTCGTCTTAAAGCGTCTTTCCCAGCTTCAAACCGCCCATTGGCTGCGCCTTCTCAAGCTCGGTCCATATCGGTAAAGGACGTATGGAATAGGCACTGTGAGAACACTGAGACATCCAAGCAAGGTCAAAGTCCAATGCGTACCCAAGTTCCTGTACATAGGTATGCCCACCACGGTCATCCCACCAGCCGCAAGGTACCTAATTAAGGCATTGAAGGTCAGCGCCGAGGCAGCATAGGCTTCGTAACTGTCGATCATGTACATATAAGCCGACATGAAGATACAAATATTGCTGAATCCGACCAGAACCGATGCCACTAGAGGTGACCATATAGAAACGGATTTCTAGACCTCGTCAGAAAAACTACAACGGACATGTGGAAAACTTACATAGTCTGTCCAGCCCATCCAGAAGAGACCAATGGGCAGTGCAGGCGCTCCAACCATAGCAAAGAATAATCTGGACTCTCGATGGATCATCTTGCCAGATCCATCATCAAAGTCTTTCTTGAGTTGTTGGATGGTCCTGCGGTAGGCAATTGGAACCAGAAATGCCGAGGAGGCAATCCCGACAGACAAACCAAGGAAGCAGATGTTGGAAAGGCCTTCGTTAATGCCGTATGTTTCTGCGAAGATGAACGGATAGCTGAATCAACGTTAGCACTGCTTATGCATTTTAACATCTACATGTTATGAGATACTTACCCGTCCAGGAAAGTAAACAAAATGATGTAGACAATCGTCAGATAGACCGTGAACGCTACGACAATCGGTTGCGTGCAGAGCTGAAACGGTCGCAAGAAGCTTTTGGACATGAGATCCCCTAGCGAACCGTGTGTTGCTTCTGCCGTCGTCATGAAGCGGTCGTTTCCTGTGAGTTGTCGAAAACATTTGGCTTTATAGTGCAGAATGCGCGGAGCAAACGACTCTTTCTTGAAAAGTAGAATGAGTGCGAACACAGCACCGACCAGGATTAGTGTTATCCATTCAGACCACCTCCAATCGACAGATGGCTCGTAGCCAACGTAGGCACCTATGACCGGTCCTACACAACTGTTAGTAAAACTTCCAATGCACTGTGTCGAATGGAACAAGAACGTCAAGAACTAACCGAATACTGGTCCCGCGAATGCGGGGATGGCGTACAATGGTAGGGCAAAGGTTTTCTCAATCGGACTCCACATATCCCCGACTGTTCCACCCGCCACAGTGAGTGGAGCGCTTGCGGAGAAGCCGGCTAGAAGCCGGAAAACAAGCTGCGCGCCATAGTTTGGTGCCAGTGCAGCGCCTAGGATCCAGCAGCCGAAGACGAAGAGAGAAGCAAGGTAGACGATGTATCGTCCCAAAAGCTCGGAAAGAGGACTTAACAGCAACGCTCCAAGACCCATTCCGACAAGAAAGAGCGCGGTGGCCAAAGATTCAGCCACCTCTGAGACGCCCAACTCAGCACTTGCGCTGGTCAACACAGCAGAGTCGATAGAAGATGCAACGGTTGCAACGAATGCAACGAGGCAAACAAGAAGGGTAGCCCCAGCACGGTGAATTGTAGACCACTTCTTTGGATTGAACGGGTCATTGGGACCAGCCCAGTCAACCTGATAGTACATCTTGCCGTTACGATCCTGCATCAATGTAATGCCTGGTATCCGTGTATACGGCTCACCCTTGCCTAGCTCATCAGACAAATCAAAGCCCCCTGACTCCTGTGCCTCTTCTGTTCTTATTTGAGAACGTGTGGTCCCAGCTGGAAAACTGATAGGGAGCTCAGTCACCTGTTCGAGCTCCTGCTTCACATGGCGCTGGATATCCCGGTACTGCAGAAAGAATGCCATTATGAAGAGAAGAAAAAATTAACGAGGTCTAAGACGAAAAAGAACGGATTTGCCTCGAACAACAAAGCTGAAAAGCACTGGGTCATGTATGCATTTTTAAGCAAATCGGACTCCGAGATAAATTCGATCTCCGTGGTGTCTCCGAGCCGTCATCGGCGGTATCGTCAAGACGCGGCTCCATGACAGTTATGCCACACTGAAAAATGGGCCTTATCAAAAAGTTGTGCTCAACGATGGCAGAGTGGGTCAGAATTATGGGTTTTAGGAGACCATGGATTGCGCTAGGACCCTGATGATGACACTAGGCCTAGAACCGAGCCCACACTTTTCTCGGGAGAGCATCAACTTGACGACGTTATTGAAAGCTAGCCGCGGGCATGAGTTATTTCCGGAGCACGTGGGGTGGATATAATGCTTTCAATGTATCGTCGTTGACACGAGCAAGAAAAATCCAATCGCTTAGGCATTTATACTTGAACAAGGCACAGTAGATAATGTAGGGTATGAGAATTTGAATTTTTCAGTATGCTAGGCAGAACCGACCGTGATAGCAATCCTGACTACCTAGGAGAGGATAACAGGCTCGAGCCAGCGAGGCATGGAAAACGGATCATGAAAGGTAGTAACCACCAAAGGCCAATACCATGTCAGTCGCCACATACTGTGAGAACTTGAGAGACACTGATTACGCTCTCTCGGCATTCTGGAGCTTTTCTGCAGCATACTCTGCGTTAGACTGGAACTCGCCTTCAGGAAGCTTATCGAGGCTCTCATCTTCCTTGTCAAGCGACCTGAATGTCCATGCGAATCCGACATAGCCGAGGAACGTAATGATCGCAATGGTCGTGTACAACCATACTAGCAGTGGATCATCTGCCAAGGGCACGAAGGCTTGAGCAATGGCAGAAGAAAACGCGTGTGTGAACCAGAACATGCCCGTCACAAGAGATCGCATATTCTTGGGTGCTTTGGTGTACGCGTATTCCAATCCAGTAATGGACGCGAAGATTTCAGAGAAGGCAATGAGGATGTACGCTGGGACCTGGACCCATACTGATAGATCCGGAGGCACGTCACAGCTGCTAGGATAGCTACCGCAAGGCGACTTTTGATAGATGAAATGCTGAATGATTGCAGCCACGACCATTGAAAGCATGGCGCAGATGAATCCAGCTTGGATCTTCTTCAGAGGTGAAAACTTGATGCCCCAATGAGCCAGTCTTGGGTAGATGACCTTGTCGAAAATGGGAATGGAGATCAAAAGCGTAAATGGGTTCAGGTTGTGGATAATGTCGTTTGGCACGCCGTTGAGCTTCATGGTCGATGCTTGGGAGACCAGGTTGTTTGTCCTAAATTGGAGAGGCATAAGTCAGCGTACGTCTCATATGATTCATTAGGGTGGAGACAAACATTTGACCGTACGGCAGCCAGAAGATTGGCAGCCAGAAGAAGACCTGGCAGGCTTTGATACCGCGACGGACCTC
This sequence comes from Curvularia hawaiiensis, assembly GCA_026262405.1. Taxonomy (NCBI): domain Eukaryota; kingdom Fungi; phylum Ascomycota; class Dothideomycetes; order Pleosporales; family Pleosporaceae; genus Curvularia; species Curvularia hawaiiensis. The sequence continues at coordinate 199,128 of JAODYC010000037.1, forward strand.
CTCAACCCATGCATCGTCAAAAGTCATCCATGGTGGTCTGTTAGTGAGCTTGCTCGGCTTCGCACTGTCCCAAATGTTTGGATCGGACAGGTTTCTCCATGTGCGCATAGGGTTAATAGAGAAGCGGCCCTTAAGAACAAGTCCATATACCCTCAAAGACTTGACCAGCACATCACCCTGCGGGGGCTTCTTGACGTAATGTTTGCTGAACATAACCATCAAGAGTGGGCAGAAAATGAAGAGAATGGTCGGCAGGGTGAACGAAAGCCAGAACCCGACATACTTCTCGGCGTATACTACGAACGAGGTTAGCAACTGTATTGCCTTTGCCGATAACAACCTACCCATGGAGACTTGACCAACCAGTGCTCCTACATTGATCAAGAGGTAGTAACGCATGTAAACTCGAGAATAAGTAATGCCAGGATCGACAATGACCCGTTCGCCGCTCGGCTCAGTGCGGATGAACGCCCTGGGGTGGCTGGCCTCATATTGCTCCGCGATGAGCGGCGAAATGCAACATTTGAAGAATCCAACACCAGTACCGAAAAGGATTAGACCGAGGATGAAAGATGCAAGAGCTCCGTTCGGGTTTGGTCCCATAACCTGAGGTATGGCAGCGATGATGATCAGGATATGTCCAAGTGTAGCAACGAAGATGGCAAAGTAGATCGTCTTGAATTTGCCCCAGTATTCGTCTGCAACCCAGCCACCTAAAGCCGTGTTAATGACAAAGCCAAACTGTACTGTATAGGGATACTAACCAACCAAAGGCATAATGTACGAAAAGAAAGCGTTGAATTGAGTCAGGCCGGTACTGGCACGCTGGCCCATTCCCAATGCACCTGGTTGACCATCACCAGCGGCGCCAGCTTCGGGAAATGGCCCAGTCGTAGGCAGGTCTTGCTGGATGAAATTTACAAAGACCGCAGTTGTACCGTAGTAAGCAAAACGCTCACACATCTCGACAATGCCGATAACGTAAACTGAAATAATTTTAGTAACTAGTCGAGGTTTTAGAGACGCCTGCTGAGAGTGTGCATACTCATCCAGTTGACCTTTCCATACACTCGGCGAAGGGTCGCCCAGTCTTCATCGGTAGGATACTCTTCGCCATTCGGGCCGCGAAGACTTTCAGAGGCATTGACAACTTCGCCATTTTTCTCCAAACTTGCATCTCGCACGCTATTCTCGACGGCGGGTGCGTGTGCCAGGGCGGCATCCACAATCTCAAGGTTGGCACCGGTAGACATTCTGAGCGGTGTCGAGAGGCGAACCTCGATACTTTGCAGGGGACTGTACTAGTTATTTAAGTATTTGCAACATGATCCTTCAACTTGTGAGCTGCCCCATTTAGCAAAGTGGTGTGAACAGTACAGCCATTGAGGCCTTTCTGGGCATCAGATGAATGGCTCAGGATCCCGCCTGCCCAGAGATAGGCATTAGTAAAGAAAGCACACCAAATTTCCAGAATCGATTTGAGAACCGAAAAACACGGGAAAATGCCTGTATGATTGGTGCCGAGTAATACTAAGAGCTAGAGTCTTCTTGGACGTCTGGAGTTGGCTCTTGGCAAACATTGCCATGCTAGGCCAAGCGCAAAAGACCCAATTGCATGTCCGGGTTAGATAGTTTGCCTTGCCACCTGATAACAGTTTAGGGTTTCGCGGTGGAAAGCGTTTTGGTTCCAAGCATGTCTTGACCAAGCCAAAACCGACACCTTCCTGATCAAGCACGATAGCTGTCTTGGGGTGGAGAATCCAAGACCTGCTACAAGACCTAAGGTTGCCAGGGAATCCCGCTCCTGTTAGTTCTTGGAGCGCGCACGCGACCTTGCCACAAAAGCACCTAACAGTAAATGGTGCTCATGTTCGGTGTAAAGCCTGGGGCCGGAATGGCACCAGTCGATGGCTTGAGCCGTCCAAGTCAAACGTTGAATGATTTTAGAAACGGAAGGCACACGATCAAGAATGAATGTTGCGAAACGTAGTGATGTTGCGGCGCAAAAGAACGAGTGCAGCCGACCCTAAGAGCGCCAAGTGCCCCCCACCCCAACTGTCGCGCCGCACTGAATTGTACTTACTCTGTGCCACTTTGTTCTCACCGAATAGACACTGGGTTGGGACACTGACCCGAAACCAGCCATCATCACCGGCTTACGAAGGGACAACCTCGGTTTCAGCCGGATACACAACGTTCAAACATTTGCAGCAAGATGATAAATATTACCGAGGAATCATTGGTGAAGGAGGACTTGGAATCGAAGCTGTCTTTTTCTGAAAAGCTACTTGAGAATACGAACGATGTGCTGAAACGTCGGTTTGTTGAAGATTCACTGTAATCCTGCTAGTCACACATTCGGGCCTATCGGGACCGATGTCGATTTACTGGAGGAGCCCGAGGTTTAGCTGTGACTGCATTCACGGCCAGACAATCGCACCTCTTCCGAAAACCGCGTTTCTGTGAATCGGGCGAACACAATTACATGAAACGTTTCCACCAAGGCGTTCACAATGCCTGGTTTCTTTGTTCTACTGGAGGATTCACAATACAAGTCCTTGGTGGCACGTAGCGCCCACAATGCTCTTCCTGTGGCCATCTGCGACCCGTTATATATAAATACTGAAATTCTCTTTGTCCTCTTGTTCATTTTGTGTTCACAACTGCAGCGCAGTTCACATGGTTCTTATGTTCAGAGTGTAGTTTGATTCACCACTGAGCTCGCGGAGCTCCCTTTCACCTACCACTAGTAGCCCACGCATCGTGGAACCATTTATTGTAGTATCATCAGCTAATTCTCTTAGATACTGCTGTCTCAACTCAACAGCGTAGAACAAACGCTCTACTCGGTCGTTGCTTGTGTACCAGTTTAGCGTCCATGCTGGAAAGTAGCAACCTCGTATCACTTTTACTTCCTCTCTCATTGCCTCGGAGATAAACTATCTCCTCGAACTTGGAATTGATTCCTGGTTGTTCTGTGCATTCCGAATTCCGAGTTCCAAGGATGTCTAGCCAATCTCGGCCGCTTTCGTATTCATATAGGTCTTTCGCTGCAGATATGCGCACTATGAATCAGAATCATCTCGACATGCCTGATCCGAATGACTTTATTTGTTCGACGGCATCGAAAGGCAGTGAAAGGCATTCATTCCATCCACCCCAACTTATAGGCCAGTCACCACCATACCCACTGTATGATCATGACGAAGGTATGAGCTCAGGACAAGCGATACATAGTTCCCGCAGCATATCCCTCCGTCAGCCGACAGCAGAAGACTTTTTGCCAAAACGACGCTCGCCTCCATCGCGACGCTCACTACCACCCCAACCAGTAGGAAAGTACCATCCTGATCAGAATCATCCAATGGTTGTGCCAGACTCGCAAGAGGATCCTCGTCAACGGCATGATCATGATACCACTAACCCTCAACTTACCAATCCGGATACGTGCAAGCCTAAGCGTCGTTTAAAGGACTCTGCTCACAACTCCCGTCGCAGATCCGAACTTGGGACGGCAAATGAATCCTCTCAGCCTGAACGTCGTCCAACTTCAAACGCGACGTCGGGATCTTCCGAGGCGCCATCTTTGCGACGGCGTAGACGCGTTCAATCCATTGGTAGCGATACATATCAGCCAACTCTTGGAGGCTTGCACAAGATTGCGGACCTGAAACGCAAAGACTCAAAGTGCGATAGAGTCAAGCGTGCTATGAGTAAGTTGAATCCGCTCAGGCGTCAGCGACGATCCTGGGGGTAAATCGAGGTGAGAGATGGCTGTATTCTTGGCCTCGTTGTTTCAGGATAACTAGTAGGTATATATGTTTAGTAGCTTAGCGGATAAATGGTAGTAGGATGGTAGGAATCAAGACGTTGGGAGTTGGGAATTCAGCAATGCTGCCAGACTGGTTGTGTAAAGTTCACGCTAACATATAAAAAGATTTGAAGTTCGTTAATACGTACATGAAATATGTGTTTTATTGAGTCCGCTCTCAGAGTACTGTGACCTTATGCCATGAAACTCTAGTGATATGAAATCCTCGTCAACTTGACTCCAACTTCAGCGGGTCTTCTTCGATCTCTGTTGCGCCCTTTCTTAAAAGAGCTCACAGAGGGATGTTGCAAGTATTATGCGAATAGCAAGGTTGCATGGAGCCGTCTAGTTACATCAATTTGGACTGATACACCTTCACTAAGCACACGAGCAATATCCAAAATAACAATAGAAATTGTCGAGCGGTAACGTCTCGCCCAGTTACTTGAGGAAAGAAAACCAGATACCGACGGAAAACTCGATACAGGGCTGCGTCGAAATGCAAGTTCCCGCCTGCCGCTATCAGCATCCTCTTGCTTTCACATCCATCACACTCCCATCTCACATCATCACCTCACGAATTCTCTTGGCACCCGAATCCACCCATCGCCAATTCCATGATTAATCCCTCAGTGCAACATACTCTGCAGCCACTGCTACCCTCGCCAGCCGGTTGCATTCTGAATGCCGCCCTTTTTTCCGTCAGCTGGCCTAGACCTGCAATACGACGTGCGGCTGAACAAGCCAAGCGTCCCTCCCCCGCTCCGCTACTATACCCAGGGCGAAAAATAGCATAGACCAACCCCAGAATCACTGCGTTAAAAGCGATACCATGTGCCATCTGTGATTTTCTTTTTCTTTCCCGCAGTCACTCATAATACTTGGACGAGTTTCCCTACAGCCTCTTATTACAAGCGCTTCGAGTTCCTCGTGAAATCTGTCTCTGCAAATCAGGTAGCTACGGCTAGGGCGCCAGCGTCACAAAACAGCTTGATTCTCTTTGCCTTACTCTCGTTATCCAGAAGAAAGAAACAGAAGAAAGAGAAGGCGATAACAAAACACACATCACTGGTAAAATGCCCTTCGGACCTTTCATCCTCCAATGGCGCGCCCCTTCGCCCAATCCACCCGCGCCTAACCCCCTACCCAGCGGCATATCGCGCTCCTACATCCAGACTTCTTCCGGCCCTCTTGAACTGCTCTCGGCCCTACCCACCATTCCATCCAACAAACCTCCTCTCTTCTTTGCCCATGGCGGCTTCGGCTGCGCCTCCGTCTGGCTCAACTATCTTCTCTTCTTCAGCGCGCGTGGTTACCCGTGCTATGCGCTGAGTTACCGCGGGCACGGCGGGAGCTGGTATCCTGGGTTTTGGCGCATGTATTTCACGCCGAGGGGTAGGATTGCGGAGGACCTTGTTGCGGGGATTGAGGAGGTGGAAAGGAGGGAGGCGGAGAGGAGGAAGACGACAGAGAAGGTCAGGGTTGTGTTGATTGCGCATTCAGCGGGGGGTGCGTTGGGACAATGGGTATTGGGAAAGGGGTTGGCGAAGGTCCAGGGGTTTTGCATGTTTGCTGCTGTGCCGGGGTTTGGCTCGTGAGTTCTCCATTTTCTTTTCTTCGCTCTTCATTGCCCGTACATTGGAATGGGTTGGAGTGCAGCTGACAAAAACAGATGGTCGTGCTACAAGTTCTGGGCTGCTTCGGCACCTTTCAACTATTTCTACCGTCTCTTTCATCCGAAATATATACTTGCAACGACCAAGCAAGTCCGGGATCCGTTCTTCACTCCGTCGACGCCAACACCGGTTGTAAAAGCCCTAGAGCGTCTCCTCAGCCCGTACGAGTCTATGCTCTGGCCTGCTCAAGCACTCGCTCCAATCGTCACAGGCCCCGATGTCATCCAATCCATCACAGGCTGGAAGCCACGACAGCCAAAGCAAGGTGCGGAGAAAAAGCCAAGTATTGCACCAAGGCTCTTCGTCCTTGCGGCCGAGTTTGATGTTCTCTGCACACCATCCATCTTGCGAGATGCTGCATACCGATATCGTGCTGCCTTCAAGAATTCGGTCAGGTTAAGAAAGCTAGATGGTATATCAGAACACACTGGCCATCCTGAGGACGACGAGAGTGAAGAATTCAACGGCGTGAGATTTGGAATTGTCAAGGGAGTAGCACACCATTTGCAGAACCATGTCGAGTGGGAAAAGGGCGCCGAAGTGGTGCTTGACTGGGTGGAAGAGCTTGATTGAATTTCCGCATTCAGCGCCAGTAGCCTGGCAAACTAGCAGCACACCAACCCTATTCAGAAGACTCAACCTTGTTGTGAGCTGATTGTGCCAACAAGCCGATGTATGACACAAATGAACACCCCTCAAATTCTTCGCCTTATCGCTCTTCTGGGAGTTGCTTTTCTTACTGACCTGTTTTGTGTAAGTTAAGTTGTCACATGCAAAAAACAACCTGTGCCATCTTTTCCATGTTTCTCTGGCAGATAGCATCCAGCATATGGGCAAAAAATGCACACAAAGATCCACTCAAAAACAAAAACATACGACAG
>JAODYC010000038.1:33108-45660 GCA_026262405.1 Curvularia hawaiiensis
GAGGGCGAGGGCGAGGGCGCGGCCCTTTTCAGCGTCGTCGTCCCCTATGCGCTGCGCACACTTGACCAACAAGGCGCGCCTGCTGCAATCTCCTGCAGCGCGCCTCCTCTTTTGGGCCTGCCGACGGCCGCGCAGCCAATCACGAGCGAGCTGCCTGTTTTGGCTCTCCGACGCCTGGCCTCGTCCGCCGCCGCCGCGCCCAAGAGCGGCCATGGAATATTGATTCCATGCTTCGCTTCGAGAAACTCTGGAAGCGCCACAAAACTCCGTCCTGCTGTCCTCATGCCCGCCCGCCCGCCCGTCGATCTCGCCTTTGCCAGGCGCCTGCCCAAGATTGAGGTGCAGTGCTCTCTCTGCTTCTCCCACTCACACTCCCACTCCCCCTGGCCCACTTCCACTCCCTAGGCTCGCTTCCCAGCGCCACTAACGCCGCGACTCAGCTTCATGCTCATCTTACCGGCAGCATCAGCCGTCAGTGTCTGCACGACATCTGGACAACCCACAACGCACGCCGTCCAGACTTGGACCTGCAAGATCCTCTAGTCGCCATCCCTCCCGGCAAGGTCGACTATGACATCAAAACGTAAGCTTCGGTCCCGGCTGCCGCCGCGTGCTCGTCTGACGCTAGCAACCACTCAATCCCAATCCTAGATTCTTCCCCTTGTTTTCGTCATACATCTACCGCCTGTGCAGTGATCTGCCTAGCATCGAGTACGTTGCCCGGCTCCGTGGCCACGCCGCCCTAGGGTTTGACCGAGCCCAGGTACTCCACCAAGAGTGTCCTACACGATTTCCAGCAGGATGGAGTCGTGTACACGGAGCTCCGCACGACTCCAAGAGCCATTGCCGGCCAAGGTGTCTCCAAGGATGAGTATGTGAAAACTGTGCTAGACGTCTTGAGGGCGCACAATACTGATAGCACAAACTCCATGCGTGCCTTTCTTATCCTCTCCATCGACCGCCGCAACACGGCCGACGAGGCCGAACACGTTGTCGATCTTGCCATCAAGTACCAGTCGGCCGGGGTTGTGGGCATTGACCTCTGTGGTGACCCGGCCAAAGGCGATGTTCGTATCTTTGGCGACGCCGTTGCGCGAGCAAAGGCTGCCGGCCTCAAGGTTACACTCCACTTTGCCGAAAGCCAGCTCTCGGCTTCCGACACGGAGCTACATACGCTGCTTTCGTGGATGCCCGACAGACTGGGTCACGTCATACACGTCAAGGACGAGTTTCAGGCCATGATCAAACAACGCAACATTGGCGTTGAGCTATGTCTCAGCTGCAACGTCCATGCCAAGATGATCACGGGCACCTACTCGGATCACCACTTTGGGATTTGGAGACATAGCACGGTTCCCGTGGCCCTGGCCGTATGTTTTGCTCCATGGCTTGGTGTGACGCCGGTGGTAACTGATTTGTTTGCAGACCGATGATACTGGCGTCTTTTGCAGTCCACTATCAAACGAGTATTACCTTGCGGCAACCCACTTTGAGCTCGACCGTCGTCAAGTCCGAGAGCTGTGTGAGCGAGTAGTCGACTCGATCTTCGCCGGCCCAGACGAACAGGCCCGTCTCAAGCAAATTTACGCAACTTGGGACGGATGGGACGTGTAAAGATGACAGTAGCTCGTTTCCCTGACGGACGACTATGCTCGGGAATTGACGTGTTGAGAACCCCTCAACGAGAATTCCGAAGCCTTGTTCTAACACCTTGATTGATCCCATGAGGGCTTGATTAGCTCAACGACCAATGGTAATCTACTGTCATCAGCAACGCATGCTACCCTTTATGTGCAAATACAACAGGAAGACTTTCCTATCTTGAAATTCATCTATCATATGCCGATATACAAACGCACTACAATGTATATGGCAACCGCGTTCGACAGTCACCAAGACTAACGAAACGAATGCCGATGCTCGGCAGAGAGGCCACTAAGCTATCACAACGCCTTGCTCTCCGCAGCAGATCCCAGCCAACCCGCTGGGCGACAGAGAAGCGATAGCATTAATGCACGCTGATTATCGCACCCACAAGACTCCACCGTCTTGTCCATGCGCGGATCGGCCCTCCTCTTCTCTAGCGCACCCGTGTTCTCGCTTCTCTTTCAGCTGCACGTGACTACGTCTAAATTCTGCATACTAACCCGGGTAGTGTCGACGGACATGGCACCAAATCCAGGATCCAGGAACCGAAGATGCATACGTACTCCGTAGTACAACCCATTCGAGTATGGATGTGCTACACGATGATGGAACGCGCAACTCTTTGCATTAGCTGCTTCCAAACATCGACTTTCTATTAAAAACCACTCCAACGGTTGAGCCATCCTACAGCGTTATGTTCAAGTACGTTTCGAAGTTTCGCGTGATGACTACAAACCAGTCATCCCCAAGCCGGGGAAAACCGTAAATATCGTCAGACAGTGAGCCCATACCCCACAACAAAAGCCTAAACGGCCGATTTTCGGGGCACTATGACCAAGCTTGTCAAGAAAAATTTGCCGTGTGCGCCCAGGCCCGAAGTAAGGCCTGGCCGTGTCTCGTTTATCAGATGCAATAAAGGGTGGCGATTGGTATCGTAGCTTCGCATCTGATAATCACAACTTTTATCAGATTGATTGTGATTAACTGCTTCACCACTGCAAACATGGGTGTCGTGGGGTGTAAGTTGCATTCGGTGAGGTGCATGCAATCAGGGCATTTATACTGACCATTCTGCGCAGCATCAAGATCCACCAGCAGCGATGCGAGCAAAGCCATGGAGAGGAAGCTCATCATGAAGCTAGGTATGTGGACCACTGTTACACTCACAACGCAGTAATACTTACGCTTGTACCCAGACATATTCATTATGGTTGGTTGGCCCACAGACTTACCTATTCTCCATAGCTGAGCCCCGCTTTTAGGTCTATTGCTGTGCCTGTTACTTCTTCAACTACCTCGGTAAGTGTATCCACTTCACAAAGTCTGTTAACACTGTGCTAACCAAAACAGATCGTCAGGCATTTGCAAATGCATACGTCGCTGGTCTTCGCGAGGACCTCAACCTCAAGAAAAATGAGTATAGTTATCTGCTCTCGTTGTTTACGGCTGGGTGCGTACTCGTCGCCAGAAACATGTTGAGTGTTTTCAACTAACTTCATCCTCCAGTCTTGTCGTAGGCGGGATCCCTCATAGCCTCATTCTCCAGAAAGTCCGTCCTGGCATCTGGCTCCCTCTCACACTGATCCTTTGGTCTGGTCTCACCATGTGTTCGGCGGCGTGCAGGAACTACGCTCAACTGTGCGTGGTCCGCTTCCTCCAAGGACTGATGGAGGCCAGCTTGTACAGTGGCTCCATGTATATCATGGGATCTTGGTAGTAAGTGTTGTGTTCCTGCGTTACAGCCTGCTCTGGTCAACATAAGACTTACCATCTTTGTTAGCACACCGCGTGAGATTGCGAAACGAGCAGCCATATTCACTGCAGTGGGACAGGCAGGAAGCATGTTTGCAGGCATCATGATGACGGCCATGCACAAGACTATGAACGGCACTGCAGGCCTGAAGGGCTGGCAATGGGTGTTCATAATCGGTGCGCATATTTATATCATTCGACTACAATGTTTTACTAACACATAATAGATGGTCTGATGGGAATCCCAATCGGATTTTTTGGATTTGTAGGTCTCTACGAGCACAGTGTGTTGATTCTCTTCTAACACTAGTCACAGTTCACATTCCCGGACCTCCCGGCGACAGCCAAGGTGTTCTATCTTAGCGAAGAGGAGAAGCAGTTCGCAGCGTCTCGTCTACCGCCCAAGAAGGCGAACACGCATAGCATCAGCCCGAAGAGCCTTGCCAAGCGCGTACTTGCAAAACCTACCATGTAAGCCGTCCAGCCTTGCAAACATGATCGTGTAGCGTTCTGACCTCCTCAGATACATCTTTACATGGTTCTCCGTCACCTGCGGCATGCTCGAGGCTTTTGCCTTCCAGGGCATGTTCCTCCTCTGGCTCAAGTACAATGCTTCTCGCTTCTCCCAAACGGCTATCAACACGTACCCGCTCGGTACCCAAGCCGTAGCCATCGTATCCCAAATCGTCGCCGGCTTCATCATCGACCGCACTGGCAAGCGTCTCCCCATGGCCATTGTCGCAGCCTGCCTGCAGCTCATCACTGCTTCCATGCTCCTCGTGCGCGACCTCTCCGACGCAGGCGTTTTCACAGCGTACTACATCTCAGGAAGCTCGTTTATAGTCAACCCTGTGATGTTCGGTTGGGCAAACGCAATCTTACAGCGTACTGGCGACGATGCAGCCAGAAGCATGGTCCTATATGTCATGAGTATGGGTGGCCAGATCCTGTATACCTGGTGGGGTATCGTCATGTATCCAGCGACCGATGCGCCCTACTGGAAGAAGGGAAGCATCACAATGATTGTCGTGTGCTTTGTTTTTGTGGGTTCTGCGATGATTGTGACTTGGGTAAGTCAACTACCTTGTATCCTGACGCCTAGCTTTTTTCGGAGACTAACTTTCTGCACAGCTTGACCGCAAGACAACGGTAGTTAATGGCGATAGCGAGACGGCGGAGTCGGGGGATAGTGCGTCTCAGACAGTGATGGAGGAGAGGCCGAAGGCGGGATAGATGTAGCGAAAACTATGTTGATGAGGAAGTAATGAATCTTGGATGTAGATATGTAAATGATTCCACTGATGCTATGTTACCCGACAATGCCGTGTGCAGACTTGCTAGTGGTGAGTTCGTTGATTCAATCTCGTCAATTCGCTATCAATCTGATCAATCTCATCAACCTGGTCAATCCAATCCACTCTAGACCTCCGGATTAATTGTCGACAGGGCTGCTTGATACGGATTTAGTGAGATTGCAATCTGGATTGATAGCGGATTGATCAGATTGACCGCAGATTGAAGGGCTTGGTATCGGCTTGGTATAAGCTTGGTGAGCTTGATAGTAGCTTGCTGGTAGATTGACGATCTTGCAATCTAGATTTAATCTCGACAAATCTACCATCAAGCTTCTCAACTCTATGTCAATCTCATCAATCCAATCTTGATCTCAGCAGATTGGGTTGATGGGAAATCGCCAGACTTGTCAACAATCAATCCGGATTGCAATCCTTTCAATCCGAAGTCAATCCAATCCAATCCNNAGTCAATCCAATCCAATCCAATATAGACCTTCAGATTGCTTTAGATTGGATTGGATTGATCGGATTGACCGAATTGAAAGACATAGGAATATCACGTGATCTATGACACGCTCAAATAGGAAGACGCTTTGATCACCGCCAGATTGATAGCTGACAAATTTGGAAATCGCAAAAGTCGAGACGGATTGGATTGTCAGTGAGATTGATAAGATTGACGGGCTTGATACAGGCTTGGTATAGGCTTGGTGAGTTTTTCTTATCTTAATTACGGACGTTATTTGGTTGTTGGAAAAGTATTCGAAGTTTGTTAGAAAGGGTAAGAAGAGGTATTGTCGTCTCTTTTAACCCCACAACTTGGTGCATAGGGAGAAGATAGCCGATCTGTGTCTATTGTTTGTTGCCAATCTTTACCGTGTAATCACGAGAGGAGTGTTGAATAACGTAATATATTGAAGCTAAGATGGATAATCAGATTCAGCTGTATCGACTCGGCAAATCAGAAACTTTTGTGGCATGTGTACAGAAAAAAAAGAACTGAGTGCATCGAGAGATCAAGCTCAAGTTCGCAACCATAGGGCATGGCGCTGCGCAATATAGTGTCCGGGCGGCATGTCATTTCTCCTACGTCTTCTTTGAGACAAGAACAAAAGTTGTCACTTGCAGTGGGCACAATACTTGGACTCATCATCAACCTTTTTATGTTGTCAATCGTATACGAAAATGAGTACTTGAAATCGAAGTCGCTGACTGCTTAAAAATAGCAAACATGTAGAATTCAACACTGTGCCTAGTAGGAATACACGTACTCCCTAACAACTCTGGCAGTGTCCAGCCGGATAAAGAAACCTCGCGAAAATCCAAAAGCCCTTCTTACCAAGACAATTTAGAAAAAGAAAAGTTCGCCCGCCACGCTACGCCAACAGCGCCATACGTACGTATACACTGCACGGCACGCGCCAGGCCCTCGTTTCCGTAGCACACCGCAACCAAGTCTGTCAGTAGACAGCCATTCCCTATGGCAACCATGCAGCAGACTGTCCGGTGAAGCGACAACATCTACTTGATTCAACACAACTCTCTTTTCGTCTCAGCTGAACCATGTGGTGCTCGCTTCCCCGCACTCTGCGTCTTGAAAGCTCGCGAAGGTCAAAGGGTGAGAAAAAGAAGAAAAAAGCATGGACATAATTTGGATCAACGAAAAATGGCCACATCCACAGGCGTGTGATATTCGTGAAATGGCTCAACGACCAGATTGAGGACAAGAACAAGAATGAAGAGAGACCATCTCAGCGGGCAACGAAGGACACTTTGAAACATGTATACCTCCCTATGTGAAAATGGAGCATCTCATTTCAGCACGTGATGTGATGAAAATGCTGATAATACCGCGCTCTGTATCCCTCCACAAAGAGCACTTGTTCCTTATTCCCCACAGAAAAACCCCATCTCGCCCTGTCACTCATTACCTCCACAAGGACTAACACCACCGCCCACAACATTCCTTTTTTCCAAGCCCTTTAGTCACTTCCGAACGATGCCCTCTTTACCGCCTTTCCTTTTTCACTCAACGGTTGAATGTCCTTGCCATGTAGCATCCGGATACAAAAGTCGACTTCCTCCCCAGACGTTTATGGCTCCATCATCAACACACACACTCATTTTCTCTAATATATACTTACATATTTTAATACTTTTTCGTTCCCTACAAAAGATAACTCTCAGTCGCTCTTTTAGCCACTCACACTCGCTACCCTCAAAATCCCCTTAGAATAATTTAGGTTTAATCTTGAGAGAAAATGAAGTCTACGCTCGCTACAATTAGCTTTGTCGCCGTGGCGCTTGCCCAGCAGTCGAACAGTGGGTTTTTCTCTCGACTAAACGTCTGTTGTCAAGAGAGTTTTTTTCACTGATACGGTTTCGTTATTTAGACTCCACTCCTCGATTTGATGAGGATGTCGTTCCTTTCTTTGGTAGCTCTGGGCTCGTGGTGCCCACGACTGCTGATGGCACACCGGCTTTTCCCTCTGTCACCCCTATGGCCACACCTATGGTCACTCCCGCTGTCGTTACTCCTGCTATGGCTAGCCCTGTGGCTCCTGTAATGCCACCCGTCGTCGACCCCGCCGCCAGTCCAGTCGCTCCCGTAATACCGCCTGTGGTCGATCCCGTTGTTAGCCCTGTAGCCCCCCCTGTGGTTGACCCCGGCGTTACACCAGTCAAGCCTGTAGCGCCTCCCGTCGTCGACCCGGTACCTACGCCCGTCAAGCCTTCGATGCCCCCAGTGGTCGACCCTGTACCTACTCCTGTCAGCCCTGTGGTCACCCCCATCCAGCCTATGGCCACCCCCGAGGCCCCCGAGGACAACTACATGGTCGAAGCCGTGGAGAGCCCCGTGGCTCCTCCTGCCAACACTCCGGTTTACCCAGTTCCCCCGCACAATGCTACTACACATTCCACTCCGATGATCACCCAGTCGGCGACTTTGAGTTCCAAGCTTCCAAAGATCACTCTGAGCTCCAAGATGGCAAGGGTCACTTTCAACTCCACTATGACTTCCTCAGTTGAGGAGACCAGCACAAGCTACATTGAGGAGGAGACTGCCACAAGTGAGCCGACTGCCGCTGCCACAGGCGCCGCTGCTTCTCGCGTCCCCGAGGCTATTGGTATGATTGTTGGAGGTGTGATAGCTGGTTTGGCTATGTTCTAGGTGCTTGTGTGTAGCAGTCCGCTGTTCAACCTACATGTCAGCAAAACATTAATATTAATAGACAGTGTCAGCACTTGGTATTCCAGCGATTGTTTTCAATGTATGTCAGATGTCCAAGGATCGTTTGATGACAACAAAAAAAAGGGTATAATTGTGATATACTCGTAGAAGACGACTTGGGCCTTTTTGTGGAAGCCATCTTACGTTGCGTACTTTTTGACCCATCAGACCCAACGCCTTCAAACGCCGCCATGATGCAATTGTATTCAATCTGAGACTTATTCCTCCATAGCTCCAATCTCGGTCACCGACTCTGTCGCCTTGGAGTAGTAGGCCTGGAGGTCAATTTTAAAGTCGGCCATGGCCACACCGAACAACTTCAGCAGGGCTGTCTGGTGACTGTTCATAGGCTTTCCCTCCTCAGCGATCGTGTATGGCGCATCCAGAATGATCTTTCCCTTGTCGAGCCTAGTTGGCATGCCCCATTTCCTGACGGTGGTTTCCATGGTGTGCGACAGCGGTACGTCCTCGTCCTCGGGCAGCTCTCCACCTCTCGAGTAGACGACTCCGGCAGGAACGGTAAAAGTCTGTGTAGCGACTACACCAGCACGCGCAAAGTCAGTTTGCGAATAGTTGGCAAAGTACTCAATAATCTCGGTAGGGTCACGGTTTGTGAAGAAGAGACCGACGTTGCCATTGAGGTGCTCGGTGAGCTGCGAAAGGTTGCTGAGGTGCTCCTCTGCTGGTGTCTGGCCGAGCGCCTTGGCCATGACTTTGGTCTTGCCGAAGAAGAATCTGCTCAAGGTCAGTCAGTGGTCGGCGCAAATGCGGCAGATCGCGCCCAAAAGCCATACCTGCTGTCCGCAAACTCTGCGCGCACCTCCTTGAGGTAGGAGTTGCGCATGTTCTCTACTGAGAAGACGAAGATGTGCTCGAAGTTGTCGGCCGCTTCCTGGACATTGGCAAAGAGCTTCTGGGACAACTCTTTGCCCTTCTTGTCCGTCTTGGTAAGGTGGACGACCTTCGCGCGCTTTGACTTGGGCATGTTGGCAGTGTTTGTAGGGGTTTGCGGCTTGTAGGGTGATGTTCGAAAAAAGTTCGAGGACCCAGGTCGCAACTTCCAAAAAATGAGCGGGGAATTTTGGCGAACCACCGATTGGCCCGGGCCGCGGCTCACCTCCGCTGCGCATCCTTCACATTACTGCGAGACTCCAATCTTCTCGTTCCCAGCCCATTGCCCTCGAGATGGTTTGTCGATGACATAGAAATGTTGGACTTCATGGAGAGCGTGCAGCATGCGTTCTACGAGGCATCGCACTGGAATGTGGACAATTCGTATGGCGCACTGAACGCGTCTGCGCGAGGTACGTCACATCTGAATGTCGCTCTTCCAGGCTATATACTGATGGCCGACTGTAGCATTGCTCGACTTCGACATACCTCGAGGACTGCGCATGCAGATATCATCGCTTGCCGCCCCCAACTTTGCCACGTCCTATACTTTGGGTAGCGTCGGCGTCGTCGATGGCTCGGTTTCCTACTTGTACTCATCGCTGCCGCTACGTAAGGAGTTTAAGACTTCCCACATCGACCTACACAATGTCGTACGAGGATACAAGCATACCAAGGAGCTGAGGCGGCCGGACGAAGAATGGTGGTGGGAGATCTGGCATGCTGGGCAACGGATAGACCGGAGGAGTAAGCTTTTTTGGCTTCATCTCACTGCAGCACTACTAAGAATCACCAGACACGTTGTTGTATGGACGCATATTTCTTCCACAGTCCCGGCTCGAAGCACTCTATCTGCGACGCCTTACCCCCGCCCGACAGCTTAGAATTGCTGCCGTGAGCGACTCGAACCTTAACAATGGCGGGACGATTCTCACTCTCCTGCAAAACGACTTCGGCAAATACAGTACTGAATACATGTACAGCACAGACTCGGCTCTAATGGGTGTTCGTGGTCTGTACAACTTCGGACCTGATCCCAGAGTGGCACCGACAGCGTCTATAACTACGGAGCATTCGGAGCCTGCTTATGGTCGCTTCAGCGCAGGCGCCGAGTTGTACTATGGCATTCTAAACAAGAGTGGAGGCATCAGCACAGGCTTGAGATTTGCCACACTACCCAATCATTCGGGTTTCCCGTACACCATGACGCTCACGTTGAACCCACTGATGGGCAATATCTCTTCCACCTATGCCGTCAAGGCTGGCCAGAATCTTGCCCTCTGTTCACGTTTCGATTTCAACTTTTACTCCTATGAGAGTGAGTTGCAGCTTGGGTGTGAACTGTGGCGCCTACGTAACATGAACGACGTTGAGTGGGCTGTGAAGAAGCTGCGCCCTGACTGGATACGCCCGACCGTTTTGCCTAAAGATGAGGTTTCTGGAGTGCTCAAGGCCAAGGTCGATCAAGATTGGCGCGTAGGGGTGCTGTGGGAGGGAAGGATCAAGGAACTACTTTTCACTCTCGGCGCAAGCTTAGACCTGAAGAAGCGAGAACAGATATTCCGGTCTATCGGTATTGAGCTGCAGTATGCGTCTTGAGCGACAATAAGGTCATGCATTACTTCATTACCGGCCCGAGACATTGCGAAGGCAGCGGAACCTAGCTCACTAGGCTCGCAGAAACAGAACTTAACTGACAAGCGTACGTGGATGAGCCTTCTAGAAGAAGCTCATTTGGGACTCAAACATGGCTAAACGTGCCTAAACTGGCTTCCAGAAGCCTTCTACGTCGAGGCAGTGCCCAAGCGGACGACGGCGGTCAGGGCGGGCACCGTGTCCATGCGATGGCGATTCATTGTCCTGCGAACACGGCAGGCACATCCCAGGCTAGGACTCGAGTAAGTGGTTACGGAGTATGTCTGCATTATGCCGTGTCTTGTTCCGAGCGCTGTAGCCTTGAAACAACTGTGGGATGATTCACTGCTTGCAGCCTTCTTTTGGGGCCGTTTAGGCTTGTTTTCAATGCAGTCGCATAATTTGCAACATTCTGTAACACATGGCAGGCTGCAAGGCTGGAATGATGAACACCCAAAAGGTACGATTTGGATGCCGGCAAGGTGGGTGGAGTTTGAGGCTTCGGGCCACGAGCGCTTCTGCAGATCGTGTCCCAAGCGCAGCCGGGGATCCTGAGGTTGGTCAAGTTCCAGACGGTCGGCAGCTGGTGTTGTTGTCACTGCTGCGCGCCCACCCCCATACTACGCACACCGCTGCGCCTGGCGTAAGCCTCTGGATGCATAGTGCAGGGAAGCGATGAGTACTTTAGAATGACAGATGTAGGGCGAAAAGAAGCATGACGAGCCTACTCCCCTCGGCGCGCGTCGGACATCAGCTAAAATATACAACTTTGTCAGATCTGAATCACGTCCATTCCGTAGGGCTTGGGCCGAGTGTGTCAGATTGCAGACGCCCAGACGGGCTTGCCGGCGGCAGTCTTCAGGATCTTCTCGTCCTTCGGCTCAAGCAAATGATCTGCGACGAGGGCTCCCGAGTTGGCCTTGGTGAGGCTAGAACCGGAGCGCAGCCAGACGGTTTGAGGCATCGAGCTGGAGCGCGCGCAGGCAGCGAGACGGAGCCAAACGCGGACGGAAGAAGACTGTCCAGTCGCAGGCGCCACGGCTAATTTAGAACGCCCTGTCAGTGCGCGCAGTGTCGTGCCTCCCGCCGCCTCCGCGCGGTGAGCGATGCCAGACCGAGAGGTCGCCCGAAAGGCTGTCGACGACGACAGCAGTAGCGGGCGGGATCAGGCACTGGGTGCCAAGGCGATTGTTTGGGCGAGGCGTACATGACGCGCACTCGTCACCATGGCCTGTTCATGCAGCGGCGCCCGTTGCGACAACTCTGGCGATGGGTGCAGCGCTCGGCGAGCGTCGCAGCCAGGCACGACAAGGCGAGGGCTGTCGCCGGGCGGTCTCCTGACCCGCGTACCTGTACCTGTACGGGAGCCCGCCCTGGCCCCCCGGTCGGCGCGCTGAGTGGCTGCGATCGCGGTGCCTGGCGGCGATGCCTCGGCTGCATGTCGTGTGGTGTGGGTGGGTGGTTGTGCAGCGCTGGCGCTGGTCTCGGCCGCCGCCGCCGTTGCGGGCTGGCGTGGGCGGGCTGCTGCACGGCGGGCGACACAGACAGCAGCACTGGTGCGTTCAGAGTGGAGGCGACATGGTTTGCTTCCAAGGACACAGGCATGCTGGTGCGTCACGACTGGTCTCGCGGCTGGCGTCAAGCTGGTGGTGCCGTTGGGATAAAACAGTCGGTGGTGGCAGGCCAGACCCGGTAGCGCCCCGTGCACGGGCCACGCTAGCCCGGCGCGCTCCTGCCCCCCGGCCTCACGCCCCTTCCCTTAATCTCCCCTTTCCCATCCCACGGTCGCCGTTCATTTACACCACAGGCCCAGCTCCTACACCCGGATTTCCCCATCGTCACCTCGTTGTCGGTGTGGTTGCTCTACTACGTTCCCTTTTCCCTGTCGACTTCTGCGAAGTGCCGCCACTCCTTTCGGC
This sequence comes from Curvularia hawaiiensis, assembly GCA_026262405.1. Classification (NCBI taxonomy): domain Eukaryota; kingdom Fungi; phylum Ascomycota; class Dothideomycetes; order Pleosporales; family Pleosporaceae; genus Curvularia; species Curvularia hawaiiensis. The sequence goes on from JAODYC010000038.1 coordinate 45,480, forward strand.
CTTTGCCCACGTTCCTTTCTGCCCATCCTCCTTTAGGCTCCGCCTGTCCACTCATTCCACATCCCGCTCCCTTGATCCCACGCCCCGTCGACTCAGAATCGCTTTTGGACGATTGCCACCCCATCTGCTCCCCGGCCAGCAGCTCCATTCATACCCCATTCGTACATACATACATACCTAC